>JALPBY010000003.1:0-499676 GCA_026538315.1 Cryptococcus sp. GC_Crypt_6
AACCCGGCGCACTGACTCGACATCGCCATCTGGCGAAGGAATGGAGAACCCCACGCCGTAGTCGTATGCTAGAGTCCTTACGACCTTGCCCAGAGCCATAATACCGAATGAGCCTTGGCCGCAGGGACCCAATGGAAGGAAAACGCTCGGTAACGCTGCAGCGGCAGGTATACCGCAAATCGCGGAACGGTATATCCATAGGGTCATGATAAAGCATGCCAGCGGTACACCGGTTCCCCACACGACATACGAGACCACCACAGTAGAGCGGGCAAGAGAGGGATTGAATGGGGCCAACGCAGACGCGACAACCCCCCCGGATGCGGCGGTGACAACACTGGAGACCACTGGTAGTAGCCATGTCGCTGCCATGGTCTCAGCAGTGTGAGTGTGACGGGTGAATCTGGTGAGTAAAGTTAGCTTAGGGGCAGGAAAGCACACATTATGCTCACATCATGTACACCATGCCAAAATTGACGAGGATGCTCAACGAAACATCGATCCACCATAATGCTAGGGCAAGCTCAGCCCATCGACGTCCCCATACCGGCACGCAGACGAATGCGATCATGTTCTGCAAATGACAATGACAGTCAGACTCGTCACGGCAAGACACTATTTGCTCACTATGATAGTGGCAAGTCCCATCGGCAGGCAGCCCCAGAACATCCCAGAGACAAGGTGGCTCGCTACGGCGCCAAAAAGACCCTGATACTTGGTATATCGCACAATGTTGCCTATGAGAAGCACGATAAATATGGCGATATTGAGCACGAAGATGATGGTTCCTAGAACTTCTAGCCAACGCGCGTTGTACGGCAAGTTGTGTACCAAGATCGAAGTGATGCCTGTCCCCATGTTGAGGGAGAAGAAGGCTGGTGGCAAATTGAGACAAGCATGGTCAAAGCGCTGACTCCAGTTCCAGTGAGCAGTCGTGGATGCCGCCGATGGAGGTAACGTCGACGATGGGCCATTACCGTTGACGGTATGAGCCAAAGTTGTGAATGAAGAGTCGGATCCGTTCAAGTTGCAGAATTGGCCAGGCTCAATCTCGCTGGCCTCCATTTCACGTGGACGACTTGCCATATGTCTCCGAAATCTCGACAAAGATCACTAATTTCAGCTGGGAGTGATGCGTTTAAAACGACATTGTAGAAGAAGAAGAGATTGTGGAACTGGTAAGAGCGTTTTCCCAAAGGCCATTCGCTCGGGCATGGCATCAGCCAGTCGGTCAACGAGTCATACCACATGAAGTCGTTGCGGCCGTGTAAAAATCCGATGTAAGTGAATGTATGACATGAACTAATTCGGAACAGACTTTGCATCGAATATGATGTGACAAGTAAATTCGGACTCTGAAATTCGGAGCACGTCAGAAATTCGGATGCCATACGCGCGATCCGGCTTCTTCGGCTACTCGTACATGGAATCATAGGAGAAGAATGCGTCGTCACCTCCCGCCCCTGTTGTCGAAGAGAGTTGTTGTCATGCGTCGCTATGATGAACAGAAATGGAAGATGAAATTTGAGTAAATTTGAATGTTTCACGGTGGATGGGTGGCAAATGAGCAGTTTGAACATCCGTTTTTCATCCAGTACTGACATTCGAAAACAAATTAAGCCTAGTATCTGATAATCTCAACTGTATCACCAAATCAAGATATTTACAGTTCAACCATTATTTTCAAGAAAGATAGCCTCTAACGCCGATGTGGCCTAAATACCAAATCGCTTGATAGCCTCTTTGGCCTGCTGCAACCTCTCACGCCGCTGCGTCAGATCCTCCCTCTGTCGAGTCGTCACAGGGGATTCCAGTAAGAAGGCTCGACATTTCGCGGCGCCCTCTTCAGAGAAGACACCGAGTTCCTTGATGAGAGCTTGTTGAAGGACTTCGGCGAGGGGAACCAGCAACTCGGCGTCAATGACTCGGGGAATGATGTCGATGATTCGCTAAAAGTCGTCACTCAGCGCCTGCGACAACGATCAAATACCAATACACCAGACTGAACTTACCTTGTACGCAACCTGACAATAAGCGCGTACTTCGGCCATGACCTCAAGTTCGTTTTCCCACTCGTCAGCCGGTCTCAACTTCTTGAGATCGTCTTCCTTCAACCCGGTATATCCCAGATTTACAAGAGTAGCCAGGGCGGTCTCTACTGATTCTCGGTCCTCTTCCGATGACCTGGGTGGCCGTCCTGGGCGTTTGTCTCTCAATTCTGCGAGGATTTTCTCGCGCACGTCATCGAGATAATGACCGTTCATGGTGAAGGGTCGATCTTCCATGCGAACCATCTTACGAATTAGTACCCGCGTCGATTCAGCAAGTGAATATACTTGTGAATTGATGACGAACCTGCCAAACACCCGCCAGACCGTATCCAGTGCCAAATACCTTCAGTACTTACGACGCTGAAGCAGGAAGCAGTCCCACAGAATACTTGCCGAAAGTGCGCTCGACCTTTTCCGCGACTATCCGTTCGACCAGAGGCACGATGTCATCCAGTAGACCCTCAGAGAACGATGTCGAAGTCATTGTACAATTGTTGATCATCATAGTCTTAGCAGTAAAGGGCACGTTGTGAGGGAGCTCGCGAGTAACAGACCTAGAAGCGTTAAGCTCGTCAGTGCGTTCGACGCAAGCTCAGCAGTATCGTACCTTCTGATAATCGTCCTCACGTGCGTCAAGTTGACATTTGCGGAGGCATACGACCCATCATGCCCCTCTTCCTCTTTGATACCCTCGACGTGTTCCAAAATGTCAACGTCCTCGTAACGTCTCGATCCCGTACGTATATCCTTGGAAGCGCGGTCCCCTTCCGTACTCTCGTCCTCATCCTCCTCCTCGTAGGGGCTTGCCTGCAGTTCTGCGATAGTAAATGGAAGAAAGCGTGGTAGCGTACCGCGGATGTCGTATTTGTAGCCCGCCCAGGCGCTGTTGATTTGTCGTATCAGACTCTCGTGACCAGGAGACCCCTTCGTTTGTGCTTGTACGCTTTGAGCAAAGGCCGTAATCAAGTTCAGCATCTCGCTCAAAGGATCACCAGATGGCGCGTCGGGGAGTTGTCGCAATTGGAGCTCCACTCCTGCATAGGCGTCTCTGATTTCCTCCACAAGTGATGACAGTCTGATGTTGCGCATCAGTCTGTTTCCAATGACGTTTGCCGGAAGATAGCCTGCACTCACTTGTCGCGGATAACACTTAGTAGCTGATCACTTAGCGAAGGCACCAAACACTTCGTTCCAAGTTGGCTTTCCATTGGTATTCGAGGTTACTCCAAGGCGCAGTGGACTCGAAGAATGCCGTTTCTATAGCTCTCGCGCTTTCAAACGAAATATTTTCAGCGAGCTCGTCCGCATTGGGCTGACGTGTCACCTGTCAGACGTCAAATAACAAGTCAGCTGGTGTCTTCGTTAAGTGCTAATACGGCTCTTGCTCACGTAATATCCGTGACGGGTAGGCTCGGTCTCACTCATAAGTACTTTAACCCAAGCGTTGACCTCGCGACCTTGGAGAGTGTCCGCTTTCGTAAGGACGGTTATGGTGCGCTTCCCATCGGGATCAGCTTCATTTGCAAGAAGGGCCGCCTTTTGGTTCTGGATGTCGTCCTTCATCGTGATGACCAGCAAGATCAAGCAGTCTTTGGCGATGTAGTGCTTGACGACATTTTCGACAAGCTGGATGTTGTTCTTGTCTTCGTTCTTGCCGACATTCTGGATTATACCTGGCAGGTCGACCAGGGTGAGGTCCGTGACGTCTGGGCCAGAGATTTCAAGAACAGCTACATTTGTCGAGAAAGCGAGCTGCTTGGTCGAGCCGAGCGGTCGGTCCACTTCGATGTCCGGCAAAGCATAAGTGACGAACCGCTCTGGTGGGACCGAAGGGTTCAGAATGGCCAGCTGAGCTCGACGCAGAGTGGCTTCCACGAGTGATGGGTCTCTCAGGGTGGGACCGAATGCGATCTCGGGTGTGCTACCTTTGGCCTGAGCCATTGGTTCAGCGCAGCTTGTTTGAAGCAGGACGAAGGGTTCTGTTGTAACGTACCTGATCATCGCCAGACTCATTGACTTCCAAGCGCAACTTGACCACACATTCCCAATCTTGATCCTCCTCTTGGCGGAGTCGGACTTCGATAGGGACCCTTGTACAAGTGCCTGCGGCACGGGGAAGGTTCACCTGAATGTAGTGATCAATCTCGTTATCATACAGCTCACAGCAGCCACAACATAAGGTGATAACGAGGGACCACTTACGCCAGAGATCGCTTCGATGAGAGAAGACTTTCCACTGGACTGATTGCCGGCAACGACGATAGTGGGGAGGCTTAGAAGGAGGGGGGGGGGAAGCATCAGCACTTGCTGCAAGCACAAGTGTACGAGGATAGTAAGAAGAGATACTCACTCAACATCCAGGGAAGCTCCGGTTGAGCGAATCTTGTTGATAAGGCCCATCAATGCCTTCTTGCTACGAGCATAGTCGCTGGACATGAGGCCCGATGTGGGCTTTGCTTCCTTCATATTGGTTTGGGTCATGGGTCAGTAGTGCGGATTGAACGAAGAATGGATAAAAATGGGAGCGGAGATCAAAAAATGGGAACAGGAGTGTTATGTAGACTGAGTATACGCTGTGCCGTCAGAGAGCATCAACGCACAGACCTTGATGGAGGGTCAGTCCCTTAAAATGGGCTTGTCCGGGCTTGTTGTCATGGATACGGGGGTGGGTGATGTATCAGTAGTTTATGCTAGATCATCGTTTCGATAAAAGGGGTCAATTGCAGCGAAGCGTTTCACACAGCTGTTCTCAGATCGCTATCGTTCTCGCTCGGATTCTGCCGAGAGCACAAGGCGTGATGGATAGCACTGATCATCAACATTCATTCGATACGCAATTCGATGTCCAGTGGTAACATGAATGTCAGTATAGCAGCGAACGTCGCGAGATATGCAGACGAGAGAAAAAGTTCAAGTTGGCATGTTGCCCGTGCAATGATGACGATGACATTGGTTGTAGACAGAACATTGACTGCATTCCGCGCGCGGAGAAGATCATACACGTTCTTTCGTCATAGCTTGTTTTTTGGATCCAAATGCAGATCTCAAATTCCAACAAACCTCGCATAACTTCTCATCTTCTTGTTACACAACAGCGTACATGTCAACCTGTATATAGTAGCATGTTCACGACCAACACGTCAACATGAAATTTGGAAGGTGAGTCTACGCGAACTGTTGCGCAAATTACGCGAATGTGATCGATCAGCAGCAGCAGTAGCTAAATATAGTATTCCTTTGTTGCTTTGCTCTGCTATTGCACAACTCATAGGTACCTCGCGGAGAACCTCACTCCCGAGTGGAAACGAGCCTATATCGATTATCGAGCGTGCAAGAAAGCCATCAAAGTCGTAGCGCAACGACTGGGACAAGTCAGAGAGCGGAACGCAGATGATGCCGATGCCGAAGATAGAGATAGCAGTTCAGGCGCGGATGAGGACCATGGACCGTCCGCGCCGCCAAGGAAGTCGCCGGCTAGCTTGCAAGCTGGTTCATCGAGAGGTCGTGGGGGCGTAGGCGCCGCTCGAAGTCCAACCGCCAGTACTAGCCCGAATGTAGGCGGGAGTCAGGGAGGTACGCCCCATCTAGGAAGATTTTCGGTAGGTCACGCGACGACATCAATTTCGCATATGCTGATCACACTGATACAGTCACGGTTGTCGGACGCACGCACACCACAAAGCCCGCGATACGGTTCGACTGCCCACAGCCCTCGCCCATTGACTCGACGGACCACCAGCGCTCTTCCTCATCTGGACCTAGGTGAACCGCACCCAGAACACTCTTTTAGTCAACCCGAAACATCAGATCAAGGTCATACTCAAGACCATAGGCCTCGAAAAGGGACCGTGACTTTCAACTCTTTAACTGAAGATGTCAGTGCCGAGTCGCATGAGGACAGCCCCGAGGGATCGAGAAGATCTAGTGATGAGGGGCAAAATGTCAGCGATTCCGCTAAACCTCTCCGTGGGACCGTACCGCCTTCCCCTGACAAGTCGAATTCTACGCCAAGACTTTTCAGCAAAAGTCCCAAGTTCGCTTTCAGTCCTCGTCTTGTAAGCAGTCCGAAGGTTCAAGGGAGTCCGAGACCAGGAGACGGCCCCATCGAAGGCGAGTCGCCTGGAGCAGACAAGAGTCCCAAGATGACGCCGAAAAGTCTTCGTGCGTTTCTCTCTTTCTCAATATTGCGATCGTCTTGCGTCTCTGCTAACGGTCTAATTCCTCGTTGCTTGCTGCTGGCAACAGGCTCTCCGACTCTCAGCCGCTTCAGATCCGGTGCCAGTACTGCCCGAACCGCGGAAACATTCGAAGACTTGTACGATCGCCTTGAACCAGACGAACAAGCGTTTTTCGACCTCCTTGATCACGAGTTGGATAAAGTGGAAAAATTCTACGTCGCCAGAGAACAAGAAGCGGCACGGCGTGCGCACGATCTACGTGACCAACTACGAGAATTGGCGGAACATCGCAAGTTGTACCATGAACTGTATCCAGAAGGCATGCCAGAATGGGAGATGAAGGTCGGTCGAATGTTACCGAGCACGGCGCAAATGCGGGTCCCTGCTTTCACTCAGCTTCGCTCGAGAGTGAAATACATCTTCAATGACGAAGGCAGCGGCAACGATCCTGAATACAAGGGCAACGGCGCTGATTCGGATCGTGAAAGGCCAAAGTCGCCGGTCATGGGCGAGGATGAGCGCAGAACGCTCCGAGAAGCCATGGCTGCGGACAAGGATCATCAGACCTACAGTCCCGAGCGATATCAAAAGTATAAAAAGGAGTTGCGTACAGCAGTTTTGGATTTTTACCGCCAACTCGAACTGATCAAGAATTATCGAGTGAGTACACCTACATCCTGAGCCCTCCCAATTTAACTCAAGTGCCGATGCTGAATGTAGCGAGCAGATCATGAACCTGACGGGTTTCAGAAAGGCGCTAAAGAAGTTTGAGAAGACCTCAAAGGTAAGAAGACTTGCCTGCCGCCGTGTGCTGACGACCGTATCAGATACACTGCATGGAGCTATACACGGACGATAGAATCGCTGCTACGACGTTCTCGAAGGGCGAGACTGTTGATGGACTCATCAAGCAAGTCGAAGAAATGTACACTATACATTTCGGTGAGTTTATCTATCCGTTTGGAAGAATTTTCGCTTATTCCGGCGGTGACATCAGAGCATGGAGACTCGAAGCGGGCGCGCGAGAAGCTGAGAAAGCAGTCATTCGTACAGACCGTAAGTCTACTAGACTGGTGGTCATTGAAATGTGAAACTGAGTATTCTTCAAATAGCATTACACCTCCGTGTTCAGATCTGGCATAATGCTTGGTATAGCTCTACCAGCCGCGATCATTGCTCTAGCAGAATGTAAGTTTACACTAAGCCGGCGATGATATCTGCGGCTCATGTCAATTGTCACGATAGCCAGCCGCGCCGAGACCCGTGCCGCAATACCTGCATGGGGCGGCTTGTTGCAAGTCTATTCTGCTCTCTATCTTCCGGTCATCTTCGCAATGCTATTCGAGCTCAACCTAGATGCTTATGTCGCCGCGCGGATCAACTACGAGGTAAGCTTCCTTCCACATATGATCTTTTGCAAACATGCTAAGGCCAGCACAGTTCGTCATGGAGCTCACAAGACCGACAATTGATTATCGGTCATTCCTCGAAGTACGTCTTGACCATCCTCGTCTAATTCCTTCGATTGCTGACAAAAGCCATGACAGATCCCGGCATTCCTCTTCCTCACCCTAAGTTACTGCTTCTACTTTTCTTTCGCACGCATAGGTTCAGGTACGATTGCTCCAACAACGTGAGTACTTGTAGAGAATCCGAATTCGACTCGACTGACGGCGGAATCAGATGGCCAGCCGCTTGGCTAGTCCTTGTTGCGGTCTTCTTCCTGAATCCCCTGCCGGTTTTACGCCGCGGTACCCGATACTGGCTCCTTCGCGTCCTCTTCCGTGTCTTCACTCCCGGTTACAGTCGTGTCGAGGTTAGTCTCTCTTTTCGCTTACTGTCAATCGGAAATGGGTATAGCTTACTTATCACCGCCTTTCTAGTTCATCGCGTTCTTCCTCGCGGACGAGCTGAACAGCTTGATCTACTCGATCCAAAATATCTATTTCTTATCATGCGCATGTGAGTAGATCTGCCAACCCAGATGACTGAGGGTATGCTGAATGGTCTGGCATCCTGGTAGACTCCAAGGGTTGGCCGGGCGATGTGTTCACTGTTTGTCCATCAGGCAAAAGCTGGCCGTATGCTGTACTTCTTTGTCTCCCCGCGCTGTCCCGTCTCATCCAATGTCTCAAACGTTGGCGCGATTCAAGACTTCGGATCCACCTTATCAATGTGAGTCTCAACCGTCCTGGAGTCGTCTTTCCGGCTGATGATCACTGGATAGGCCGGCAAATACACCAGCGTGATCTTGCAACAATGTCTATTCGTATATTGGCGGTCTAAAGGTGAGCAAGATTTGGCAGGCTTTGGGCCCAGATGCTAATGACTGTTTCCAATGTATTAGGAAGCTATAACAACAATACATCAT
The DNA here is from genome assembly GCA_026538315.1 of Cryptococcus sp. GC_Crypt_6. Taxonomy (NCBI): domain Eukaryota; kingdom Fungi; phylum Basidiomycota; class Tremellomycetes; order Tremellales; family Cryptococcaceae; genus Cryptococcus; species Cryptococcus sp. GC_Crypt_6. The sequence continues at coordinate 8,601 of JALPBY010000003.1, forward strand.
TCATCGTTTGGATAATGGTAGCAACGGCCAGCGCAGCATATGCATGCTCATGGGTAAGTGTGGCCTGTCAGCTCAAAGTGTCAAAGCTGATCCACTGTATCATAGGACTTGATTGTCGATTGGAGCTTGTTCCGACCTAATGCGGGCTTGTTGCGCAAGGACTTGGGATACAGTCGTCGTTATGTGAGCGTTTGGTCAAATGGGAAAACCCTACAAGCGCATGTGCTGATGTATGATTCGTCACTAGGTATACTATCTTGCGATGGTTACGAATTTCTTGATCAGATTCGTCTTTGTGTGGTGGGTGGATTGTCCTAGCGGCTCACCATTATCTGAAGGAGACAGCATACTGATCATGTGATTGCGATCGATACGATAGGTATATCCCCGATTCGCAGAACAACGTGCGACTCAGAAGTTTCTTCTTCGCACTGGCCGAGATGCTCAGGCGATGGCAGTGGAATTTCTGTGCGTACAAGCTGGCAGATTCATAACGTATCTGGGGCATGCTTGCTGATGAGCATTCATATTCATATGCAACGCGCAGTCCGAGTGGAGACGGAACACTTGGGTAACGCGGATGCGTACCGAGTCACGAGGGAGATCCCCTTACCCTACCGGCGGGTAGAGCACGATTCGTCCGAAGATGAAGGTGGTTCGATCCGGAGGGAAAAATCGCGATCGTCGAACCAGCCATCGAACAAATCAAGAGGAGGCATGAGCGTGCATCTCGATAGTCTCAAAAATCGTTTCATACATCGTGGCTCTGGAGGCGGACCCACCAGAACAGGCTCAGGAAGAGGACCGGACGAGTTGGATATTGGGCCTAGAGGCCATGCGGCCCAGAGGGAGTACGAAGCTAGGAGACCGGGCGATAGTTCGTCTGAATCTTCGATTGACCCAGGACAAGGTGCTGCGGATCAGGTATAATAATGTATCATTGGGTAATATTGGCACAACTTGGTTTGGATAGTTGGGTATCGATGGCAGATCATACATGTATCATACTGCAATGGCATTCCTCCAAAGTCGCTGATCGAGAGAGAACTCCATCATCTTCGTTGCTAACTTCGAGCGTCGAGTGGAACATCAAACAGCACAGGAAGCGAGATTTACAGGCGAACAGACGCGAACAGACAAAATCAATCCACTCAACATCTGTTTTCATCCCCCTACTTCAGCTCTATGGCATTGTTTTATCGCCCAAAATACCAAAATACCAAGTGACAGAAGGCAACGAAAGTGCGAATGAATGAACGAAACATTCCCATCTTTATACTATTAAAAGAGTTGATTTTGATCATCCTTTTCCCCCGTCACTCATTCTCCAATACTATCATTTCCTATTCCGCCTTCCCTCAATACTCCTGCTTAACCGCGATAATGGCCCAAAAGACTTCCCTATCTGCTATTTCGGTCACTTCTCTTCGACACTTGTGTCTCTCTAGGCGTCAACTTCCATCTTTTCCCCCTCCGCTTTTTCAGCTGGAGCCTCCTCCTTCTTGTCCTCGGTCTCAGCTGGAGCAGCCTTGTCCTCGCTCGCTGACAAAGGCTTCTTAAGCTCTGCATCGCCGTTGCCGTTGAGTCCAGCTGCAGCTGCTGCTTCGCCATTCGGCTTGTCCGAGCTCGAGTCGATGACCTTTTGCCACTGCGAAAAGAGTGAGCGAAACTCCCTTAACGATTTACTACCAAACCCAATCATACATACCTGGTGCATAAGTTTGCTAGCTCGATCAGTGATCTTGAATTCGTCGTTTCGTGGGATAGCGGTCAGAACCAGTATCTTTTTCATGACTACTCAGACAAGCGCGTCAGCCCCTGACAACGTGATCAAGATCTATGTTTACCCACCCTTGCCGATTTTCGAGTATTGCAGTGCTTCTATTGACATGTTCTCGTGGCCCTCGATTGTTTTGAAAATATCGTCGTATTGAGGCATTTCCTACAGTCGGGAGAGTCAGCTCAGCAACAATCGTAAATCCGGCCTAATTACTCACATCTGCAGTCGGCAAAGTCTTGCCCAAGAATGCCCGTTGCAGCTTGTGACGCCAATCCTTGACCTTGATACATTCAGGATTGGACGCAAGAGGGTCTACGAGAGCGAGAATCAAAGGTCAGCATAATTCGCATTTTGTATGTTCCCAAAGCTCACCATCATCTGCGGGTTCTTCTTTCTCAGGCTTGGAGGCAGGAGCTTTGGCACCCTTGCTCTTAGGAGCAGCCTTGCCTTTGGACTTTGGCGCTTCATCCTCGGACTCGACAGCTGCCTACAATTTGCACGAGTCAGTACACCAAAAACACCATGGATCAAATTCCCGCTGAAGCATCAACTCGCCTTGCTCTTGGCGGCTGTCTTTGCCTTTTTCTTCTTGTCCTTCTTCTCCGCTGCAGATCTCTTTCTCTTTCCACCAGACGCGGGTTCGTCCTCATCTTCCAGCTCATCCACGCCCTCTTCAGCCTCCGCATCCGCCTGATCCCGCTTCTTATGGATCTCGGCTTGTTGGCTATCCCACTCGGAGGGGTCCTGGGCAGTCTGGTAGGCCTCCATCAGACCACCAGCGGCCTTGCGATGAGGTTCGGAAGTGTAAGCGGTGATATCGGATGAAGAAAGGGGTTTAATCTCTTTGCTTTGCAGCCAAGAACTATGTGGAGGAAGAGGTTTAGCCCAAATCAGAAATATAATTGGAAGGACGATACGCACAAGTCACCGGCGGGGAAAAATTGGCAGCAGTAGGTATTAGGGTTCTTGCCAGGACGCTGCTTGGAAACGTTGCGAGGCAGAGCTTCGGGGTCCGCAATCTGCATAAAGAGAGCATTTGGTCAGCTCTGCATCCACTGGTGTGACACTGGTGTGAGAATGTTCTGATCTAAACCCACTCTAGCAGCTAAATAAAAGTAACGAGTCAGCCCATGCACCCCGAGACGTCAAGGTGAGAGGAGAATGTAACTCACGCCATGGTGGGTAACCCCTCAATCTGGCCAAGACGATATCCCCGACTTCGAACTTGCGGTTTTCATCAGCAGCAGAAGCACCGCCCTTCTTGCTTGCACCAGCTGCGGACGGTCGGCCTTTGGTGGGCTTGGAGGTGGTAGCTTTTTTAGCTGATGACGACGCGGGCTTCTCGTCAGCCGAAGGAGCGGCTGTTTCAGCTTCCACTGGAGCAGCTGTGGACTCGGTAGCTGCGGGAGGATCCACTGGGGCAGTTTCCTCAGTTGCGGACATGGTGGAACAGCTGGTGAGGATGTTAGAGGGTGTCTGCTAGAGGTGGAATAGTCGTTGTGCGCACCTCTTCTATGCAGGAAACGCGCGTGACAGCTTTGGGACACAAGTTTGTTGACGATCGGTTTCAACCTCGATGTGGAGGTGATTCGGTCGTTTGAGCTATACGCAGGCTGTCAGCTGAGCCCGGGTCCACGGAAGCGGGGGGAATAGCTCACAGAAGCAGCCGAAGTGCTGTATTTGTTGTTGTAGATGTGATTGAAGAAAGAGCAAGAGGAGAGATGTGTGAGAGGAAATGAGGAAGAGGAAACACAGATCCCATGCTCTTGGGGTTAGTGGTCCAGTCAGTACAGCGTTTAGCAGCAGTAGCACTAGCAGCACAGTGCGTCACGCGGTCTGGATTAACTCGTCGCTTGATCATTAAGTGCCGCATACGGCAATACCGGCGTTTTTATCCTAGACGCGTCAGGAGCATAAGCGATATTAGGCTTGGAGTATGTATCTAGGCTGGCCAAGATGTCAAGATCAGATAGGCCTGCCGATGACGCTTACTCGGAGATGGCCTTGCAGTTGAGGATGAGCTTTAGCTGGCGATTCACTCGTTTCCATATCCACACCTTTGTCCGTTCAACTTCTGCGAAGCTTGTCTTATTCGCTCAAATATCTGCACGCAGCAATGCGTACCTCCGTCGCTGTTGCTGCTTTGTCAGCAGCTGTTCTCACAGCTCCCGCTTTGGCGTTCCGGGATACATCGCCGCTCCTTCTCTGGGCATCTGATCCGTGAGTTCGACTTTAGATCTTTGAGTGACAAGCTGAGCACTAATCTGTGTTTCGGTCTGATAGATCACATGCGTTCGAAGAGGCTACGCGACTGTTGGGTGGTTCAGCACTCACGCCTGCCGATGAGGTGTATGGCAAGATCGCCAAACTGGGATGCGAGTGGGAATCGGTTGTAGTCGTGCACGTTGACGATGTGAGTCGGTACCTGACCTTCAAGTGGCGTCTGCATTGGTATTTGGCACTGACGCTATCTCCTCCATTCAGCTGCACCACTCCCATCTCCCTTCACTCGGCTTCCCTTCCCACGATGCCCATCTTCACATACCATACCTTTCTCGACCAGATTGGCAATCGCTTCAATCACGGGTCGACGAATGGGCTAAATCATGTGGCGCAGAAGCCGTCAATGGCTTCGACGACAGATCGCAGGGATCAAAAGCGGTCATCAAGCTTGACATGAAGAAGGATGACAGTGGGCCTTATTCCTGATTTAGCTATAGTCAAACAATCTTGCTTACACAAAAGCGTAGCTGTCCCGTCAATCCCTTCCGACCTTGCTTCACCGCATATCATGATCGTCACTGGCTCGCGATCTTCAGCGCCAAAGGAGAAGCGCCAAGATGACGAATATCCTTTCCCTACTTTCTCTTCTGGAATTGCTACTACTACCGCCACTATCACACCCACAGCAACCAGCACGGGGCGACACCGCAACTCGACCATCCCTACTGACGGACCTTTGCTTGAGCGAGTACAGATCCTCACTGCGCCAATCATAACGGCACTGTTAGTGTCTTTTGGCTTGTTCATCCCTATTGCCGCCTTTGGCGTCTACTCTCTCACCGGCATTCAGGTGCCACCAAGGATGATGGAGATTGGAAAAGCGCTCGTAGTAGACAAGGGAAGAAAGGATCAGTAGTTCCACAGAGGATCGTTATTGTTGTGGTTTTCGCACTTGAGCGATGGCAGCGCATGCACTCTCCATGCTCGTCGAAAGTAGTGTTATACAGGGTATATATATGTAGGCTATCTTTATCGTCTGTGATTGCTCTACTTTCGCAAAAGTAGGTAGACGTTTTCTCCGACCACGACGCTCGCCAAATGTCTATATGATCCCCGCAGTGCCATCAGGAGTCCGCCGAAAGAGAAGTATGCAGTTCTATCAAGAAAATAATTCATCAGTTCATGTTATGGAGAGTGACAAGACCCATACGCACGTTTGATTATCGCCTTGTGCCGAGTCGTCGAATTTGTAGATCTAGAGTGGACGATTGTTCATCATGCGCTTTCGTGATGCAGCACAAGAGAAGGATGAGACTCACTTTACCATACATGACGTACTCGTAGTCCGCTGCCAGGCCCTGATTGTCGCTCCTCCACAACTCCCTCTTGATTTTCTTGACACCCTCGCCGTTCTCGCTCGCTGCATCCCCGTCAATCCCTGAAGCGGCGTTGATAGCTTCCAGTTCCTCAGGGACTAGTGATCGTGCTACGGCCAGAGTGAAGACTTCTCCTTCTGATAAAGGGTATAATTCATTGGCGATGTCCAGTGTCAAGCTCATGTGCAAGTTGTGCGACGGTGCTGTTATTCTTGATACTATTTATATTAAGCCTGTCAGCTTCTGGATCCGTCGTAGTCTTCATGAGGGGGGAGAGTCAAGCTGCCCTTGCTTACCTCTGTCGAATTTCTTTCCGTCCTTGTCCACAGTCTGTATACAGCATCATCAGCTCTCCGCTCAACTTGACAAGGGACAACCGACGTACCTCGACCGTAAACCGGTCCTCGAAGATAATATTGGTAGCGTCCGCCATTGCGTCTTTTAAAAATGGAAACGTCGAGTAGGATTCAAATAGACGATCGCAGTGGTCGGCGGTGAGGTAGTCTGCTGTAATATGGTCTAGGATGATTGTTGTTGCACAAGACCTGTTACGAGCTGTTGAATTTACATTGCAGTGACACCGAAATATCTAAATCTCGCTTTGTACAATCAACAATCTATTCCACCCTCCCTTTTAACCGATTTTGCCAGCATAAGAGAGAAAGCAAGATGTCCGTTCTAGCATGACCGACTTTTTCTGAACTACGATATCCTACTTGTTCTCGCTCTCAAAATACTTTCAAACACTACATCACAACACCCGCTTGATCACTCACGACTACAACACGCGCGTAACAGGTCGTCAAACGTCCCTCACATCAGGATCTTTCGTTGCGCGGCTCTAAATCCATTGCAGAGCCATATCACTCCTGGCCACCTCTTGCCGAATATCAGACGACCGTCAACTTCACTGGTATATCACCTCCTAAATCGATAAACCTTTACCATGTCACACGGCGATCACTCCCGAGACCCATGGTAAGTGCTTGTATCATTGTTCGTCAATATGCCAATAATCGCACTAACAATCTACGCTCTAGCCCTTATGTCATCCTTAACGATTTCGGCGGTGCGTTCGCAATGGGTGCGATTGGTGGTGGTATCTGGCACGGTATCAAGGGTGCCAGAAATAGTCCTAGGGTGAGTAACGCTGATTTGCATGACGAGGTCGCTTGAGTGACCTTCTAATTAAATATATATACTGATCATGCACTGCTCACTTCCCTCCTTGCCACCTATCTTGTTCGTCAAAATCGATGCTGTTTTATCTCGATGCGCAGGGCGAACGATTTGTCGGTTCTATGAGTGCTATCAAAGCGCGAGCACCGGTGCTTGGAGGCAACTTCGGTATTTGGGGTGGTCTTTTCTCAACATTTGACTGTGCGGTCAAAGGGTATCGGCAAAAGGAGGATCCGTGGAACGCTATCATTTCTGGTTTCATGACTGGTGGAAGTTTGGCGCTGAGGTGTGAGTTGGCATTTCTCAATGTTCCAGGTGCTGTAAGAGTACCTCGATATTGCAGCACGCTATGAACGGCGCTTGCCAATGCAGGAGTTGCATGCTAATTCTGGTTTTCCTCCCGTAGCCGGACCTAGATCAGCATTTGGTTCTGCCGTCGGATGTGGTATCCTCCTGGGAGTGTTCGAGGGTGAGCTGCATGTCATACAATGTACCTAATCAAGCTGACAAGTTATCAGGTGTTGGAGTATTGATGAACCGAATGTTCGCTCAGCCTATCCCTCAAATGCAATGTGAGTGTAGCGTCCTTCTACCTAGTCTACCAAATTCCACGCTCCCAGCTCGATTGATATCTTCGCAACATGCTAATATGGTCAATCGCAGTACCCGAACAAGCAGCGCCCGCTGCACCAGCCGTGGCGGGGGCTTAGAGCAGAAGGTTTCACTGCAGTATGGTGGATCACACTGCTTCTTGCTTCAATGCGATATTTGCATCGCTTGTATAATGACATATCACCTCTCTCTCTTTCCGCATGCATCAGGTGGTTATAGCAGTTGCGCAGGTTGCGTATAAGACCTTAGAGATGTTTCGTCTTGATGACTTTGACGATGTTAGGACCAAGTGCGTGAGTATGAGCGGTGGAGGCAATGAAAATGTTTGGGAACAGTCGTCATCGCTCGGCCGATAACCGAAAATTCGAACTCGATAACATCTGGCTGCATTATTCATCCTTTATACATTGACCAGTACTTTGAGATCAATCTGAACGTACTATTCGCTACCAATCCCACCAATCCCACCAAGCATGATCACACGGATATCTCGATCGACCGCGGCGAGAACGACTGAGGTAGCTGCTCGAGTAGGCTTGAGCGCTAGTCAAGGAATCATTCGAGCGAGAGCCGATCGTCCGCTTGCTCTTGGCTCTATACTACCGGGTGGCGCGGCTCACGGACGACCAGCATGGGGCGTACGATTCAACTCTAGCTCGTCTGCTGGCTCAACGAGCTCGAGCTCAGGTTCGAGGGGGAACACGCCTACTCGGCCCTGTCCAAAGTGTAACCGACCTATACCCCTACCTTTATCGCCATGCCCCAACTGCTCGACATTACTTCCACTACCTTCGGACATCTCTCTGCACTCGCTCCTCTATCTCTCGACACCTATAGCATCTTCTTCTTCGTCGACGACGACGACAGGAGGAGATAAAGGGGCGTACGACCTGAGCACGGAACTAGCGACATTGCCCGCTAATGGATATGGGCTGGATAAAGCGGATCTTCGCTCGAAATGGGTTCGACGTCAGAGGGAACTACACCCTGATAAATACTCTGCTAGAGGGGATCAGAAAGTGGCGCTGGCCAGAGAACTCAGCGGGAGGGTCAATGAGGCGTATAATACCCTTGGGGATGAGCTGAAACGCGCTGAATATATCGTATGTCCCCTTTCTCTACTCTTCCATTCCATTCTCTTCAATTCTACTCTCAACTCCTTACGGCGTAGAGCATTGCACGCTGTTCGTCTTATGCGGCTCTTCACCACAGTTATAACAATAAGAGACTTTGGCTGATCTGATTTCACTTGACTGTTCGATTAGCTCTCGGTGCACCAGCGCGGACCAGAAGAAACGGACAAAATCACTGATCCCATGCTCCTGGCCGAAATTATGGAAGCACGTGAAGAGCTAGAAGAAGCTTCTACCGCCGAGGACATACAGCAAGTCAGGGAGACGAATCGTGGTGCGTATACTTAAACCCTATCAAGAAAGAAAGGACAATAGACTGAACGATGATCATTAGCCAAAGTCGAAGAGACCATTTCTGCTCTTCAGTCTGCGTTTGGCCAGAACCCGCCTGACCTCGAAGAGGCAAAGAACCTGGCTGTGCAATTGCGTTATTGGAGAGGTCTCGAAGCGGCCGCCAAGGAGAAAGCCATATAACATAGAAGGAGGTGCAAACTGAGAGTCATATGTATTCAATCAATATTGGTCAGCCATCAGATCTTTCAATGAGATAATGTAGCATACAAAGTCCGAAGGTCCATCTTATCAGTAGTATGGGCATGAAAGCATTGTCATGGCTTGTGTCCATGTCCACATGACACATGGGTTCAGTATGTCGCTATTTCATGTTGGAAAAGTAGAGCAATGAGACTGAAGGGAGTAAGAGCATGATAACGACATGGTCGGGCCGGCCGCTAGCATCGTATGCGGTCTTCTCTGCCACTGCATCCTACAAGCACAAGACCAATGGCTGCACGAGAAGCAATATGTTCATATTGGCCAAACAAAGTGATATGATATGCATCATGATGGGTGAACAACCATCTCCACTCGCAGCCGGCCTACTCCTTCTTCTCGACTTTGCCACTCTCATCAACCTGGACCTGATTGACAAACTGCTCGGCCTCCTTCCCTCCTCCAAACCCTTCATCCCGCGCTTCCACCTCTTCCGCATTCAACTCCTCACTCTCCACAAATGACTCGTCACTAGCACCCAACCCTGCATTGCTCTGATTTCCTCTTGCTCCAGATCGAAGGACATGTAGGGGCACGTCGACTTCGCCCCGGATCGCTTCTGTTGCTCCGGCAGGATCGGAAGTGGGCGATGCGGACCATGGCACGAAGACGGGTTCGGTATGGCTCAATTCGGGGCCAGCAGCTGCGATGAATCCTAATCGACGTTCGTTCAAGACGTACTTGATCCGAGCCATGGATTTGCGGCACTTCGTCACACATCATTAGCACAGCGAAGAGTTGATGTGCAGATTCACACTGCGATTTGACTCACTCGGAAAGCTCGCTTGGTCAACAACTCGCCATCCACCCTTGAACCGATGTTCAATCTCCTTCGTTCCTCCTTTTGCGTCGACAATACGTTCCTCTCCCGCAAGAGGACGTACCATAACGTGTGCAGGTCTTTGAAAGACTTGCGTCGCAGCTCCTCGGCAGTCCATGAGCGGCCTACCACCTTAGTCAGTACGGCTCATGCTAATGCTTTACAGGGCGAAGTGGTACTCACCACTATGGAGATTCTTCTCCTCGTTCAACAACACTTCCAAACTTCCGAGAGATTCAGGAACGGCAGTGTTGTCTTTCAGAGTAGTTCTGGACCAGACTGGGGTGTGGAAGAAGTTCCAGAGAGGGTGTTTATCCTTTTTCTTCTCTTCCAAACCATCGAAATACTCTTTCGGGGGAGGGTACGAAGGCGGTTCCGGATATCCCGAAGGAAGCGTGACCGGAATCGTGCGCGCAGGTCTTCGGGGGATAGGCCGGCCTTTTGGCGTGTGTGTAGGTCGAGAAGAAGTGGGTAACGGAGCAGGCAGAGGATCGAACGTCTGTGGTTGATCTATATGCGTCGGCATGGCGGTTGCTGAACGAGGGATGTGGCCGTGGATCGAAGGTGAGGTCGAAGGACCTTGGTGGTCAATCTGCCGGCCTTCAGTGTGCAGGAATCGCACGGCGCGGGCTAGTCGGGGCAGTCGCGACATTTCGGTGGGTCGATATAGGCAGAGTGATACTAATCGCTATGACAACGCAGCAAAAGTCAAATAATCGACAGTCATATGCAGAAAGGCAACCAACATTCTCGGATTAAAACGAGAAAAAAAGTGGTAGCAAAAATACTTCCGCCTGGTGGCAGATAGCAGCATTCGACTTCAGTAACAGCTTATATATTAGCTACATCTCAGTCGACATGTTTGGCATACTGACAGGAACGCGTGGAAGAGCGATGTACATACGGTGAATGGCTAGTCTACTACAACGTGTCCGAAGCATCATCCGCAGCGTATAATGCCCACTCATCCCGCACCATCTTGCCCATCGCCTCAACGGTTCGCTCGCCTTCAGCAGACTGACCGAGTGAAATATCATCAGTTCAAGCCTTAGCACACACAGATCTAGCAGATACATGTACTCACAAACCATACCCTTCTGAGTCTACAATTAGCATAAACCCTCACATACGTGATGGAGCCGAATGAGCCAGAAGGTAGTTCGGGGTCGGCCAATTTACGTCGTTTCCTCCTCTCATCCTCTGTGTTTTCTTGCGCGATCTCATGGATGTCTTTGAGTGGTCTAGGAAGTGAATGGAAGAGCTGTATCATACTGGAAAGATTGAGGTCGATGTGAAGCCACGGAGTCAGCTGTGTCGAGGATGGCGAAGGGAGGTTGAGCGGGAGATGTATTAGTGGTGGAGAGCGATGTGGATGTGTTGTAGGGTTCTTCTGTAGTCAACTCGGTCGTTAGTTGAGCCTATCCATTCACCAAAGTGATGACAAGGAACCCACCTTGAAGCTGGAACATCGTACAACGCCTTCTCGTCCTTTGCTGTCCAAAACACCCACTTCGAAGCTCAGTTCTCTCCTACCTAGTCTCTTTATCTGTATCCCCAACCAAGGCAGCTCCACTCCTAGCGGCATGACTTCTCCCATATTTTCGCTGCTGCTAGAGATATGGCGATGGCGCTGATACCCTGTCTTCGAGCATCCAGCTTGGATATAAGTCGTTCGTGGATCAGGCGATTGGATGTGAATCACATCGTTTATGACGCTTCCTTTAGCTTCGTGCCGAGGTATCAGTCCCCTTCGCTCTCTCTGTTGAGCTGTGGTTGACGATTCGGCATCGGGTATTGAGATTATGTATGAGTCCTCAGAAGATGGATCGGTAGTCTTGGTGAATAGCGGAGAGAGCGAAGGCGAGGATGTCGACGAGAGAAGAGTAAGTAACGGTGGCTGATGACGACGATGCCGCTCGTCAGTATGAACGCATTTGGCAAGAAAGAGTAGGCAGAGACTCACTTGCACGCTCCCAGCTAGCAGACTTGTCATTTCGTAGTGGTATCGCTTTGTTGTTTAAGTCAAGACGAAGAAAAGCAAAGAAGGAAGGGAATATGAAAGGTGGGTGAACCACCTCCACCGGCAAGGTCCACCTTGGTAAACCGCACAAAGCCACTACACCATCTTATGCAAAACAAAGGTCGTTCTTGCCGACGCGATCGATGATCAAAGGTAAGATAATACATAACATGATAAACAACGGTACTCTATACAGTGTCCATCGAACACATATAATCACAACACGATGAGTTATCTCAGCTGTACACATAGTCTACAGGTTTAAGCCACACCAGTCCTGGCAAAAGGCCACCATCCGCCAGCTGACATTTCTCTTTCGCTCACTGATCCCCCGACCAAGGCAGGGACGACAGATGGCGAGTCGATACTACCATACCCCTTGAGTGTGTTTGGGCGATAAGGTTTTGGCTTTGCTGCCAATTTGATCCTATCGAATCGTCCTGTCGTGTCGTATATCGCGTAATCGTCTTCTTGCGGGAAATACCTCGGTGTCCCGACTGACTGCGACTGCGACGACGAAGGTGATGACAACTCTCCCTCACTTTGCCCTTGACCTTCATGCGTTAGATATCGATCTTCGACGCTACTATCGATCGCGTCGCCGAGTAATCGCGCAAGATCTTCGTCCTCGTCTTCCTCATCTTCATCCATATCAGGGATAATCTCCAATGCCCTCCCTTTCCCCTTGATAGTCTTGGAACGCATGTCCATCCCATCCCCTCGGCTTGGAGCAGCAAGCACCACTCCACTGTCGATAGCGTGATATCTCCTAGCTTGACCGTCACCAACAGCCGGTACTTGGATATCTCGCTCTTGCACACGAGTCTCTTCGAATACTTCTTCCGCATCGCCAAGATCACCAAGATCCTTTCTGAACACTCGTTTCAGTCCAACAGGAATCAAGACGGCGACGACTACAGCGCATAGACCGAGAACATTGCGCAATGAGAGTATGTGGAAATCGGCCGCAGAAGTCATGCTGTCGAGAGACGAGCCGATCGTCACGTGAATCACAGAGACAGGGGCGATGCCTGAGCACGAAACCCTTGTTAGCTCCACCTAAGATGCTATGTGATTAGATGTAACATACCGATGAAGCAGCTCGCCCAGAAAAGGAAGACCCCGATATTTAGATGTGGCGCGACAAAGTTGGCCACCCAGTGAGGTGGGAAAGGAGCGATTCGCAAAACGATGAGGAACGCGAATACACCGTCCCATGTCACTTGCTTGCCCTTTTTCGGGTCGCCCATGATCTTGATTCGCCATGTTTCGACGCGTGCACGATAGAATGGTAGTGCCAGTAACGGCGGAGCGAGGAGAGACGAGAGGGTGTAGCAGAACACTGAACCGACCGATTCGCACTGCGCAGACAGGAGTGATCAGTATCTCACACCGAATACACAGGGAGTACCGAACTTACCAAGCAAGACAGCAGTAGCCCGTAGATGATGCCGTACGCTGCGCCGAACAGGATGGAGATGTACATCGAGCCAGGTAAGGAGAACGTTTGGACACTGGGTATTCAAGATTCCGGTCAGCTCCTGTGTAGCAGGATGACGATGGTACGGTGCTGTCAGCACTCACAAAAGATACGAGACCACGCCGCATGCGAGGATACGGTATGGGTTGCGGTGCTTATACTTCTGGAATAGATTGCTAGAATAATCGAGTCATTAGTGCCGGTTTTAAGTGAGTGGTTTGCGGGACAATGCAGACTCACTTGAGCGCCTGAAGATCTGCGAAAGACCTGGGCAGCTTTAATATGCCTCTATCCTCTTGATCCATTTTTGGAATGCCAAAGTAGAACGTGCCTGCTACGACTGCCGTAAAGATGGTAAAGAGGATACCGAGCTTGACGGCAGTGACGAATAGTGGGCCAGTGTACCACTTCCCTTCTGCCGCCTCATCGTTCTCGTTTGAAGTAGTGGGTAGTAAAGGTGTATTCTCTCCACCTCGTGCTTCGGCTACGACGTGTGATACAGATCCAGTAGAGGAAGACGACCATTGTCGCTCCAGCTCGTTATCGCGCATATGTAATGGCAGGGTCAGGTTGGCCTGAGCCGACCCTCTTCTCGGGTGATCATAACCGCCTGCATCATCGTAAAATTCGTCTAGCTTCGTGCGGGTGAAAGACGATGGTCCAGCCTCATCCCCCTCGGCATCGTCAACGTCAACGACATGGTGATCGTCGATCTCGTCATGGGGTATGATGGAGATGATAGTCGATGACTTTCTTTGTATGAGCGCAGGTGGGCCTTGCGGGTATGGTTGTGGGTAAGGATGGGCAAGCTGTTCTGATGGAGATGCTGGAGGAGAATATGATGGTAACGATGAGGGCGAGGGCAAGGGATAGTCCCCTTGCTCTTGCTGGTTGTTGGGTCGGGACATGATAGCCGAGTAGTGTGATGACGGCTTCCGCGTACAAGGATCGTGTGTGTGAGTGTCAAAAGAAAGCTGTGGGGCTGTGAAGATTCGAGAATAAAATAAAGAGGCTGAAAGGAGAGGTGCCGAGATACACCAATGCTCTTGAAAGGAGTCTTATTCGTAGCCGTCGGTCAAAGCTGGCGGGGCTGAGCTCTCCTTTACTGCCTGATCTTCCCTTGAAGCACTGGCTAAACCACGTCGTCGCTTCTACTAGACATTCGGACTACTCGAACGACGATACGATATTGCGAGTTAGATAATAAACAACGATGTGAAAGTGAATAATACGGTTAGAGTTGAACTACGTCTGTCTCATCGGTTAAAACAACAACCCCCATTTCCAGCCCGTTGCAGCGACAGCGAGTGAGACGATCGAGCAATTAAGGTTAGAGTGTGACTGATCACTTTTATGACTAACTGGGGTTTTGATATCAGCCTGATAACCACCACGAGTAAAGTGGCATTACAGTGCATTATGCTATAGGATGATCGACAGTACATGCACTACTCCCCGATTCAGCCTTCACAGCACCTGCACTTTGGCACGCTCCTTGACCACATCCGGTGTGAGATTGTACAGCTCGTCTATCAGCGCAGCGCGGAATGTACCTGGACCTTTGACGTCGGATCGTGCAGCAGCGATCTCGGCAGCGATGGTATATACCAGCACACTGAAACCGGCATTTAGCATTGCGCACGGGTTCAATCGATGAGAGTGCATAAATGGACTCACCCAGCAACTGCAGCAGCGAGCTGATCACCTTGAACCAGAGTAGACAAAGGCTCATACGGCTCGCCACCCTGCAGATCTTTGAGATTGGCCGCAGCAGCAAAGGTGGCTACCAAAGTACCCGTCATACATCCAGAACCCGTTATGCTGCCCAGGTAGTGATGGCCGTTCGAAAGTTTGAAGGCAACGTTTCCGTCGGAAATGTAGTCGTGCTCGCCAGTGAGCACTATTATAGCCGCTGTGACATCAGTATGGGTTGATAGCAGATCCAGTCAGGTCGAGATAGAGAGATCGAGTTGATTAAACGAGAAGATGCTTTGGTCAGCAAGAACTTGACAGATGTGATATGCAGATAATATGAGATGCGGACTGACCTCTCTTCCGCGCCAAAGCTCTCACTACAGCTGCTGGGTCTGAGAAACCATTGCCCACCGAGTCCACACCGCGACTCGCGACTTCGTCGGACTCTGCCAAAGCCGCAATCTCCCCCGCGTTGCCTTTGATGATAGTAGGCTGCCAGTGACTGAGGAGTTCTGTGGAAGCGACAGGAGGTACATCTGTATTCAGCATACCAGCTGACTTTGGCACCGTGGTGAACATCACGCACCTCTCGCTGTATCGCGCCTGTAGGCTGTCGCTCCGACTGCTACTGGATCGAACACGATAGGTTTCCGATTCACATTCGCCTGTCGACCGGCGACGAGCATACCCTCTTTATCTGCGATAGTGCTATCGCTTTGCATCAGCATCGACACTACTTGTGGTTTCCCGTTATTGATGGGAGAAAGACGATGGAGGACCTACCCGAAATTGACCAGTAAAGCGCCTATGGCCGGGCTTAGATCGCCCACGTCTTTTGGGTGGGTGGCCATGATTGGTGAAGCGCCGATGGCAAGTGTGACATTTGCCGAATCGTTCATCACGACGTTATTTGTCATCTGTGTCAAAGCCAGATGAGTGAGGTAAAGTCAAATGTAAGCGGCACGATGACTCACCTGATGTATCAATGGGGTACACTTCTTTACTACGGACATCAACTGTGCTGCACTGTACACTATCTCCTGTGAAGGGACGTGGTGATCCAATCTTGTCTGGGACACGGAAACGGGGTGGTTGAGTTTCTCGCGAGCGCGCTTGAACGAGTCCACTACTTGTCTCAGGGATTCAGCGGCTTGGGCAGGTGTGCGAGAAGCGACTATATCAGATATGATGGCTATTCCGTCCAGGTGATTCCGGGATTTTGGGGCGATGGACGCTTGTAGTAGATGAGCGAGGTTGGGCAGGTGTATGCCGCCTAAAAGCGCAGATCGAAGATGAAGTTGTTAGTCGCACATAGCATACACTCGAGCAAGCAAGGAAAGAGGACTTGCCAATAGCGACGCTCTTGATTCCCGTACCAGCGAGGACGTCCAGTATTTCTCCCACTCCATCTGAGCCAAGCATCTTCTTCTTCGTCACGTCTTTACTGCTGGTTGGCCAAACCGCACCAATGCCCACGTAATCGGCCCCTTGTTCAATCGCCAACTCCGCCTCGCGCAACTTGCCAACTGATATTCCGATGATAGCATCTTCGCCTACTAGCTGACGAGCCAATGGCAGGGGACAGTCCGTTTGTCCAATGTGCACCCCGGCGGAGCCTAATCCATGGATGGTTCAGAGTTGGCTTGGAATTGGCATGAAGTGGAGGAAGCAGCAACTTACCGATTGCAAGGTGCACGTCGATGCGGTCGTTGATCAAAAGTGGTACATTGTACTACGATCGAGGTCAGTAAGCCATCTGACAGGCAAGTCGTTGGGAACTCATGCCCGTGAAGCGAAGCGAGCACATGATGCCTCACCTTGTCGCAAATTGCCTTGGTCTTACGAGCGACTTCGATGAACTAGACGTGAGTTCGCACATTGGCATAAGTCTCTTCGCTCATGGTCACACCAGCGGCGAGGAAATTGCAGAGCTGATAGTGAATGTCGGACAACTCACCTCGCCCGTATCCGCATTCTTCTCTCGAGCTTGCACCAGCGTGACTCCGCCTTTGAGCGACTGCAACAGGCGGAAGTAATGTCAAATCACATCAGCTCGATATTCTGATTTAAGCGCACTATCCGCTCTTGCGGGATCGTCGAGGCAGTCCCAATGGCACTAACCTCTTCTAGACTTTCGTAGTAGTCCTAAAATTGTTTCAGCCCTTCCGCTCACATAGACTTTGACGGACTGATGGACTCACTTTGCCTGGTGGAAGCAGCTCGCGGCCTGTGACCAAGTACAATGAACAGTCAATTTCTCTCTTGCCCATTCTTTCTTCTCTACAGATATTTTGCGCTTGGACTCGAGTGAACGATGAGAGATTGCGATGTGATTTTGATTCAAGGAGCAGAGAATCGACGTACGAGTACCCGTCTGTACTCGAATACGAAGTATCTGATGTGGACCAACCTCCACTTTCACATCTCTCCGAGCCGGAGCTCCGTCTGCAAGTGACTAGTTACCGATTCCAATGGCTATAGCATCATACATGAATATCAAAGTGAATGCAACGTACAAAATACATTGTCAAGCATAACAAAATGAGACAATGCATATACTGTCCGTTATTCAGCCTTGTGATCGTCGTGTCTACAAACACAACATGACGAAGGAATCACATGATCACCGCCAGCCCAGCCGCTGCTGCGCCCAGAACAGCGGCGGTCACTAACCCTGCACCGCTCAATGTCCGTGGATCTGACGCTGCGCTGGACGAGGTGGTTGTAGACGATGCTGAAGTACTGGTGCTTGAAACTGTTCCGGAAGTTGAATTTGTCGAAGATGACGCGGTACCATTAGAGTTACCTACGATGCCGACGCCATAGGCTTTTGTTGATGCGCCGTCCAGTGCCCAGACTAAGCCTGACATGACGTGGTCTATGAACGTCGCGTTCTCCCATGCTGCGTGTCAATGTATAAGCCTTAGTCTCATGTACGAGGTACTAGAAGACGATATGTAGACTCACTCGAATTCAGATGTCCTAAGGAAGTATAGAATGACCTTCCGGCTTTTGTCGCGGAAGACAATAATGGCTGGGCTGATAGTGGTGAGTCGATATACCATGCTATGGGATGTGGTGTTCCTTGAGACGTATAGTTACCGGTCGTTGTGCCGTCGTCTACATCAGTCATTATGTCAGCTGTTGGTGTCGTCGAGTGGACAAACCTCGAATCGCTACACAGCTGACAGGGTGGATCACTGGTACTCACTAGTATAGCTCGACTCATTCACTGTCATCAAGACCACAGCGCCGTTCGACCTCGGATCTGAGCGGAAGTAGTATACCTCTTCCTCCTGATATCTCGTCAGTCGTCTATCGCCAGCAGTCAGAGTTAGGTCCCAACGCACAAATCTCCATTGATCAGGTACATTGGCCGTTGCAGGGTGCGTAGTGTTCAGCCGCTCGAACGTCTATGGAACGATATCAATCAGATGGAATGTCATGATGCAGAACGGGAATACGTACCGCATTGGTGATGGTGGGATGATAATCAAACAGCGCTGTGAGGCAGCGGGATCAGCACGGTCCCGTATATATTCAAAAGTCAAAGTACACACCCCCTACAGCCTGTTCATATGTTGTATCGTTGAACAAGCATGCTGAGGCTGCGTGGACTCCAGTGTACACTCCGCCAGATTGGAAAAAGGTCTGAAGGGCCGCTTCGCCGCTGTCATCGAGGACTAGACGACTCGGAGGTCAACATCTGGTCTCTGACATCCACATAGCGAGCCGAGCGGAGTGTGAGTGGGACGCACCTTGATCGGAATTGGAGACGAACATGACTCCATCGAAACCTGACAAAGTATCGTTGGTGAATAATGACTTGTCTCTACCAACAAGCGTTGTCAGTCCAAGCTCAAGGCGATAATGATAGCGTTGAATATTATGGCTCACTCTGAAAAGACGAATTCCACACCGTATGTCTCTGCGTTCTGCCCCAGTATGTCTATGGCGGTAGGAATCGAATCATGTCTGTATCCCGCTGTAGCAGTGTAGACTAAGACTCTAGGCGGAGCTTTAGAAGCAGCTTGAGTGGCTCCCATCGATATTGATATTTGCGATAAAGCTAGGACTGTGAGGGTGAGAACGCTGATAGCGCTGGGTTTGAAGGGGATCATCGAGGAATGCACCAGATTTGAGCAACGTAAGAGTCAAGATGAAATCCAAAGATCAAGTTCAACGTAGGGCTTGGCACTGTGCCAGCCCAGTCGATGCATAATGACGTTCCTGGTTCCGACGGAAATGCAGCTTACACGTGCTAGCTTATTGACGAGCGATCGAGTGAAACACATCATTTTGTATCATGCTGCTCACTCGAGTAGTATGCTGCGTAATGGAGTAGGAGTGAAACATTCCTTTGTCTGTTCAAGGTGATGCAAAGTATATCATATCGTGTGCGAATCGATGGTGTGACGCAGACGTCAGCAATCTCATATACCAACCAAGCCGATTCTTCGCTGACGAAGAGACCGCAAACATCGGCTGCCTACAGTGGCAAACCCCAATTGATGGATGGGCATCCTCATATCCTCTCTTTGCTTCTTACGCACCGATCCTGACGACCATACCGATCCTCTCCTTCGCACTCGTACTCGTACATCTTCCGAGAGCCAGCAGTACCAGCAAAGTCGGTCGGGCTCAAGGGCTATATCGCATCCGTACCCATTGGGAACCAGGATACCGTCCTCTACACGCTCGCACGAGAATGCGAAAAGACTAGCTCATCCCATGCCTCCCACAGTAATACACTCCTCGACTAGCCTGTGGGATACCAACGTCGGGAATAACAAGCTGAAAAAGCCTCTGCGCGTCGAGGGCGATTGGGATCTGATCCGACCGAGCGATCGGGCAAAATTCCCGAATGGAGCGCAGTACTGTACGCCCCCTACACGGCTGGAATAAATGATTAGAGAGGAGAGTCGAGCGTCTGTGCCTGACAGAGTCTAAGTGGTTATGAGAGGATGTTGGAGAACGAATGTATGGGAGAGTATGGAGAGGTCCCGCATTGACGACAGAATGACGAATAAACGACTGCACGACGGCACGACCACACGATACGACGGACGATGACAGATAGGGAAACAAGAGGTCGGATACAATGTATTTCCTGACTCGTTATTGTGGTAGCAGCGACCGAGGCTATTCTGCTTACAATCGAAGTCGTACGAGGTCGTCTCAAGAAACCAAGTCGTAAAAGATAATATACACTTTGAGCTAACGCTCCATAAGACTGCCCATAATCTAGCTATTCGATTACCATTCTCTCTGGCTCGCTGACAGGCTGCTCCATCCTCTTCTCGTGTCTTGCGTTGGCCGGCAAAGACCATAAGCTTGTTTTGTTCTCCGGATTCTGGTGCGTTTCTATGAGACCTTTACCAAAGTTGCTCATACACAGGCAGCCATTGGTGAACGTCGCTAGAACGATTATGATCGAGAAGATGGCTGTGGGAAAGGACGTCTTTAGCGCTCGTTTATGGATGGCCAATTGGATACAAGGCTCTTAAAATTATTGTGAATGAGGGGCCTTTCACAAAACCGCGAACACCCGTCGTGCTCGAAAGCGACAGAGAACGCACTCACAGAAGATGTCCATCCTGCTATAGCAACTGACAAGATGTTTAGTTAGAAAGAGTCTGTATCATGATACTCGCATCGGAAAGGTCATTTCAGAAGATGGCAAAAGACAAAGGAAGCTGATCAAAGCTGTTCCTCATGCCTCGTTGTGAATGAGCGGTCTGTGCGCACTGAAGCTGTGTATGCATGCACTGAGTCAAAGCGGACAACCTCCACCTCGATTGATCGGCAACAGTGACGGCAACAAATGTATGACGTGGCAATCGATTCTACCGGGTGTTACCCCCTTATGATAACGACGCTGCCGCCGCATAGCTTCCCGGCACCCGGCCGACCCTTATCCCCTCGAGACACAGTCGTCAGCACTACAGCTAATCTCTTGAATGAACATTGTCTTTGTTCATCTACCCATCCTTTTCTCAACGTCAACAAAGGCGTCTTGTCATCTCTCACTCAAGGCCGCGGCTGAAGTGTGTCCGTCTTTCGACCCGTATTGCAGAGATACTTTTGTCCTCGGGAATTGGCCTAGGGGATAAACATTACCGCCCTATCGTCCTCCCTTTGTGTACGAATCGGTCCGAGACACTTGTGTCACGACGCATCGGGTCAACACTCGCCCACATATCAGCTACTACGAGACATCTCTATATCGTGTTCTCTCCCCTCTTTCTTCGCCCACTAGTAACGCTAACCCGAATAACCGCTCGACACTGCGGCTGTTTACGCCTCCGCCGCCATGTCGATGAATCATAAGATCCCGAAGAAAATCTCGCTCGCGCCCAAGAAACATCATGGTTTCCAAGCCATCCTCTTCCTCTTGGGTTGTCTCCTGCCGCCATTAGGTGAGTGGTACTTTCTGGCATACAGAGTGCACTCTTCTCACAAGACATGCCTGGGATCCTAACCCATAATGAAACGCAATCTGACACCTCCGCAGCCGTCGCTTTGCGATTCGGTATCGGTACAGACTTCTTTATCAATACTTTCCTCTGTATCTGTGGCTGTAAGTCATGTCATGACAAGTTTTAAAGTGCAATGAGCTGATAACAGGATGCAGACTTCCCGTGTCACTTTCACAAGTGCGTGAATGACAAACGAATGACTATATGTCGCTGACCCCCTCGTAACAGCTTCTATATCCAGAACATTCGTAACAACCAGCATCGCGCTAGAACGCCCAAATGGGCTATTAGGGTACGCTCAACAATTCCAACACCATCTCAGGTTACAGTCACTGATTTTCGCACCGCGTCTCTTTACAGTACGGTATGGTGGATAACTCGGACCGCGAGCGAAGGTTGAAAAAGAGCCAGTGGTCCAAGCGCTTCGACGAGCGAAACAATCACTCCACTCACGATGATCAGGAACTCGAGGAAGGTGAAGAGGGCAACAACTATGACCCCACCACCATGAGCCCCGAAGAGATCGAGAGGAGAAGGAATGAGGGTCTGTGGACAAACCAGGACGAAGAGTACTATAACCCTGGTACGTGAAATCAGCTAGGTATCGGAAAGACCACACACTGATCGGCCAACGATATGCTAGATCAAGCGCCCAACCAAAGGAACTGGCATTACCCGGCCAACTTTGAGGGCACTGTCGGGGACGGCCGATCACGCAAGCAGAACGGAAGTGCAGCAGCAGGAGGTGACCGCTGGCAGGTGAGCATATATATCCATACGTATCATATATGACTGTAGCTGATCATCGACGATGCCTCGCGTAGCGCGCCGCACAACGCACCAACACCTCCGCATCAGGCAGCTCAGCCGACACTTACCCTCCCGTGGGGGCGACAGACGATGACGTGCCTGAGTGGGGTAAAGACTATGGCTCGAAGCGTCGATCATCCAAGAACAAGAAGCCGGCTATGCCTCAGAAGCAGAGCTTTGGGAAGAAAGGTGATCACAAGCACGACTGGGCCAACAATAACGAGTACAGCTATTCCAATGGAAGGGATGACGGGTATGGAAATGGTGGAACAGTCGCAGCGAATGGCGGTGCGGCTAGGACCGGATCTGCTGCTGCTGGCGGTGGTAGGTCAGGTGCGGACCCTAACTGGGATCACGAGTTCTAGACGGGGATTAGGGCACACGATAAGGCGGTGGGGAGGGGAGCGTACGGAAGGATGGCAACACGAGGATATCGACTAGGAAGGCCAAGTGAGGAAGAATGGAGGGGATTTACTGTTGAAGAAAAAAAGCCGAACGGTCAACAGTATGCGTCACGCTGAGACTGATGTCGTCCGAAGGGCGAAGGAGAAGAAGTACTTATCTTGATTCTATAGTGTTCAGGCTGCTCGAATAGGTTCGTGTGGCTCTTGTTTGGCTTATATACCCCTTATATACCTGCGAGGACCGGCTTTGGGTCCGTTGTACTATTACTCTAGTTGCGATAGCTTTGAGGGGGCCGAGGACGAATGCAGCTATACTGGCGCCAGCACGATACGGGTTCTGTGTATCGGAGCTGACCCCTGTCGTCGAGGGAAGCAAGCGAGCCCACAGTCCAGACTTTCAATGATATGCCCATAGTCCTTCAAGTCCGAATAACGGTATAACCGGTTGGGAATTACCCTT
Organism: Cryptococcus sp. GC_Crypt_6; assembly: GCA_026538315.1. Lineage (NCBI taxonomy): Eukaryota > Fungi > Basidiomycota > Tremellomycetes > Tremellales > Cryptococcaceae > Cryptococcus > Cryptococcus sp. GC_Crypt_6. Next base: position 31,624 of record JALPBY010000003.1, read on the forward strand.
TTTTCCCGCTCATCAGGGCTTTTTGGTAGAGCACTGGCAGCATTGGCGCCGGTTATTCTGGCGACTGTGGTACAAAACACAAAGTGATCGACACGCTCTTGCGACTACTAGAGTGTCTACATAAACAACCACACACACAACGTGCCGCCGGCATTTATCTCGACTTTCATCTCATAAAGTGCCATCATACACGACATCGCGCTAGGACTGTAGCGGGGTGAAGCGATACGATTCTCCGCAGCCTGCCTTCTCCGCACGTTGCTTTACTGGCGCGAAACAGGCTTGGGAAATTTCGGAGTGGTGGACTCGATAGGTAGTAGAGCGAGAGCAGGCGGCCTATTGAATTGCTTCGCACTGCAAAGCGGACGCTGCTTCTGCTAGCCTAGCTCAGTGCAAGGCCCCGCAGTCTCCTCGGTGTAACGACACACGACTCCTATATTTTATCGACCCTACCCGGCATTCCTGTCCGCATCTCGCACTGCATCTCTCTCTTCACTCTCCCACATCACACTCGAACAGCTGTCCAGACACCACAATGTCGACATCACCGCTAACATCGCCCACAGCGCCTTTACTACCGCGTTCCCAGCCTCCTCGACCCAGCTTAACCTCTAATCCGCACCCACATTCCTCGCCTGTAGTCCCACCGCGCAGCAGAACTCATCCGTCAGCTAACAACATCACACGACCGCCGAGCGCGCCTCTAGTTTCTAGCCTGTCGAACGAAAGTGCGGCGTCAGCAAGCGCTTTAGCAAGTGGGAGCGGCAGCGGGAGCACTAGTACGAGCACGAGTAATTGGTCGCGACCTTTGGTCACTCCTACCACGTCTGGCGCGTTTGCTGTCCCTTCAGATGCTGTGGGAGGCGGAGGCATAGCAACAACGAAAAGCGCAGCTGGTCCTGGTGCTATGGCGGGACACCCGCTGCAGCGCGCTTTCGGAATGACGAACTCGACTGCCAGCTCGACCACTAGCGTCAATGGCCTATTGGCAGCATCGACTCATTCTCACGGTACACCTTATGGGACGGGAGCGACGGGCAGACCAGCATCTACGACGAGTAACAATTCCAATATACCGGTTCACACGCCCAATTACGCTGCGCACAGCCAAGGACCTAGCGTTAACCAAACTCCTCAAACTGGCGCGAGCAAGATGGCAGCTGCCGCTAAAAGAGGTTTGGACGGGTTACCTTCCGCAGTTGGCTTGACTAAGATGATGGCGGAGGAGGAAGATCATCCCTTGTCTGAAAAGTCGCTGAGAGCGAGGTGCGTGAAAATAGTTGTCCCACTTCATCACACTACTCTACTTCACAATGAGCTGGAGCTGACATACAACAATCTGGGTATACGTAGAGACTACCAAACGATACACACAATGAACCGCCTGTTCCACGTCCCAACGCGCTGGCGGTTACTCCGACCTCTGGGTCAAGGCGCATACGGCCTTGTGATTTCGGTGCAAGACACATTATCAGGCGAACCGGTCGCTGTGAAATGTATCACTAGAGTTTTTGATAAAGTCATATTAGCTCGGAGGGCGTTGAGAGAAATTACGCTGCTAAGGCATTTCCAAGGACATGAGAATCTGACGGGGTGGGTCAAATTGTCAGGCTTTACCGAAGGGAGATTTGAGCTGACGTGACAAATAGCTTGATCGACTTGGACAACGTTTGGGACGGATACAACGAGATGTGAGTTGGTTTTGTGCTATATCTGCGTCAGAGCTCAACGTTTTTGTTGCCCCCAAAGATACCTGTATATGGAGGTAAGCAGAGATTGCGAAGCATGATAGTACATTCAGATTGCTGATCTCTCTGATCTCTCATAAAGCCTATGGAAGCGGATCTGCACCAGATTGTTCGGTCTGGTCAACCATTATCAAACTCGCATATCCAGTACTTCCTTTACCAATTATTACGAGGAATGAAGGTACGTTCATGATGACGCTCACAAGACGAAGCTGATATGCTCTTGTCGCGCAGTATATACATACGGCAAATGTTATTCATCGAGATCTGAAACCTGGAAACCTGTTGGTCAACTCGGATTGCGAATTAAAGATATGCGATTTTGGCTTGGCTAGAGGATTCAGACCTGTCACCGGAGAGGGTGATCAGAATGAAGAGATGCGCTTGACAGAGTGTGACTTTGACCGACACTGAGAAGGGCGATTCAGAGCTGATTTGATATGCAAACTGTGTAGATGTCGCAACGAGGTGGTATCGCGCTCCCGAGGTGATGCTGTCAAACCGACGGTATACTACAGCCAGTAAGTGAGACTGATACCAACGAATACACTGTGCTGATCCTGAGTACCACAGTCGACGTCTGGTCAATAGGCTGTATCCTGGCCGAATTGCTTGGTCTCAAGCCAATCTTCAAGGGGAAAGAGTGAGCTAGCACTACAATTGACAGGTACAGAATAGCTGATGCCCCGATTAAAGCTATGTCGATCAGCTGAACTTGATTCTCGAAGTATTGGGTACACCCGACGATGCAACACTAGCTCGAGTAGGCAGTGAAAAGGTACGTCTCATACTGTGATTCTTCCCGACGATACTGACCACACTACTCGCAGGCATGCGCATATATCAGGACGCTGCCATTCTACAAAAAGCAAGAGTATTCTACGCTGTTTCCAGATGCCGATCCGGATGGTAAGTGCCCGCGGCTGACAAGAGCCCAGCCTGACAAGATCCCTCCTCTAGCCATCGACCTCCTGTCACAACTGCTCCAATTCGACCCGGCCAAACGTATCGATGTCACAACCGCTCTGTCACATCCTTATCTCGCGTCTTACCACGACCCGACTGACGAACCTTCTTGTCCCGAGCTTTTTGAGAAATGGGAAGACGTTGAGTCGCTTGAAACAATCGAAGAGCTCCGCGAAGCCATTACCAAGGAGATCAACGAATTCAGAGAAGAAGTGAGAACGGTGGACGTAGAAGACCTGGAACAAGCCGTGGAAGCTGGTTGGGCGCCCGCCAGTGTTCTGGCTGTTGCAGGTCAAGAAGGAACATTGATGCAAAGCCCTATGCCCGATACAGGGCTGATGGGCGAGATTGTACCCGTCCCTGGGATCGGTATATCGCCACGCACGACCACTTCTCGCCTTCCCGATCCAGCATCATCGCACACGCCACAAGCTGTTTCTGTACCTACTGTGCCTTCTACAAGCGGTCCGCGCTCAGCAGGCTTGCAAAGCAACAGAAGAGACGCTTCGCCTGCGACGCCAGCAACCGCGTTGTCGGAAGAGTCCTTTGGTAATCCGTTCTCAGCCTCGGGAACTGCGTCTGGGCGAGCATCGAGGCGGTCGTCTGGCATGTCCATGTCGATGTCAGCAGGAAGAAGACCGACGAGTTTCCTCTTCTCGCCGCTTATGTCGGGCATGACCCCACTGCCAGGAGCCGCAGCAGGGAAAGACGGTACGGCGCAACTTGCGACTACGAGAAACGCTATGACTGGCGACTTGGCGAGCTTAGCGAGCGCCTTTACTTCGATAGCGGGTATCAATGGAAATGCTAGTGTTAATGGAGGAGGAAGCAGGGACAGTTTCAGCGGATCAGCAGGAGCATCAGGGGCTCAAAGTGCCGGTGCCGGTGGTGGCTGGACAGGGAGAAGATCAAGAGCTCCCAGTCAATCCGGGATGGGATTGTTGATTCGACAATTGAGCATGGCGGATTTCAAGGGTGACACTCGACAAGCAGGCGCAGGTCCCGACGGTATAGGAGGAGACGGAGAGGAAGTCCCGCCTATGACTGTCTCGCCCAGCGATGCGCCCCCTAGCGAGGTGAGTGCTTTGGTGCGGGTGTTTCGTTTTTGACGCTGATCTGTGCTTCTCGTTATCTTCTAGGTGCCTAAGAGCTTTAGATGATCGCCATTTTTGTTTTTGGGAGAAGGCGTCTCCTTCGATTTGCATTGTCATGTCTGCTTGTTTGCCTCGCGTTGTAGTTTTGTGGTCTTGCTGTCAACTGCATTAGCATAATAGTATATCAAGCAATCAGTTATTCAGTCATAGTAACAGTTGATAGCTCGCTGGCGAGCCACATGCACGAGCTGATGTGCACATACAAATACATCTCGATTGGTCTCCCCGTTCTCCTCGACAAGTCGCAACAGGCTCGACCACATCAAGTCCCTCTTGCTCCGCTCATCCCTTCCAGGCAAACCTCCTTCTCTCACATAGCGATTTAATGTCCGCCATGTCCGTCTGATGCGTGTGATGGCTTGCTCGCAAAGTAGTCGTCGTATATGACATAAGCGGTGAATGCGACTACTGCTGTGCCGAGGCCCGGGAACATGTTTCTGTGGGTGTAGGTAAGAGTATCAGATATATATCAGCATCATGTTTGAAAGATGAGCCAGAGTAAGAAGAGCGAGACCCACCGGAACATTGCCCTGTTACTGAAAATGGGGTGTTTGCGCCATGCTTCTCTGGCTGCCCACGGATCGCGGTATAATGGTCCTGGCATCTGGGTCAAGTGTGAGCTGTGTGTGAGAGTGATACTGAGGTGTGGACGTACTTTATTATTGCTCGTAGTGCTAGCTGAGGAATAGCCAGAGCATCGTTGGATATGCTTTTGAGCAATAACACCAGCAGTGAGTGAGAGGAGAGACCCGGAAGTAATCGGTGATTGAGTGAATGTGGCACTTGGTCTCTTGTCTCTCTCAGCTCTAGTCTCCTTTTCACATGACACACTAGGTGGTGGGAGTCGGTTTACGGTTTTCTCTTTTTCTCGCTTACATCTTTCAGTGCTATCATCTTGTTTATTCCTCTCCACCTTAAACACTTTACTACTTCTATAACCACTCGGGGCCGCACGACTGCGTATATCAGCTACTCGGGACTACCATCTTTACTATACGACCTGGAACTGCGCAACTTTCTGCCCGCCCATGACTGAGCCCACTCCCTCGTTGCACTAGGTCGTTCCTTCCTACGTCCTTGGCTCTCAGCCCACATGTCCCTCCGCTCCATGCTGGACGCCTTCTCAGCCCTTACGGGTATGGGTTCAGGCTCAGCGGCGAGTGGGAGTGGGGGTGCGGCACACAGCCAAGATCCGCTCTTGGATATGGGCACAACGTGGTCAGACGGTTGGGGCAGATACGTCGGTCTCGGTCCCGGGCACGGTCATGGTCAAGGAGCTTTGCAGTCGCATGGCAATCTCGGAATAATGGCGGATCTGAAAAACTTGTTCTTCTGGCTGGCCGTCGCGGCGATCATGATCCTGTTCGGTGAGCAATCATAAACTCATAGCTCGTGAAATCACTCGTTGACGTATCCCATCTTCCCTCTCTATCCTCCGTTTTACATCGCGCCTCGCAGCCGTCGTTACTAACCCCAACGAGGCTTCGTTCCGCTCTCACCTCACTGAGCTCTCGTTTCGGCGTCACCTCGCCGACATACGTCGCTCCGAGTCGGACGAGTCGCCATTGTCAGACGAACATGCGCAACTGCCTTCTTCCACGCCAAGTCACGCTACTCCAGATAAGCACGGGCATAGTGGTGCTCTTACCGTTCACAGTGGTGGAGCCGACACGCCAGCGCACACTATCGCCCCGTTTCGGTTTGCTAACCATGTTGCTATCTCTCTCCGAACACCTACACTGTTATATCGCTCTTTCATGGTCTTTTCAATCACCATCACTTCACCCCTGTCAGCACCGGCGTTTCTTGCCGATACTGCGTCAACGGGACTGTCCAAAAGTAAACACGCCTCGTCAACAATCAAGGAGAGACATGTTGTATGGATTGGATTTATGGGTCATTGGACTTTGATCGGTCTTCTGCCGGCTTTTGTCGAATGGGCTTGGAAGACGTTGTCACGCGGCGATAGGGAAAAGGGAAAGAAGCGGAGTTCGCACATGGACAAGGCCGGTATCTTGGAAATGCGGGCGGTGCAAAACAAGGAGGAGCAGACGAGTAGTGGTGAGACATCATATCGTTAATGTCCTGCTTGCTGCATGTCTAACGTATTCATAGGTAAAGCTCTTCTCGGCCCGACTCATTCCACTCCGAAGAACCTTCGCCGATCTGATTCCTCCTCGAACATTGTCGACTCTGTTCCCCTTCACCTTCCTGGTACCGCTGCGACTCTTTCTCCCGCTACAGCCGAGTCTCGGCGGCCATCTCTAGCCAACCTAATCGCTCAACCTCCAACTTCAGTCACCTCAGATTCACCAGAAACCGCTTCATCTCCCGTCATCATTGCTCTCAAGACCGAACTTACTGCCGCTCAGACTGTCCTGACAGATCTGCAAAGTCAGCTTACTGCGCACGAGCAATCGGTCTCGGACGCTCACTCCCACCTGCAAACGTCTCTAGACGAGCTACGTACCCGTAGAAAGGAGGATGATGCAGAGCGACAGGAGCTAAAAGCCAAGACCAAAAGCTTGGAGGAGCAGAAACGACAAGCGGAGGCGGCTCGTCGTGAAGCTGAGAAGAAGCTAAAGGCTGCGGAAACTGTACGAGACGGATTGCAAGCTAAAATTACGGCTGCTGAGAGTGAAATTCGGGATCTGCGTGGGAACATGGAAAGCAGTGAAAAGTGTGTACGAGTATTGCAAGAGGAAGGGGCAAAACAAGTTGTTGAAACTCGACAGGCTGTCGAGGATAAGAGAGAAGAGGCCGGTATGGTGGAAGATGCCATTACCGAACTGGAAGGACGAAGTGAGGAGCTGGGCAATCAGGTGAAAGAAGCAGAGGAGCAATTGAAGGCGATAGAGGAAGCGGGAGAAGCGGCAAAGCGGATGGGTCCAGAAGAAGAGATGATGATGATGGCAGCCGCGTACGAGGCAGCGGCACAAGAAGGTTACCATCAGGGATATCAACATCCTCATGGAGGTGGTAATCAATGGGCGTCGCAAGCTGCAGCGTACATGGCCGAGGCTGGCATGCCTCATCTCGGATACGAATATACGGCTCGTCCCACAAATTCGTCCTCAACGACTGGCTTTGGACACTTGTCATCACGACACCCCAACTCGAACTCGCAGCGGGATTTGGCTGAATTGAGGCGTATTACCGATGTTTCTGGCTTTGAAGACTTTGGACCTGGTGCGGTTGGTGCACCCAAGCAGACTGCAACTCCGCCTCAACAGCAGAGTGACTCGGAATCGGAGATCTACGGTCACGATCCTGGTTCTCCGAACGGTGGTATCTCCTCTTCCTTCAGCGCCAACCTGCTACCCCAAGGCTTGTTCCGGTCTCTAGAGGGGGATCAAACACCGCTTGTGGGCGCTGATGACGATCTCCCGCCAACCTTCACTGAACCTTTACAACTGGATGAATCGGATGACGCAGGAGAACAAGCTGGTGACTCGAGTAGCGACTCTGGCGAAGAGGACGTTTGGCGATCCCCTATGCCGGAGCCTGGGACTTTGGCGCGTAGCAACTCGAACACGAAGCGATTGAGTGGCAACTTCAATCGTCTCTTGCCGCCTTCCAACTCCTTGACTCAAACCACCAGTGCTATAACGACGAACAACAATACGACTCCTCCTGCCATCCCTGGACTTCCTGCTTTACCAGGTTCTCGACGATGGGTCAGCGGTACCATGTCCTCTGACAACATCCCGAACACCTTTGGCTTCATGCATCCGACAAAGTCGAACGATTCACTTCAACTCAGCGGTGCAGGGGCAGGCTACGAGTTGTCTCCTTTCGCTCCGACATCCAGCGAGAAGAAGGCTTTTGCTGCCAAGTGGGCGCCATTCTCGAAACGCTGGGCTGGGGAGAGCTCTCCTTCCCGCGCAGAGAACAATCGGTCGTCCTCCTCTGGCTGGCCGAGCGACTTGGGGAACAGTAATGGACTTTCCACGAGTCCCGCGAACAGCAACGGTAACAATGCAAGTCTCCTTGGATCCAGCTACGAGGAAGGCGAAGGGCGAGCGGAGCGAAAACCATTCAGGTTTTTCTCCCTTCGTAAGCCTGGAGCCGGTACTTCCCCCTCGTAGAAGGTTTCAGCAAGGCGTTCGAGGGTTACAGGACTCGCGCTGCGAATGGGTCAGGTCTCGTCGTCATGTCTCTTGCACCGACTTCAGGTCGTTGCGTACTTGTACTCGTGTTCTCGAGATGTCACGTCATGCCGTTTCTCTCATGATGTCACTTTTAAAATTACATGATCGCTCCTCAACAACGGGCTGGGAATTAGCTGACATGTGGGGGCGGATCAATCATTAACAACATCGTCGTGAACTGAAGATCTCAAGTGCTCAGCGGTTCACACTGATGGACGACCGCTTGGGCTTACTTCTCGGGTTGAAAAGGAGCACTGATATATCGTCCTTAATGCTGCTCAAATACTCACAGCGCTTTTTGTACTGTCTGTCACATGCTCGACAACGATGCTACTCGATAACGATGATGCATTCCTACTGCAAAGTGTAAATACTGTCTTGCGCCCAAGTCAGGCATCCATGGACGCGAACGGGCCCAACCGTTTACCAAGTGGTGGGAAGGACGCCAGCCGCTCCAGCACCGCTGACACCGACGATCGTGCCAACAACGACTGTGCCCACCACACAACCGGCGGTACCCTCGAATCGATGGCATTTCTCTCTGTCATCGAGCTCGTGGTATGGCACGTTGTAGCAGTCCATTGACCTCGGGACCCCGACGCAGGAGCGACTGGGGCGAGGACTGGAGCGAGAGTTGCTAGTATCATAGACCATCTCCTGATTTCGGCCCGGCTGGGCAGATTCCAACGTGGAGGTAGTAGGAACAGGTTCCATCTCGTACATAGTGGAATCGTGACGGGATGACGACGTGTGCACAGAGGGAGGACGCGCGAGCGTCTCCTGACTACCAGTATGCTGGAAGCCGACATACGATCCATCCGATGCGTAGCTGCCAAACGTAGTCCCAGACGGGTTGGCGCTAGCATACGGACCGGAAGACGGGTAGCCGCCGGCGATCGAATCTGAAGACGGACCGCCAGCAGCAGACGTACGCGAGGAGCGGGAGCTGTTGGGTTTCTTCGTTCTGTACGACGACATGATGTTTGATCTTGTTTGTGTATCAAGTTTGAAAACCTTAGGGCTGACTGAGGGGGATGAATGTGATTGATATGAAGAAAGAAATGATACAATATGGAACAGATGAGCCGCTTTTATACCTTGTTCGAAGGTCAGAATCACCATGTTCATGCGACAAGCAGAAGTCGCCAGAGCAAAGGATCAGGTAATCCTTTGCCTTTGACAACCTTTGTTAGAAGGGACGTTGTAGCTTCACGAAACGTTCAGTCGGCCAAACGTGTTTGGCTCGAGTTTTGTGTGTCTGAGAATCGGCTAGTGCTCGCTTGCGGAGCGAGGATCAGGCGGAACCTTGCACATCTGACGACCTTTGTGAGAAGAAGTGGCATTGCTCGTCGAAACGTCTATTTGTTTGAACGTGGTTTCGACCCGTTGTGTGTCTGAGCGTTTGCTGGGTGCGAGTGGGAATACAGGAGCGCCAAGCACAGTTGTACCTTCTCTGCAGTCTGTCTTTGGCTTCATTTCAGCAGATAGACGAACCGGCAATAACAAGCTATGCATTGCAGGCCATGGCAGCTACCGTACTGTACAGCACACCTCTTTCCGCAACCTACAAGGACGTCAACCAAGGACAGGATGTCAAAAGCCTGCTCATATCATGTCAGGCATGACGACGCAATGGGAGAAGTAACCCAGCTTCCCATCATTTACAGTGTTCAACACAGCAAATAATGGCGACTGCCATCCCACCAAGGCATGTAGTCGCTGTAGAACAGATGATGCACTGAGCGCAGCATCGGCAGGCGGCTTCCTCCTCGGAGAGACTCGTGGTAAAGACACAAGGGTTGAGTGCCCTTCTAATCTAGGAACAGGAGCACTGGCTGTGGCGGAAGAGCCGTTGTCAGTGTTGGCTGGGCGGCGGTAGGTCATGTTTGGTTCCGATTTTGGCGCGCTGGTCTCCATGGGTGGGCCCCGTTTAGCAATGGAATCATTTGTGTGCGCAGGGACTAGGGTAGCAACAATGCTCTGACTGTCCCAGTTCTGGGAGCGGTCGGCAGTCGAACGTACAGATTGGGAGCTCTTGGATATGTCGGTCGAAGACATGATGTTTGCTGTGCTTTATGCTGTATAGTGTGAAGGTTTTCGATGGAGTTGAATGAGGGTAAATGTGAGTCGGACTCGATGAAGAGGAAAAGGATATGATGCGGAGCCATGTATCGATTCATACAGTATGCCTTGAGCGACGGTCAGGACTCACCGCTACCGAGCACCTATGCGACGAGCGAAAGCTTCTAGAGAAAGGACCATGTCACGTCCTTCATGTATGACAACCTTTGTCAGAATGCTCCCCCTTTCTCCGTGCAACGTGTAGTGGTCGAGTTTGTTTGTCTGAGAATTGCCGACTGCTCGCTTCCGGGCAAAGAATGTGTTATCGGACCACCATTGTGAGAAGAGATATTGTTGCTTCTCGAGATCCGTGTTCGGCTAAAACGTGTTTCGACCAAGAATTGATGTTTGAGCACGGTCGGGCACTTGAGCTGTCTGATCAGACCAAAAACTTGATCCGGCCGGCAGTCGTATCTCGTGGAGCAGCTTTGAGTGTGGTGCGGGAAGTGGTCCGAAATTTCGAACTGGTGATTCGTTTGAAGAGAGAGAGAGAGAGAGAGCTGAGGTTGCCTTCGCACCCTTAGGATGACTCAAATGGATCCGAGGGAGATCAGAGCTGAAAGGTGCGTTAGTTGAAAGGACCGTTGGTACGGTCGTGGCATTTCTGCAGCATGTCTGGATTAACACAACACAGCCAGACAAAGCGGCGAGGATCAGCTATGCATCGCAGGTCAACACAGCAACTGTATGATCCGTCCTCTTCTCACGCAGCCTCTCAGAAAATGACGGACCTGAATAGGATAGTAAACGCCTGGGTGTTGAAGAAAGCATGACGGCACAATGGGAGAGTTATCGCACCTGCCCATCACTCCCAGGTGTGAGCTGTATAGGACACACTCATCATCGCCCTAATGATAATGACACAATGACAGCTGTCCCTACCGTCACACAGGCAATGCCCCCAGCACAGCCTCGACAAAGATTCTCGCCATACGAGAGATCCTCATAACTCAAAGAGCAATCGACTACCCTGCATGCGCTATTCCTGCACGAAGTGGCCATCGCGGAACAGCTCGTTCCAGTATCGCGCTCCGGCTCTGTCATTGACATGGGCTCTATGCTGGCGGGCGGGTCCTTCTGCACGGAAGAGGTACTGGTGCTTGCACACGGCTCGTCTTCCCAACCCCGGGGATCAGAAGAACTGGAGGCCACAGCGTGATACACGTGAGTACTTTCATCGGGCCCTTTCTGGCTGCGGCTGGCACCTTGAGTAGATGACATGATGAGGTATTGTGTGGTTTGTGCTGTAAATTATTTAGGATGAGTACGATTATTGAATTTCGAAGAGTTGCAGAGTGATATGGATGAAGACAGGCCAGACATACTGCAGAGGAGGGAATCAGTTATGTGTCTTGAGCGCAGAGCTGGCCTCGCCGATACTAGGCAGTCATCGACGATGAAAGGCGTCGAGAGAAAGGATCGTGTCTTTCATATCTGAGACCCTTTGTGAGAAGGAACCACGTTGCTTGGCTCATTACAGTCTAGTTGGTCGGACGTGTCAGTATCTCGGTGGCGAGCGGCGCAATTGAGGGTCATCGCTACCTTTGTTCCAGCTGGTAAAATGAGGGGCACGCTATCTGACAGCTTTTGTGAGAAGGGATGTCGCTCCAATCATGAGACCGGAATTCCGTCGGAGGTCTTCCGGGTCAGAAGCGAGTATCTGAGTGTTGTCGCGCGGTCGAGCTTCCTTGCATTGTACACGGGTCGGTAGAGCATTGATTTATTGTGACGTAGCTGCATGAATGGCGAGATCAATGGCCCCAAGCTTGGAAGTGATCAGGTTGATCGACGAAAGTGAAAGCGCAAGTCGGTATTGGTGATGTTGCGTTTACATGTAGGCGGACGGAATTAAATCTGACCGTTCGCTCGCTCTTTCAACGATGCACTTCGCACTTTTGGCACGTTGTCGCCCTACTTTATCGAAGTGTACCGAGTGAACGGGGCATTACTGTGCATAGTCAAGCATACGGACAGGTACTAGAGATCAGTAGCTATCTCCTGATATCCTTGAATCAAAGTTATAATGAGGCAATCACTCGGTGAAGCGCATATAGATATATTCTCACTGTACGGCCTCGAAGTTTGAGAAGTGCTTACGAGTGAACGGGGAATGATACTGTTCTGCCAGCTAGATGTGCATGTGGGGGGAGGTCCGAAGTATACAACATCGCTGTCAATTCACTTTTACCATGTCCATTTCACTCGCAATTCAGAGTTGCACTTGGCCAAAAATGCCACCATAGATATAGGGGAGATTCCGGTTGGCCATCTTGAGCTGGTCATTGCGAGTGAATCGGCAGAGGTAGGAATGATCATGCTATACCCAACTGTAGCAGCGATCCCAAAGAGCCTTTCATAGGATTGGAGTAGTCGCAAAATGCGCAGTTCACTCGCGGTTCACTGTTGCGCCCGAGTTTAGACCGTTTTGCACCGTACGGCCTCTTTCCTCGACAAGTGATCATGAGTGGACCAGCACTGGTACAGTCGTATGCGCTACATCGGGTAGTAGAAAAGACATCATAGAACGTCTAGGTAGCCTCGATTCACTTTTTTATTCAGTCATTCACTCGCGATTCAACGTTACATTATTATAGTACTAATTTCCACCGTAGCTATAGATAAATATAGGACTGTCCATCTTTAACTAGTCACCGCGAGTGAATCAGTTCAGGTACAGGTGAGCATGTTGTATGTACTTGTAGAGAAGACTCCAAAGGACATGTGACTATGCTTGGACAGATTGTTGAATGCGCCATTTACTCGCGATTCAGAGATTGGTACGGATCAAGTCGATTTGTTACCGAACGGCACCTTTGTTCAAGACGTGTTCACGAGTGAACGAGCTATGGTACACTTCTGTATGCTATATGCGAGAACGAAGTAAGGCCTGAAGGATGTATTTGCACTGTCTATTCACTTTCGCAATCACTCATTCACTCGGATTGGTTGTATTCGGGGACAAACTCACTGTACGTATAGGGAAAAGTGGGTTGCCCACTTCCACATCCCGCCATGATTGAACCGGTCCAATTGCAGTTATGTATGTAGTACGTGCTGATAGCTGAAACTCCAAAGCATATGTGGATGATTTGACAAAGTCGTTCAATGGGCCATTCACTCGGTGTTCAGAGTTGCGTTCGACGCTTACGCGTTTCCCACTGTACAGCCCCATTTTTCGAATCTTGACCACGAGTGAACGGGTGATGTCACGATCATGGTTGTGACATGCGCTGGTAAGAGAGACGCCCGAAGACAGTTTACAGCCCCTCTGTTCACAAATTTAATCAGCCAGTCACTCGCAAATCAACGTTATGTCCGATACTTCCGTAGCTTCGTGACCGCGCCTATACAAAGTGGACTGCCACGAATCGAAATCTCAAGGTGAAGCTGGGAGCGCTCGTCTTTGACATTCTGCTCGCAAGTGCATGTGCGTGCTACGATTGTATGAGCGAGTTATGTGAGGTCTTTGGACCCAAAGAATCTTTTGTGTATAGTCAGATCACTGCTACAAAGCGCCAGTCAGTCAGAAAGCAGTTTCGCGCTCGATGTTTGGGAAATTTACACTGTACGGCCACAATCTTCGAGAAGTCATCGCGAGTGAGCCAGCTGCCCTACAACTGCTTTGACAATGCTCATAGTCTATCAAGCTCCGGAGAGTCCAGCTTCACCCTCAGATCACATGTGCTATCAGCATGTCAGTCGCAAATCGTTCTTGAAGAAAGGACCTCGCTGCCACATTCGTAGCTGAAACGCACCTTCTTACCTGTATCATGCCGTTCCCTTGATGCAACTGTCATCACCTCCTTTCCATTCCTCGTGAACCAAGCTCAACATCAAAGTCATATCAATTCCTCAAATCCTACTCGTATTGGTGACTTTATAAATCCTATCACTCCAAATTTGTATACATCCTACCACCCGAAGACTCTACCCAATCTACTACCCAGGTCTAACCCTTCTAACTTCACATCTTCACTCGAATTTCACATCATCACCCGAACCTCTCAGCATGTCCACCGCATCATCCGACTACGCGACCGACCTGACGACAGTCCGCTTAAGCGAAGCTCCCACAATGCCTTTGTCCACGTTTTCCCCCACGTCTTACGCGCGTTCCACGCAGTTCAGCGATGTTTCCAGCACGCAGCCTTCCACTCAGCACATGTCCACCGATCCATCCGACTCCGCTACCAACATGACCAGCAACCTCTCAAGCGCAGATATTGGACTGCCCAGGGAGCCTCCCATGTCCTACATGCGTGACAACAGCGTGGTCTCTGAAGAGCCAGCCATTACCCAAGCCATGTCCATGAATCCAGCTGCGTCGTCCACGTCCGGCTTTTCGTGGAGCGCCGTCTGGGAGGGTCTCCAGAAGGACTCCCACCTTGTGCTTTGTATAACGGAACGCTTAAGTGTGGTGACGGTGATTGTAGGGGACTCTGTAGTGGCTGTGTTTGTGCCTACTGATGATCGGATGGTGTTGGTTAGTTTCGTACTCACTCCGTGTATCGTAACATTACCTGATGCATGTGTCGAAGCTGATCCAGAATGAACCTTTCATATTTCATTGCGAATGCTGAAAACGCGGCGACCAGGTCCCGACTTACATCCTCTCCTCTCCGTACAGGTCACTTCGGTACTACCCTTTCTGCTTCCTCTCCCCATCCAAAACATATCGTCTGCGAAGCGCGTTCGAGTATCCCTTAAAATCAAAAAACATGAGGAGGTCGCTCACCCGAACCCACCTTTGACCTGAATCTGACACTCTATCCATGCTCATTTCGCTACCTATCGTACAGAAGCACTACGATCATGCTATAAACAGCTGCCAATCAACTTCGCTTCCTCTTCCTTCCCCAACAATTACCCAGATCGCTACTGAACATACCCCATCCATCGTATCAAACACCACGCAACATGTCTTCGTGTCCCAGCAGCAGTAATGACCAAACGGCCCTCTGCAGCAACAAAAATGCGACCGCCAGCAGCAGCTCCTGCAACGCCGATGACACGATAGCCACTGGATATATTCAGACTCCTCAGCCCGTCTATTCCACAGGTCCGTCCAGCAACATAATCTCGAAACAGCCTGTTCAGTCTGAGAGTATGCCCTCGCAGATTCGAGGTGGTGGTACCACGTCCATTGGATGCTGTCACATATACTGCAGCGAGAGTTGTTGCACCAACGAGTGTTGTAGCGAGGAGATCTTCTGCAACCTTGGGTGTGGAGATGATGGCGATGCTGATTTTCCTACCGCAAGTGACCCTGGAAGGCGGCGGAAAAACTGATCATGGGACCCAGAGGTTTGGACAGGTTACGGTTGCTGCTAGCTATCTGAGTGCGCTCTCCTATGCATTACCAAGCTGTCTTTAGGCAAGGTGAATCCGGTGCCAATGGCCGCAGTAATATAAAGTAGTACTTGAGTAAGTCAGGCACGTATGATTTGGTTATCTCGCTGTTTCAGCTTCGTGTTTGCCGAATTGATCTGTAATTCATCTCTTCCACACCTCGCTCACTATCATGTTCGGTATACCATAAACTACCACCCAGCTAGAGTGTCATCAACGTTGCTACGACTGATCGTGCTCTGCCTCGAGGTTCCGGCACCGATGCACGGATTTTCATTCTCGAGGTAACAATCGTAGTATCAAGCAGCATGTTTCATCCAGGAAAACCGTTGCGCGAATGCGCCCATTCAGTCCCTGGCCAGACAGCAGTATTCAGTACTGTAATTGATACTGAATTGGCAAGCTCAGATGACTGCGACTCTTCTCGACTCGTAGCCGGTCGCGTCCGCTGATCTGGATCACCAGGTCAAGCTTTTGATGCGACCCGACTGCAATGCCTTTCCGTTTGATAACTCGCATTACAAGCGAGATAGCCTGTACCTCCTGTACATCGAATTGATCCGACTCGCTCTCCTACGGCTCAGAAGCACTACGCATTCAAGTACTCCGCCTGTGACGACACACAAGGTCGCACACTCCTACCTACTGTGTGCGCGGCTGATCGATGCCGCCCGTCCCTGTTTCCTTTCGGCGCTTAGTCCCATGGCCAGCACGTCAATACGATACTCGAGCAGATGTACTTGACCAAAACAATGGCTCAAATCGAGGCAGCGGGATTCGCGTGGCTGTCGAGAGCTTACAGCGCTTTAGGCAGAGTTGGATTAGCCTAGTCGTGCTCAAGGGGACTATTGGATTAGGACAGGTGCGTTCTCGTCAGCCAATACCCGCCAGTAACTTCTGACATTGCGCGGGTACAGGTTGTCGTCGTGATCACTCTGCTGGCTCTGGCGTCGAAGCTCAATTCACCGCTATACCCCAGCCATAAACAGACCACGCCTTCCGATGCCTGTCCTCATCCGAAGTACATGCAAGTGTGGATGGACGCGCAGATCGGTCGACTCACGCTTTGCTGGTGTACCAGTTTGTGGGTGTGTATGAGAGCGCGCAGAGCGAGAACTGGGGCAGACCAGGGTGACGCGAATGACGTGGAGAGCCAGCGGTCAGTCGCATTGTGTACCGCAAGTTCTACATTGCACCGAATTGACATCGATATCAAGCCCCACAGCTGCAAATCCATCTTCGGGGTCCGCGACAGCTATTCCCCTAGCAAATCCACTTGCACCACTTACCACGCGTCCCACCTCATCTTCCTCTGCCTCCACAGTCAATGACTCGGCCAATTCTCAAACACCACGACCGTCATCCAATGCCATATCCGCTGCCGCTCCAGATGAGAATAGCAAATCCTGTCCTGCATCTCCCCAATCGAACGAACACGACAAGCACGAGCAAACGCCGATTGGCGGAGACGATGCACAAGCAGAGCGCCCGGTGCTAAACATATTGTACCTTCAGCACCCACGCCACGTCGAGGCTATGCCTACCGAGAATACCAGTGTCATAGCAGAACTCAGGTCCTCGAGCGTGTCCCGCGCAGAGTATACAGCAAGTGAAAACGAGGTCTCGATACGACCTGCACAAGCGATCGCAGCTCTTCTGGACCGAACGGCGCCATTGTGAGTCAAGGCGACTCTACCCTGATGCAGCACTTATCTGTCTACATCTACTCCATGTAGCTTGCAGAAGCTCCTCGGTCTAGTCTCCGTGATCCTCTTCGTCCTCGGCAATCTCCTCGTCTTCAATCCTTTGCCTCGTGCAGACGAAGGATCATGTTACACAGCTTCGCCAATGCTGTGGTGGGGCGTCATGACCATCACTGGAGTCGGGTGGTTCCTTCTAGCCCAAATTCTGGTGATAGTGCTAGTAATCGGTTATGTCGGGCAAATGATAGCGGTACGTCACAAAGCGTCATGATGTGCTGTACATTTTATGCTGATACCTAACACAGCTCGGGTTATCCAAACTCGGCTTGATCCCTCAGGATCTCTCGGACTCGACGCTTAGCGCTCAGGACTTGCCGTTAACCCCTAGCCAGCTCAAATGCCTGCCACTCGTGTACTACATTCCTTCTTCGACCGCCCCACCCGCTTCACAGCTACTCGACGAGCGACGGACGATACAGTTGGACTCGGACCACGCTATCTGCGCAATCTGCCATGAAGACTATGTTGCGTTTGTTGTGGGTAGAGAGACTGAGGCGGACAAATTAAGAAAGCTGCCATGCGAGCACGTCTACCATGTGAGTGGTTGTCGCCGCCCGCATATGCTACATGACTGAGATGCGATCAAGCTGATGTGTCCATACGCGGTGTGATGAAGGCCACATGCGTCGACGAGTGGTTGCTGTCCAGAGCCGGAAACTGCCCTACTTGCAAGAGGCTTGTAGTGAGCGAATCAACCCAAGGGAAGGTCTGAATGCCTCAATGCTTATTTACCAGAATGCATGCTTATATTTCACACTTCCGTCGGAAGCTGGTACAGCAATCTAATCAATGTGTGGAGGGGAATGGGAATGCTTACCAAATCATGTCGTTACGATATCATATAAAAGCAGAGATCTTTCTCTTCTGACATTCATGCATAGTCAAGCCTTTTCATGAGCAGAAATCCGCCTGTAGAGCTCAGGTATACCACGAGGTTCTCCATCCGCACAGTCATCGCTGCGCTCATACTCTGTGTCGCACTACTTTTGTCCGCTACGACGTATTCTCGACTCGGTTTCCGCGCACGAGAAGGGATTACCAACTTGCTCTCGCCCGCTACAGCGTATAGGGGACTGAAGCCAGTCCCAGCAGAAATGACGATCCAATCTCCACTACCTCAGTCGCGAGGCGACGTCTATTTCATATCTCATGGGGTGAGCCGCCGGTTCCTAGCAACTTACAAGCTCGTTTCAAAAGGTGCAGACGGGTTGAGCTGACCTCATGTGTTTATTCGTCTTCGTAGGGCCCACCGACAGTCGAGCAATATGGTTCGGAGCCGTATCTCGCTTGGAGGAAGTTTGGTCAGTTGATCCGTGACAATAGACCCAAAGGGATCATAGCCATTTCGGCTCATTGGGAGAATGACGAGACTTTCGGACCAGCTAATCATGGATTGGACGTCAGAGGTATGTCTCTCGCGGTGCTTGAGATGAGAATGATGCTAAAATACGATCGTCGTTGTCATACTCTGCAGTCAACTCGGACCCCTCCAATCCGCTCATATACGATTTCTACAATTTTCCAAAAAGGCTGTACGAGCTCACCTTCACTTCTTCTGGCGGGGACGGAGCTCTGAAAGACGCTATTGTATCGGCTTTGACGGACGGTGGGATGCGAGTGAAAGAGGAGAAGCGAGGACTAGACCATGGTGTATGGAGTAAGTACCTGTCCTGCGCTCCTACACTATAGATATACGTAATTAAGCTTGAAGCTGATCAAGCTACTACTGGCAGTCCCGTTCAAAGCTGCTTTCGGCGAGTCGACGGATATACCCATTGTTCAAGTCTCGTTACCCACTGGACCAGATCCTGTCGCAAGTCTCAAACTCGGTGCGACGCTATTTCCCCTCAGAGATCAAGGATATGCGATCGTCGCTACTGGTCAAGCAGTACATAACCTCCGTGACACTTGTAAGTCAATTCTCGGCAACAATGTTCTGGCTCTTCTCGAAATCGGCGCTAAACCTTGTCGCAGTCACAGGAAGACCTATGCCATATACGCGCCCGTTCCTCGAGGCAATCTCATCCGCGCTAACTTCCGACGCACCATTCCAACCCGCGCTCAACCTCGTTACGAACCCACTATACAAATCCGCGCATCCGACAGACGAGCATTTCCTCCCTATCCTAGTGGCTGCTGCAGCAGTACATGCTGGTGGTGGGCCCGAAGGCTTAGAGCAGAAAGATACGGTCGAGGAGATATATACTGGGGTTGTGGATATTGGTGGGAAGACTGTGGCTGGGGAAGAAGGTAGGGGTCTAGGTTGGGGTATGTGGCGTTGGACTCAAGCGGCAGCTTGAGCATTACGCTGTACGCTGCTTAAGCACAATTTACGCATCACTAGAGATATGCTATTCTCGATGCATCTAGGATAACGTTATCTATGCTCACGACTAATCGTGAATATGTCTAAGTAAAGTATCACGCACGACTATCGCTCACTTCAAACCATCCTCCGAATACGTATACTCGGCATAACTAGCTTTCCACCTCTTCCCCTCTGCCCACTTCCTGCGCTCGTCTTTATCCTTCGGCACGTCCTTTTCCCTAGCCACACCTTCTTCGACCGCTTGGTCCAACACCGCAAGACCAACTTCGAAATTGACAGATGCGGCATCTCCAAAATCAGGTAAGAGCGAGTCGTCGGGATCTTTCAATGCTGGAGCCAGTTCAGCAAGACGTCGCGCTCCAGCAACGATCATCTTATCCGTCATTGATGATGCGCGGGACAAGATCGCTCCAAGTCCTAAGCCAGGGTATATGAGGGCCTGATCATAGAACATCAAGATTAGATAGCTGAGACGTAGAAAAAAGCCCGACGTGAACTCACATTGTTGCATTCTGCGACCACGTACTTCTTGTCTGAACCAGGAATGTCG
Source organism: Cryptococcus sp. GC_Crypt_6 (assembly GCA_026538315.1). Lineage (NCBI taxonomy): Eukaryota > Fungi > Basidiomycota > Tremellomycetes > Tremellales > Cryptococcaceae > Cryptococcus > Cryptococcus sp. GC_Crypt_6. The sequence goes on from JALPBY010000003.1 coordinate 51,755, forward strand.
ACAGGCGGGAATGGCGATCCAGTGGAGATGAGGGCTTTACCGTCAGTCCACTGATTGATATCTTTGGGACTGGGACGAGTCAGTAGCTGAACTAACACGGCGACTCACTCCGCCTCGCATTTCTTGGTAGGGTTGCTCAAGGGAAAGACGATGGGTCTATCGACGTGTTTTGACATTTCCTTGATCTTCCAGACGACACCGATTTAGCAATTACGCCAGAGATTGAAGTCCTGTAAACTATGTGGGCACTCACCACCTCTTCCGTAAACGCACCAGCATGCGTACTAGTTCCAATCAGGACAGTCGGCTTGACCTCTTTCACCACGTCCAATAATCCTGACTCGTTGTCTTTCTGCCAAACATCCTCTTTGCGGATGAAATCATCTTCAATCTCGTCCCTGATCTTATCCTTTCCTAGAGCTTCCTTGATCAAGCCGTGTTTGTCCATCAACCAAAACTGTTTTGACGCTTCTTCATCGGACAAAGATTCCGATTCAAGCTTCATAGCGTCGCGCAATTGTCGAGCTATGCCTAGCCCAGCAGAGCCTGAGCCGTAGATGATTATCCGTTGATCCGCAAGCTTGCTTTTCGTCACGCTGATGGCTGCTTGGAGCGTCGCGAGCTGCATTGTGAGAGGTTAGCTGTGATAGCAGCTCGGTTGTCTGAACGACAGACTCACCGTAACGGCGCCAGTGCCTTGTATATCATCGTTGAACTGCGTTGCGTCAGCGGGATCAAGCTTCGTGCAGGGATACAACTCACAACCGAATGCTCAGTCCTGACACAGCCTGATGTCAGCGCCGTCCATCTTTGCACGACGCCGCCGTGATCGTCAACTCACCTATACCGCGCTAGTAATCGTTGAGCATTGGTCACTCCCTATCACATAAGATTAGCTTGATAGGAATTTCCATACGAAAGCACGAGAAGGGCTTACAAAATCCTCGAAATGCAACAGGCACTTTGGCTGATGCTTCTTGACGAGCGTGACGAACTTGTGCACAAAGTCATCGTATGCTTTGCCGCGAACTCGTTTCTCTCGATACCCCTAGATCGAGGATGGTCAGCTACATGAAAGACCTAAACGATGACTGAGAACATTGAAGACATGAAGTTGATGATGAACGCACAATATACAAATCGTCATTCAAGAGATCCTCATTGTTCGTCCCGACGTCAAGAGTGACTGCGAGCGCTTTTGCTGGGCTATTTCACATCTATTTAGCTTTGTTGTCGGTGGGGCAGTGAGTAGAGGTGGACCCACTCGATACCTGCGGTGAGAGTGTAGATGGCCGCTTTGGCAGAAGAGATACCGATCCCGCCCGAGCCCTAATGTTGTCATCAATCAGCTATATCTCCACATCAAGTTGAATGGCTTACTTGGTCTCCTATACCCAGAATCGCCTCGGCGTCGGATACCACGATCTGCAACGCACGCCATCGATGTCAGCTATACGCTCCAGACTGTATAACTTAGAGTCATGAATGAAGAATCAGGAGTAAAGGAGCAACAGACCAGATCCAGGTCTCGGCCTTCGCACGCATCCAAAAAGTCTTCTTCCATCTTATCTCCCTCAGGAGGGGAGAGGTACAACCCCTCGCTCCGCCTGAACAGATGGGAATATTGCGCTATCGCATCTGCCTCTGTGGGCGTGTACACAACAGGGAACATTCCTTTGAGGTCGTGCTCCAACAACGCATAGAACAGGGTCCAGTTCTGTGCTGTAGCCGTGGTAGTAAGACAAGGGATCAGCCAGCGATTCGCATTCGAGCAACACATGTGGACGAAACAGACCTACATTTCATAGACTGCAAGAACGAGTTCTTCTGCAAATCGGTCTGACGCGCTTTGTACTGCTCATATGCTCTGGAAACCTGCTCCTCGAGCGTGTCCACGCTGCATCCATTACAGCTCAGCTTAGCTCGAAGTACTCAATATGGAGGAGAAGAGCTACTCACGCATAAGGCAGTCTACCGCGCAGGCGGAACTCGTCCCTCTCCTCTCGCGTGAACGCAGTCCCTTTATTATATCGAGGATTATTTAAGATACCCGGCCCTTTGAGCCCAATCTTGACCTTTTCTTGAGAGCTCATACTACCCGACAAGAATCGATGTGCGCTGGCTGAGAACGCTCGAGGGGATGGCTTCGTTATCGAGCCTGAGATAAGTAAATGGTTTGGGTGCGGTCGTCTCGATGCGCGATGGGCGATATGGGTGATCATTCGGTCGTAGGGAGATCGTTGCAAAGACTTCTGTATGTCGTGATTCTTGCTTGAATGTGAGAATTCTGCTATGTGACTTGAACTTCGAGTAACAATCCCGAGCAATCAGTGACATCACTTTGACACGTGGGTACACAAATAGCATCTAAGGCACGGAAACCGCGGAGACCACAATAGCATGCATTTCACCCCTCGCTATGGACACTGAGGAATGCCTTTTTGATACAATCATCCATCCTGCACCGCTCATGACCTCGCCCCGTAACGGTGCCAACTATTTCATGATGCCCTCCCAAGATCCTTCCAAAGCACTCATGCCACCAGATATCAGTCGACAGACTAGTACCTCTCCTCACGTTTAGGGCGAGAGACGATGGACAAGATACTGTCCTTGGCTTGAAGGACCGAGTCCTCGTCTGCGAATCCAGCTTGATGTCAACAATTGTATTCGCATGAGCAAGTATAACACTTACCACCTGTGATAGTGATCAAGTCATCGTCCTTGGATACTTGAACGTCGGCGCCGGTCTCAGCACGTATGCGGGAAATAGTTGCGCCCCTGAAACATGCGGATATCAGCAGATGCACGTATGCCAGCAACGTTGAACGATGATACTCACTTGGAACCGATGATCCTGGGGAAAGCAGACCTTGGCAAGCCAGTGAGAAGGCCGACTGCGTAACATCATTTAGCTTCTCCCTTATTCAGTGGCAATGGCAATCAAATCACTCACCATGCGTGGCCGACTTGGCCTTCTCTAAAGCGCTCTCGAGGACACCTACAGCCCTGTCCAAATCATCCTCCTTAGCCCTGACAGCCCACTCGAGCTCGCCTTCCTCGGCATCCTGGTAGTTTGCTACAACTTCAAATTCGCCTTCTTCGACTCCAGCATCTTCGGTTTTGGCAGAGAGATCGATACGCGCCGTCTTGGCAGCGAGGCTGTTACCTCCGTTGGCTGATTGACGTGCAACGGAAGGTTTAGCAGGAGCAGATTGAGGAAGGGTCAAGTAACCTCCAACAGAACGGATCTGACGAATCAAATTCTGCTGCTCGGCAATTGCGTGGTAGTACTTCTTAGGGATGGAGATGGTGCGCGAAGCCATGTCGGGCGTCGATCGACCTTGTCGCGAGTCAGTGCGCTGAGGACGCTCGGTGACGACCTTTGATGACAAGTCAGGTCAGTTAAGCTCCATAATCAGCAGCGGCTCGAGAACTCACCTGTAAAAGCTCAGTTGCCTTCGCCACCACATCCTTGGTACCGATGACCTTTACGATATCGCCCTGCTCGGCGTCCTCAAGCTCGGAAGCGTTCTCAATCTCGCCGACCGAGCCATACTGCCTCGAGCCAGGGAAGTGTACACTGTGGATGCAGTCGTGAGCTCTCATCCTCATAGTCTCAGAGGCTCATCACTCACACAGCACCGGTCTTACGTTGCAGATCCTGGAGAGCGCTTCCGCCACGACCAATCTTGCTAGCGTGCTGGGATGCAGGGACAATCACACCAATCACGAGGGTCTCCTTGAGCGTCGCGACTTGCTTCTCAAGCTCGGCCTTGATCTTGTTCACGACCTTGCTGTCACCACGAAGACGAACTTGATCTTTGCTCTCGTCGCCTTGTTTAGGGCTGAAGGGAGCATGGGTCAATCTAATGTGTTGCTGCACTAAGAAACGTGACTCACAAAGTGACAAGACCGCTCTGCTTGAACGGCTCGGCAGGGCCACCAGCACTGGTGATAAGGTCACGGAGCTTCTGGCCACCTTGACCAATAAGAGTGCGGTGCTACACGCCCAAATGCGATCAGCAATCTGCCAATGTGGATAATCTGAATGCGCTCACGTATTTAGGGTCGACAGTGACTGAGACGTTGATCTCGTCACCAACCTCATCAACCACTGCGAGGACAGCAGCTTTTGCCGCAGCGATAGCCTTCTTGTCACCTCTGACAGTGACAGTAGTCTTGCCATCGTCCGAGCCGCTCTTGTCAATATCGATCTGAGCACCAGTCTCGTCCTTGATGCCATTGATCGTAGTACCGGATTTCCCAACAATTTGAGCGACGCTCTTGGTTGGCACGGTGAAAGTAGCAGATTGACGGGACTCGGTCTCGAACGCAGCTGCTTCGAGAAGTTCTGCTTTGACAGAGGCGACTCCCTTCTTCCCGCCGCGGATAGTCACTTGGTCAGGGTTGGCAGTTGTATCAGAACCATCCTTGTTGTCACGCGGGAAAGAGAGCTTGACACCGTACTTCTCCTCTAGACGGATAGCGTATTTGCCACCAGCACCGATCAGGGCTGGCTGAATAGCTCGCTTGATGGTGAGCACCTCGGTGGTCTCATCTTCGAGCTTTTCGATTTGAGCCTCAAGTCGCTTTCTAGCTTCCTCGACCGCTTCCTTACGGCCAACGATCTGCCAAATCAGGTTTGTCAGAAAAGGATCAAGGAACCATCAGTCAAGAGCGTACCTTGCAGTGTACCACCGGCTTCTTAGACACCTTCTTCGCACCGCTCTCAGGCTCATCATCAAAGTTAACCTTGACACCGAGGGTTTCTCTGAGCTTGTTGATAGCAGCGCCGGACGAGCCGACCAGATGGGGAACGTGCTTTTTCTCGACAGTGAATTCGACCGTGTGGCCATTGACAATATCGTCGTTCTTCGCGTCTTCAACAATCTTCAAGATCTGAGGCACGACACGGTCGACCTCCCCACTTGGGCCACGGACAACGACCACATCTTCATCGCCGCCTTGCGCGGTCTTGGCGTTACCAGACTTTGACGAACCGACCTTGACGTTGACGAGTTGGTCTTCACCGATAAGAGCATTGAGTACCGTACCGCCTTGACCGATGATGTAGCGGTGCCATTTCCTGTCTACATCAAGAGTCTCGGTCTTGATGTCAGCAGCATCACGAGCGAGATCGGTGATTGCGGACGAAGCAGCGGCGAGCACCTCTTTGAGCTTGGCATCACGGGCTTTCTTGTCTGATGGGAGAGTGTCAAGACCGCCAGTGTAAACGAGTAGGACGTCCGAGGACTCCTCGCTAGCTGGAGGGAAGACAGTGGTGACGTTGTGCGCCTGCTCAAACTGGTTGATCTTGGAGCCCTTCTTGCCGATAAGGTAGCTGTGGACGAGGAAGTCGATCTCTGCGGAAGCAATGCCAGCGGGGAGAACAGACTTGACGACTTGCGCGACCTCGTCCTTGGTCTTGCTGACCTCAGCCTTCTCTTCACCAACGATCTCAATGACGATGGTACCGGTGTTTGCGACAGCAGAGGCAAAGGGAGGGAAGACCTTTACGCCTGGGTGAGCGTCGGCGATGGAGCGGAGCTTCGAGTGACGAAGCAGGTATCGAAGAACCTTCTTCGCATGCGCGAGAGGATCGGAAGTGTTAGGTCGATGAAGGGCCACAACGTCGACCATCTCGACGGCGACTGCGTTGGCCTTGTCCATGACGAGGGAAAGAGCAGGGATCAAGCTAGGCTGAGGACCGCGGATGACAGCCTGGTCTGAGGGGTCATCGACAGGGGGCAAGTCGACGATGCACCCAGTTTGGGCAAGGATCTCATCCGCTGCGGATCCAACGAGGAAACGATGTTGTCTTTTGGGAATGGAGATCTTGAGTTCACGAAGGTTGTCATTGAGGCTTTCGTATTGCTTGAGGATCTCCGCAACCACCGCCTTGACCTTTTCTTTCTCACCACGGACCTTGATCGAAAGATCCCTGTCCTTGGTAAGAGTCTCGCTCTCATCACCTTCACCTTGACCCTGCTTCTCCAAAGCCTTCCAGACAGCAGGGGGAGGAACGTGGATCTTGACTTCGCCCCCACCGACCTCCTCCTCAAGCTGCTTAGCCTTGACACCCTTCGGTCCAGCAATAAAGGGGTAGTATGACGAAGGGATGGTCTTGATCGAGGTAGAAGATTGCGAGGTCTTGTGAGAGATCAGGGATAGGATACGGTTCTTGGCATCGCCGGCAGCGACGGATGGGCCAGTGATGGAGATCGCGACCTGGGGCTCGTCCGCCTCGTCGTCCGATCCGGCGTCAGAAGCTGCATCCTGAGGGTTGTAGTCCGGTAGAGTATCACGGCGGGGGATGTCAATCTTGGTGGAGGTTGCTTCTGTGATGGATTTAAGGGTTGCGCCTTTAGGACCGATAATTGTTCCGAGTGTAGTGATGGGGACTTCGACCTGGATAGTGACAGGCCTGCTGAGACCGCGTTCGATGAGCTTGCGAGCGACGACGAGCCTCTTCTGGTCCGTGGCCTTGATCAGGAACGTCTTGAGACCAGTGCGCATCTGCGTGCTGCTCTCGACAATAACGCCAGTTTGATCCTGAACCTTTTTCACAATCTCCGCAGCAGTCTTGCCCTGTACGAGCTCATTGGCAGGGACAGAGAACGTGTCGGAGAAAGGATGGGATCCAGTAGTGGGTGCACCTGAACGACCGAGACCGCCCGAAGCGGCAGGCTTGGATTTACCAGCCTTGACTGCCGCAGGCTTGGTGGCCCATGTAGAAACAGCAGGCTTGGAGATGGTAGTAGCAGGCGCAGCAGAGTTGCCGAGGGAGGGGAACGCGTCTTCGGACGAAGTGTCGACAGAGGTAGATCCCGCTCCGTTACCATTGCTAATACCGTTGTTGACCTTTTTGGGCGCGATAGTAGGCGCGGGACCACCACCCAGCGAAGGGAATGGGTCGGGAGTACCCTCCAGCCCGTGGCGCTGTGCACAGGACGCGTTAGCTCATGCATAATACAAGCAGTCGAGATGACCCACCTTTTGAAGCTCAGCAGCAGAGAAAGCCATTGTGTATGCCTATCTAACACGTCTCAGCGAAACTGTTGAGAAGGGTGAGGTAGCGTTGTAGCCGTTGACCGAAAGACGAAATGAATGACCGGGGGAGACAAAAGACAAAAGCCTTGTATGCTTTCCAACCGATGTGACTGTTTTGATGGAGAACCAGCTAAGTATATGGTACTGAGCTAGAAGAGAACAAAAGTAGATAGAAGATGGGAGAGAGAAAGAGATGCGAGATGCGAGTGGGAGATGGGACGGTGGAACAGGGTGGAATCAGATGTACCGTTCGTTACCTGAAATCGCGCCATCACAGCTCTCTGATCCGAAAAGTCAGGTACAACACCGGGTTTATCCCGTGGCTATGGCTCAAGATTAATTGGTTCATGTCATACTACATAGCTCAGAACATGCATTCATACACGATATGATGCGTATGAGGTATACATCTCGTCTGGTATACTTGCGTACTGGTGCAACAACCATGCTTGGAACACGAATAGAAAAAGGGGGACCACAAAAAGCCGAATGTTTAAAATCTACAACGTCCTACCTTGACAAAAACCGTCCAGCACCATTTACTTGGGCCGTCGCTCGATAGCCTGTTGTTTGATACGTTTGTCATAGGCAGGACGATCGTTCCTACGAGGAACAGCGAATATTAGCGCTCAATTTAGCAGTATCAGTAGCCAACGCTTGGTACTGACTTGAACATCTGATATGCCTCAATCTGGGCCGGGTCGCCAATGTTGGCGTTGTCGAGCAGATCTTGCACACCGAGGCAGATCTATACAGCGTAGATGAAATCAGCACAACGCAACCAACGAAGTACAGGCACGAGTGCGCATGGGCGACAGGACTAAGTCGATGTGTGTATTTGAGGAGAACCTACCTGCTTCAAGGTGATCGACGGCTTCCAGTTCTTCTCCTCGTCAAGGATGGAAAGACAAATGGTACCAGAAGGATAGACGTTGGGATGGAACAGGGGAGGGTCGAATTTACCTAACAAAGTGAATCGCGTCAGCTTGGCCATACCGCTGGTGAGTAGTTAGGTGGCAGCTCACACTTTGGGGGCTTAGTGGGGAAGTCTGCAGTAGTGATCAGCTAAGCTTACTTGGGTCTACGGGCATAGGAAAGCTTACCCTCTGGGAATGTCATGTTGACTTTGTAAACTCCTCCTTCCCAATTGGTCTACATCAGGCGGTATCGTCAGCAACCAGCTCTTCACCTCGCCAAAACCAGGGGATTTGAAGCGATATGCGTTCGACTTCAGCTTCACAACTCACTGCGGACTTGCCGGGGATTCCAATCTCCCACTGCATGATGTTCATCGTTCCATCGGCAGACTTTAACGGGCGAGCATAGAACCCCTGCGGTGGCAAATGACCATAGCTCATATCAGCGCCTGTCTGAGCTCACTTTGCAGCTGATAGCGCTACAGCACAGACATCGACGGTGGTACGATGCCTGTCATGAGAAAGTGAGTAGAGCAACGCACGAAAGGGTGGTCTTTTCTCCACTGCTTTCGTTCCTCGTGTAATCGAGCTTGAGCGAGATTGAGCGACTGAGACAGGTCGATGAGCTATTTAGCAGGCGTGTTCTTAACACTTTGGAGGAGATAGCTCACCATGGTGCTAGTGGTCTTCCCTAGGTATCACAGTCAAAACACGCCCTGGTATATGTCCACCAAGTGAGGGTGTGAAGATGTCAAAAGGAAGAGAGCAAGTGGAGAAAGGTTATTTATCAAAATACCATGTCTAATCGCGTGCACCATGATCCACTCAACTTTTGTTTTTCCTTTCTACCAATCTAATTCATCCCCCCTTATAGTCTTGTAGACGGGATCAATCATTCGGACGAGTGTTGCCGGCGGTGTCTCTGTCTCAGTTGTATTTCAACGAATTGCTTGTGTTGAGAAGCATAACATTTCTGAACACTGTCTGTTACCTCTGGCTCTCTCCCTAAACCTGCGAGGCGAGACAGCGTGATAGAGCCTACCAAGTGGCTTCATATAGTGTCGGTGCTTCGACGAGCCGCTGGTCGAGCACAATATGGGCGTCCACGCCATCATCCCCGCCGCAGTCAACTCGACGTTATCCGAAAATCAACGGCTCAAACATGACTCGTACAGCGCTGCTCTTCACTCGACGCTCAACACCTCGAAGACCCGAAACCAATCACATTCACCATCCGATGATATGGGCTCGAGCGACGTGACGGTCCGCAATGTATCTTACGGGTCTACCACATCTGGGGGTGCACAGTTGGCTAGTGGTTCCGGAAGTTACAAGGGGAAGGAACCTGCTCTCAATGGAGTAGACCACGACGAAGAAGATAGTGATGACGATGAAGAGGAAGAGGAGGACTGTCAAGAGGAGCATGAAGAGGAGGAAGAAGAGCTAGGACCTGTCATTGACGGTACGTTTTGATCTGTTCATCTCGAGGGCAATATTCTGACAACCAGTGTCTTTATATGAACAGTGACATGGCGTTACATGTCAAGACTGTACCTCCTGGTACCCATCATCACCCTTTTATGGCTGGCAGTACTGCTATTGCTAGTGACTTACGCCTGGTGAGCTCTCTAACATGCTGGTTGTCACAAGCAAGGCGAAGCTCATACCATATTTTATAGGCCGCCGAGCAAACGCGAACGACAAGCGGGACAGCAATACCCACATCCATTCCTGTATAAACCTTTCATTATCGGAATCTTCGCTTCCTGCACTGTACAGACTATCCGAGTCCCTACCTGGGAAGTTGTATCATGGTTCGGCATATCCACAACCGCTGTGACCTTCCTGTAAGCTTTCCGTGCAGATGGATATACAACTCCAGCTCACATCTCTCCCTATAGGTCGACGACCTTACATACCATAATACACGAGCTCCTTCGATTCTCCACTATTCCCTTGGTGGTTCATTCACCTACGTCAGGGTTCCATTCCACCTATTACTTGGGCTTGGGCTGGGGTGTAGCTGAGGTCACTTGGGGAATCGTCCAAGGCTGGGAACAGCTCGCGTTATATAAAGACGTAATGAAGCCGGAACCAGCTTCGACGACTACAGATATCGAATCACAGCCGCTGCTACAAGGTGGTAGACCGGAGGATTCCAATCTAACGGTAGGATTGGGCTTGAGTGTAGTCACAGAACGAAGCGACGAGGACGACGAGCAAGTCATTGATGACGAGGAAGAGGAGCAGTACGAGGATGAGGCAGAGCTGGAGAGGAAGGTCGAGATCCTTGAGCGCATGCGAGCTAGAAGAGGTGGGTTCGCCTCTTCAAGGATGGGCGCATAAATTGAGCTGACAATTGTCCATAGAACTTGAGGACGTCCTTGGCCTACCATTTCCTGTGAGTATCCGAGCAGGTGTTGATTTGACTACAAGCGATACTGATATGCAGTGCAGAATATTCCGTTCCCGCTGCACCTTCTGTGGCGACTCGACACCCTCTTGCTCAACCTAGGCTTAACCCTGTTTCTCGCCGCATATTACTACAACCCTACTCCAATCTACCGTCATACTGCGCTGAGTATTCAAGAGGGCTTAATGCATGACGCCCCAGCTAGAATACCCGATGCTGAACCGAGCAAATACCAGTGGCTCGTGTGGGCGCTCATAGCTGCCGTGCACGTGGCGGTCAGTCTGGTCTGGAAAGTCGTAGGAAGGGTAGGCGTGGGTGCTGTCACCTGGGGCGTGAGTAAAACATGAAGCAATTATCAAAGAGTGTGCATGCTGATTTAACGATGATGTTGTTGATAGGGACTGATCGTGGCACTTGGCAGTGTTTTTGCTGGTCTGGGCGCGTGGGGTGGGTTAGTGTGATTGGTGACATCACGTAGATGTGGTCGAGTCTTGTACTTTAGCTTGGTTCATTGTTTATAGATTTTCCTCTGCATGGTATATACATTCCGTCAATGGCTCAAGTCTCAAAGAGCGGTAATCAAGTTTGAATACCTGTTGATTATGCATTATGCGCAATGCACATCATTGTCTTTGGTGAATATGCCACTGTGCCAAAAGGCAATTTAAGCCAAAGTGCCACATCCATCGTTGTACAAGCAGTCGAAAAAAAGTCCGAGCCAGCATTCTAACTTTCGGTTCGACTTAGCTTTTGACTTTCGACTTTACTTTCGACTTTCGATTCTTACATATATACATACAACGACAACGAGGCTCAAGCAACAAGGATCTTAACAGTATCAACACTCTGTAAAACTCTTCCACACATTCGGCTTAGCAAGTATGGCGCACATCGCTCGAAACTTTTCCGGCACCGCGCTATCGACGCCTCTCTCCTTCGCTCGACATGGGACTTGTATGCGCACAGGCGCAGGGGCGATCGCCTCTTCCTCTCGAGTTAAACTTGATCATCCCATCAGCTATCGCAGCAGTAGACGATTCGCCTCGTCCTCAACGTCTACCACTACTACTACTAGGACTACTGTTCTCGAACCTGAGTCGGAGCCAGTGACTGAGTCTCACGAGACGCCTTCGAGCAGTAATCCCCAACCTCAGGTCGTCGCTACTCCTAAATCCTCTCCATCGTCGTCATCATCCTCGTCATCCTCTACCTCTCGACCTCGAGCTACCTTAGCGTCAGCCTCGACGACGGCTACGCACGTGCCGTCCTTCTCCCGGTCGACAGCACCCATCTCTTCACACCGGTGGATACCGGAATCTACCAATATCGGATCAGGCGAAGGATCGTTATTACCCACACACACACTACATGTGCGGTCGACACGGAACAACGTCATACTCAACTTGACAGATGGACTAGGGCCATTACTCGGCTCAGTGTCAGGCGGGACTGATCGGGCATTCAAGAATTCGCAGCGATCGTCTTACGAAGCTGCAACTCAAGCTTCGATCAAGATGTTCGATAAAGTCGTCGAGTGGAGTCGGACTACGCGCGAAAGACCGAGGATCAGGATCGCGTTCAATGGGATGTTTGGCGTAGGCCGGGAAGCTGTTAGCTCAGCGCTGGCTGGCCCAGAAGGGCAGGAGATGAGGACACTAGTCAGGCGCGTGGAGGATAGGACTAAGATCAAAATTGGTGGTGTCAGAGCGCCGAAGCCCAGGCGATTGTAGAGTGAGTCTCGCTCTTGGCTCTCCTCACCATCATTCGCTCTCCATATTCAACGATGAGCTACCGCTTACCATACTGTACCTCAGGTATATCCAGCGATGTATCACGACATGCATCAGTCAAGAGCTTCTCATCACGACTACACCGAAATGCTAACTTCCTTCTGACCTCCATGCTAACCCTTTGATATTTATGAAACATACTCATCGCAGCTCAGCATCACGCACCGTGCCTTGCATCCTCTACAATCCCACTCACACCACTGGCTCTTTCGAAGCCCCTTTGCATCGCCTTCTACGATCAGAGGGGTCAAAAAGAAAGCCAAAAGAAAACGTAACATGATAAACGTTCTAGCCTCGATTTATTCCTCGACGCTCACTCATTCACGAGCGCAGAGTTATGCTTAGAGGAGACAACTACTTTAATACCGCACAAACTTGTACATGACATGACCAATGCATGGTATACTTGCGATGACTGGCATCCGCGTACAAGCGACGAGAATATGATGAAATTCTATAATTTTTTTATTGATTGTGTATTTTTAAGCTACCTCGACTGGTGAAACAACCCAAACCTTCTATCTACGCAAGTTCATCAGTCCAAAAACCTCCTCTCCATCTCACTTTCTCCCTCCCTTGGCCTTACTCTTGGACGAGACATTACGATGCGTCGCAGGCATCTCCGGCGCATTCTCGTTACCCTTGGAGACCGAAACCCTCTTGAGTAGCTTACCAGCGCCTGGGGTGCCCTTGGCAGACGACGGTTTGTCAACTGTAGATCGAGAGATCGATGGAGCCGACTGTGGAGAGCCTGGTGTGGGTGTAGTCTTTACTTTGATCCGCTGTTCCGAATCAGAAACGGATTCCTGTGGTGTAGCTTCGTTGGTGTACTTGGAAGTCTCGCCAAGCACGGACGTCGACGTTCTGCGCGGCGAGTTTGGGGTGCTTTTGGAAGGCTGACAAGAGATCGTTAGAAGAAGGGTCACAACGCATGAGACTCACCTTGGAATGCCTCCTCTTCTTGGGGCTAGAAGACACAGGAGGGTTAAAGTCAATTGGCTCGACTTCGTCCACAGTCTAATTAAGTGCTCTCAGCGTTGTTCACCAAGGCATAAAATAAGGGTAACTCACCTTTGGCGAAGTGTGACTGAACTTTTCAAACAGGCTCTCGATAGTCATCACCTTATTGTCATTGCTCGATGTCATGGCAAGATCGCCAGCATTCCTGCCTGGACCCGCCAATGTTGATGGTGCTCCGCCGTTATCCGAAGTGCTCACAACTGCTGCTTTTTCCTTGTCCGTCTTCTCGACATGGTGAGATTCCTTTTTACTGCGCCAGTCGGCGCTAGCATCGGCTTTGCTGGAGTGTGATGGAGTTGTGATAGATGTCTTGCTGTGCTGAGGGGTGACGGGCGGGACGCAATGACCGGTGGTCCCCCCATCCTCTGTCGGCATATAGTGGGAAGAAGGTATCACCACCTCATATGTTTGGGTCTCTGGGTTATAGAACACGGGCATCAGGCCCGCTGAGATGCGCACAGAATTGGCATAGGTCGAGGTGAAGTCTTCGACATTCCGACTTGTGACAAGTCGACCTGAAGTGTCCGGCTTGGTGCGCTGAGATGCTACGTTGGAGCTTTGTTCAGTGGGTTCAATCGCCAATGCATCCATCGACTGGAAGAGATCGTCTTCAGTCGCTCCGATCGGCGAGCCCGGGATCGGTGATAATGCGGGTACGTTACCACTGCTGAGGGCTCTGGGTCGCGGGTGTTTGTTATTCGCAGGAACCACCGAATTGGCGTGGACAACAGCCGCTTTCACGGCAACTTGCTCCGAAGTGACAGGAGGAGGATTGTTCTCTTTGTTGTCAGACGAAGTGCGATCCGTTTGAAAAAAGACTTTGGCCTGAAGATTGTGATTAGCTATGTGCATGAGTACGGTACGTGCGCACGTACCGTTGGAGCCGTTTCAAGCTCAGTGGCTGAAATCCTTCCAGCAGGCATCTTCCTCCTGATACCGATATGCTGATATGGGTCTCGTATGATCATGGGCCTGTGATGAGTTCCGCCAGCCGATGTGTAGCTCGAGCCCTCTGTGAGTACACTCGAGTTGTAGCTGGTGTTGGTGGTACTGAGCGGGAAGCTGCTGCTAGAGCCCGAAGTGGAGCGGGTGGTGTGAGTGCCAGAGGTAGAGCGGCTGCTCTGAGTGCCAGAGGAGACTTTACGAGCTGTGTGAGTGAAGCCCGGCGGCGGAACATTGGGAGCGGCGCGCAGACCGAAGACGTGAGAGAGGTAGCCTGCCTCGTCCGCCAGAGTCGCGTCGACGCCACTGAGAAGAGAAAAGTCAGTCAGCGTGTATGTCATTGCAAAGTACCAGAGCATAGAGCGTACCTTGGGTTCCTAGCGTAAGGGAGTGAAAGCGGACCATACAAGGTAGGGATGGGGCGAGGAGTTATGCCAGCCTTGAGCATTGCGGGCTTGATGTGTTTGAGCTGCTCTCGCCGCCACGAAGAGAGATGCTCAGTGGGATCTGGTACAGCTTCGGGAAGAGCTTCGGGTAGGACAGGGGTTCGCGAGACCGAGGCGATGCCGTCATCAGCCGCACGGATGACGTCTGCTGGTGATGGAGTGTTGCGATATCTAGGAGTGAACGGTGCAATCGTCGGCTTGAGAGGCGAGAAACTGTCTGGTTGAGTGTGACGGTTGCGCAGAATGGCAAAAGGGATGCTTTGCGGACCAAAAGAAACGTCAACTCCAGAGGAGCTTGTCACATCGCCAGCAGAAGGAGTGGTCAATTTGTTCTCCACAGGGTTGCCCGGACGCACCAGGTTCAGAGGACTGATCGATCGGTCGGCAGGGTGAGTCATCGGAGATGGTTCTGGCTCGAGAGGTTCCAGCTCAGCCGCCAGAGCGCGATTAGAGAGGAAAATGCTGTTGTCTCCATCCTCGAGAACGCTTGGGGGGGTGGCGAAGTTGCGGTGAGACGAGACGGAAGTCCTGATCGATCGGGAGCGAGAAGTGGTCCGAGCGGGATGAGGAGTGTCGATACGGATGGCGGAGGAAGAAAGAGTCGAGGTGGGCTTGGTGATGTATTTGTCCTCGTTATGGTCACCGCTGTCGTGACTGTCGTAGTGACTGTTGCCTTGTTCGGAGTGGCTGACGAGAGTCTCCTGGTCCTTGGCGGGGACGGCCGCTTCAGTGCGGAGAGGTGAATTTGGCACGAAAGCCTGCGTGAGTGCGTCTATGATGGCGCTCATGATATTTAAGGGAAGACGAACGAAGAAAATGTATATGAGGGAAGAGAAAGCTTCTGTGGAATGGACGGTTATGTTGAAGGGAGGAAGGGCGAGGCGGTACAGAGATGGCATATGGTGTGTGATCGTCAGTGGTCGTGAGTGGGCATGAGGGTCGTGAGGGTCGTTGGTTGTCGTTAATGAAAGGAAAAGTAGGAAGTGAAGTGGGCTGAAGGTACGGTTGCAAAAAGAGATGAAGAAGAGAAGAGGAAAGAAGAATAAGCCGTGTTTGATGATTATATATCTGTGTCAGTATCTGCTACTTGGGCTGTAGAGCGTGGAAAACCGGTTGACGGTGTCGAGTAAGAGTTGAGCAGATGAGTGGCGAAATCAAATAGAAGGGATGACGTTGATTCTCACATGCTGAGCAAAGGTATACGGGTCCGTGCGCAATCAGTATATAACATGTTTCCAAGCTACATGTCAGTATACAGTGTGACTCGCTCATAGTGACGCACTTGTCCTGCATCGACCTCAATTTACGCAGCTGAGATATCAAATATGTGACCGCATGAGTCAATGTGAAGAAGAAGTCGAGCAGAGCTATGAGAGTATTTGCACTATATCAACGAACTTTCACGCTTCATGCATGAAACCTTCGAACGACACGGACATGCGGTTATGAGGAGGGACGAGCGGATATCGGGGTAAACTCCGTTGATGACTGGAAAGGAGAAGGAGAAAAAGCTTCCGTCGCTCTTCCGAGATTTCGTTTTGACGATCCACCCTCTACTCACTCACCGTTATTGATCTATAACCCTTCCTATCACTTTGCTCTAGACCTTAAACACTCAACTCAGGCTCTGGTCGATCAACAACGAAGTAGAAGTAGACAAGATGTTCGGGGCATTCAGAGCAAGCTCGTTCCTTCAAAGTGGTCTATTATGGTATGTCCCCCGACCTTCGCTTCGTAGCTTCGATCATAGGCTGTCAAATAGCTAACACCCAACATGCGCTGTGATAATAGGAAGAACCCCTGGCGACTCTCTCCTACGCGCAAAGCCAACCAGCGCAAGAGACTGAAGAGAGTAGATAGCGTTATTGCGGCAGTGGCTGAGAGTGGAGTACAGACGAGAAGTCTCGTAAAGGCATTGCAGTTACCGACAGAGGAAGAAATGAAGCCCAGAGGTGAGTTTCTGCGGACTATACTGGGACAGTGCTCCAGTCTACGTCAGGAAGCTATTCTATGGTGTTAATGCTGATGCTCCGCCTCGACCCGCAGATAAATACACAACGTTCAACAAACACTCACGGGGATTCCGCAAGTCACAACACAAAGTGCCCAAGTGGACACGAGTGAGTCATCCTCTTTTCTCCTATATGCCCCCTTTCTATTCTGGCTGCCTGTACATTCGCGCATCAGACTGTCGGAATCGCGCTGATATCACTTCCCGGCCATAGTTGACATTACGAGAAAACCCCAAAGGTTTCTAGATGTATTTCAACCTCTTTCTCCCAGCTCCATAGCATGCATGTACCATCATCATCCAGCCTACTTCACGACGATATCAAGACAAACGACCGATACGTTATTTGCAAGATGTACAGGAGACCAAGGCAAAAATACAATAGGATGGAGTACAGAGAAGCTGATAGCAACAGCACATATACCTACCGAACCCCAGATCACCGCGTACCAGGCCAAGAATACTGACCACCGCTGTACCAGCTGACGCCCATATTACACGGCAGCGGCTGCTCGTACGGTGATCCTAACAGTGGCGAAAAACCTCTCTGTTCGGGCCCGCTCCTCCATCCGTGATTCACTGTCATTCCCATATTCGCTTGCGGCTGCGATTGCGGATAAGTATAAGGTGGAGACGGGAACGGCAGAGGTGACAGGTCGTAATACTCCGGCAGTTCATGTGAGTGGTGTATCCCACTAGGAAAGGAGTGATGGGCATATTCGTTCAATCGACCTGCGCGGATCATATCAGATTGTGAGGGAAATGCGGCTTGTGGCCCGCCCAGTCCAGTGACGGAATTCCGCTGCATCGAGCCGTCGTGGAACGTGGCAGGTAAGGGACCGAAATCGTTGTGTAGTGGTTGATGGTGTGCGGCAGTGAGGGCGCGAGACTGTTGGTCGGAGTATGAAGGAACATCGGGGAGATGCTGACTGCCATGATAATTCACCGAACGCTGATCCACTTGCCCATGGGTTGCGGCGACAATCTGCGTATCTGGCCGGCGCGGGCGCTAAGAAGAATGAGTCATCAGCAACCAATGGCTCATATGTCTGATTGACACTGAAATTCACCTCGTCAACAGAGCGGATAACCCAGGCCGACAGGCATTGCATTACACTTGGTTCGCGTGACTTGCGCTCGATGATTGGGCTGACAGTACATGTCGTATAGTCGGAGTTCTGGTATGGCGATCGATTAGTCAATGCTCATCTCACGTGAATCTGACAGTCTACACTTACGAATCGGCCGAAGATCCAGTGCTTCAGATTAGTCACGACGAAGAAGTAGACCTGGTTCTGGACGCAATCATCGTATACCTGTCACACATGTTTGTCAGCTGCACACTCAATACAAGATAAAGGTGCGTCTCACCTGCGCTTGAAGCAGGTTTGCCTGCCCCACGTCACTTACACAAGTCTCCGCGGGGTATGCCCGCCATCGCGGTCCGCTATTGCTCCGAGTAAATTCCTTCAGGACGTTGGAGTCGACCACGCTAGGCGGTCGAATCTCGAGTACCATGGCTCGATCACTATCACTGTTCTTATTGACAAGGACCATGGTGGCGAAACCTTCCCACAGGAAATGTGGGCGGTTCACGGCAGAAGATGACCCACTGGACCCATACGACTGTGAGGAGGATAAGGAAGATGCATGCGGACGTGGAGCAGGGATGAGATGGAAGGTGAAAGACAAGGACGAGTGACGCAACATGTGCAACGTAGACAGAGCGGTTTGCAGTACCTGCCCAGCCAATCGTGAGTCACTGTTTGTCGGTGGTAAAGATCCCACTTACAGTACCAGTCACCCAGCTCAGCAGACCGTTGTCTTCTGCTTGATGGACTGCTTCGTCGAAAAAGTCCAACGTGTCATATCCAGGTGAACGGAGGGCGAAGATCCTGGCATCGTTTGATTAAAGGATATATCCGCTGAAGGAAGGATTAATGCAACTCACTGCGATCCCCATCTGTTGTTTGGTTCGATAGCGTGGGATGGCACGTTCTCTTCTTCAACTGTTATTCGAGAGAAATCAGCTGCTTTTCACACTTGAATTCCCGTCGGCTCTCACATTCAAGGATGACCGCCTGCCAACGTTTTCCCTCTGCCTCCCAATCCACCAAGGCACGACCGTTCATCCGAGCCGACTCGGCGAGCTGCAATCGTCTATGCCATTCCCACCCCATCATATCGTGACCTTTGTATCGTCCGCTCGGCCATATCGAAATGGATTTCTGACTTTGTTCGGGACTGGAAGGTGGCCACCTGTCCCATCTTGGCAATTCTGCTGCTCCTAGATAGCCAAATAGGTTGTCTGCCGGAGCTATTATGGTACGAAGTCTGGATGGAGCAGTTGCTCTCGAAGGAGGGCGAGGGCTAGGGTCGCCAATGGAGAGAGAAGAGAACAGTGACCGCACTCCTGAGTACTGTGTTCCAGTTAAACCGCTGCGTGCATGTGTATGGGGTTGCCGACGCTGTCTTTCGCTCATACGAAGGGAGATTTGCGGATCTGTAGCTCCAAAGCTCGATGCCGTCGCCTGGCTCGAAGGTTGGTGAGAGGCGTGTCGAGTCCGTCCATTTCGTCCAGATGCCTGTCTGGCAGACGTGAAACGGTTGAATGTGTCGACAATCGGTGATACATAGGACAAAGGCCTCGAAGGTAGTGGCTTGTCGTTTCGCAATCTGGATGACGGGCCTTGATAACGATTGTCATCGTTACGGCTGGCAAGGCGAGAAGTGCTACGCAGCGCCGGCTTTAGCATATTAGTCTGGAAAGTTCTGTGCCTAGGCTTCTTTCTCCCAAGACCGATAACCTCGATGGCTTCCCCGGCAGGGCCGATACCAGCAGTACTGCCGAAATGCGTGTCCGAAGGTGCGGTTGCGGCCGGATCGGTTTCGCCTGTATTATCTGTCCGAACCGTTCGTTGACTTCTTTGGCTGCCTCTGGATCGAGTAGAGTCAAAGGACACTCTGGAACGGAGGGACCGATCGCTACTTACTCTTCTTGCGGACTCGCTGGTTCGATGGGAAGCATGTGGTGTTGGAGGTCGGCGAAGCGGCGGGACTAATGCTCGTTCAGCTTGAAATGCTGCTTTGGCTGCTTCCGGCGATGGATAGACCCGTTCAGTGGAAGACAGCGTGCTCGATGCCTCAGCAGTCAGTCGACGTTGATCCAGCGATTGATTTCGTCTCCTTCTTCCTGTTGCAGTGCTACCTTGGAGTGGAATGGGGAGTTCACCGGCCGAAGGGCTTCGATGATGTGCCCGATGTGGCTCATCAACTGCTCTTCGCACAGCACCCATACCCGCTGCATCGCGTTGGTCCTGCCTACTGTTGGTCGAGCCCCGGTGCATCGTCAATACTTCTTCTGCGATGCTTGTGCGGGTGGTATGGGGTGTTGTATAGTGCTGGGGTGGGATGTGCTCTGGATTGCGTTGTTGGGCGAAAACCGTGTAATGTGTGCGAGGAGGGACGAGTAAGATGGACAGGGTGCTCTACGGGTTTGTGGGAGTGATGGCAAGTATGTGAGACAGGCGGGTTAGGCACAGAAGGTTGTTCTGCTAGTGGACCGCGCTTATGAGGCACTTGAGATCTAGGAAGCTGGGGTATTCGAGTTTGGGAGCCGTACGGTGTAGGAGGATATTGGCGTGCAGGCACTGGTACTGGCACAGGTACAGGTGTCCTGAGAGTAGAAGGATACTGGGAAAGCGTTGGCGGGACTCGGGCAGGTTGGATGATTACCTGAGGCGATGCGAGGAAAGGCGGTCGTAGAGGATAGACAGGTACAGGCGATGGATAGACTGGTGCAGGGTCAAGACGAATGTCAGTGTGATGGACACTCTGCTACAGTGAATGAGAGAGAGGGGAGGAAAGCTACTTACAAGGTGATTGCCTCCAATATGTAGGAGGCGATAACAACAACAGTCACGAACAGGCCCACAGCACTCGTCGTCGCAGCAACAATCGGCGTCGCAGTGCTCCGTCACCCCGAGATACTGTCAGCCAAGCGGAGTGGTGATGAGAATAGATCGCTTACAGTGGAATAACATGCGCCCATGGGTGTATCCAGGAGACGCTTGCGATGCACCTACTGTATGGTCGGTGATGTCGGATTGATCAATGTGACAATGTGACGAGGAAATGAGGAGTGAGGGAAAAGAATGATGCAGCTTTGCATCACATCAGATGATTGCGCGATCGCACGAACCTGTCACTCAACGTTCAAGAATCGGCCAGATAGGACGACAAAGTATGAGCGAGTAAACCTCAACCAAAATGACAAGAACCTCCTTGTATTTGACATAGGGGTAAAGATCCTCACTCTGACAATGCTTTCCTGCATTGGTGTAGCATCGAGGATGATCTGACATTGATGCGACAATGCCCAGTACACAATGAGAATTGCATTGTCGGGGCACATCAATCGTGTGTGTGTGTCGTGATGGTGATGATGATGATGGTGATGATGACAGTAAATTGTAGAGGGTGCCACACATCGCTCGATAGCGCTTTGCCTATTGAGCAAGTGCATAACCATCATAAGGCAATTCATTATTATTACGAAAAGAATACAAGCAATCTTCAGCCACACCTCAATTCTGACACCTTCTCAGTCTAGTAAGGTATACCACTAAAGATCGACTCTGTTAGCACCGCTACGACTGCAAACCAGCAGAAATTTCAACTCTGACTCACTTCTGCAATTTTTGGAAACCGTCATACACGTTACTCCTCATATTCTCGTGCGCGTTCCTGATAACGCCCATCATATACTCGGCGGCCTGTCTCTCCCCGAGCTGGAGCTGGAATCGAGTTTTTAACCTCGCGATCGTGCCTTCTCCCTTAAATGAAGGCAGTTCCGTGCCCAACATCAGATGACATGCGTCGCACAGTTGGTCGGCGTGTGGTCTGATCGCCAAAAAGGCCTTGACCGTGAGTTCACTAAACATCTTGTATCCCTGCGATTCACGGCCGCCCATCAGGACCACCATCTCGTGGTTCAGCTTGAAGCTGTTCGGCTCGAATTTTACGCCCTATACAGCATGGTAACATGGTCAGCTATTGGCGACTGCAGATTTAACGCTAGCTGACTCACGCCTGGACCGATGTCGAACAAGAAACCAAAGTCTGCACCGAAGAGCAATTACACATCAGTCACTCGTTCTTTCTACCTCATACACTGACACCTGGACTCACCGACATGCACGATATGCCCCTCGCCATCAATCATGATGTTTCCATTATGTCTATCCTTGATTTGAAGGATGTAGCATGCCACCGAGTATGCAGCCATGGACTGAATAAAGTTCAATCGAGCTTTTTGGAAAGTGACGGTGTCGACGCCCCCATACTTGTCAACAAAATAGGAAAAGAGATCATTGATTTTCGCTCGACCCATCTCATCTCGTGATGTCGCATTGGGCACGACGTCGATCACTCCACACTGCACGAGAGTAGCGGTCAGCTCGTACCAGAGCGTCAGGGGAGGTGTCAGCTAAGAACTCACTCCGGGTGCAGTGGCCGTTACACGATACGGGAAAAGATACAAGGTTAACCCGATGGATGTGAAGACATTCTTGAACATGGCTATAATCTGAAGAGCCAAGACATCTTGTCGACAGTCATCGCCAACTTTGAAAATGGCAGATTGCCAGACCTCGTATTTCGTCTTGACCATACTAGCCTCATCCGCAATCTCGATGGATGAATCGGAGGGTAGATCGATCCGTTCCTTCTGCACCTTGAACGTGGCCATGAAGGGAGCCTTGAAGTGACTACATCAGCTCATGGACGGTAGAGAGCGTCAGGTTCCAGCTGACTTACCTTAGCATGACTTTGCAGTGGGCGGCCGGATTTGCGATCCAGATCAATGACCACGCCATCAGGGTTACTTGGCAGATATACACCGATCGAAAGCTTAATCAAAGCCATCTCCTCGTCGATCTTGGCCTATCAGATGACTGCATATCAGTACAGCTTGGCTTTCCTGGCGAGAGTTCACGAACCTTTTTCTCCGGTTTGGACTTCTTGATATATGGCTTCAACTTGCCAGAGATGGAAGTGACCGAATCAAAGAAATTGAACTCTAGTTCGTAGAACGCTTGAGCCTTTCCGGAAAGACCAGCTACGATCATGTCTATCATTCTATCCAACATAGGCTTCATTGAGTCAGGTTGTGACTACGATCAACCAATATTGATAAGCTGATTTCTTCAAAGGACGGTAGGACTACAGCTTACCGCATCGTCATCTCTATACGTATTGGCTTTCATGTTCCAGATGATCTGGTGGCAGAATAGCTGAGATATTTTGGATGTTTCGAAGATGAAGCGTTCCACGTAGCCTATAGTATTCACCGTCAGCGCTTGACCTTAAACACCTAGCACGAAGGAGGGATGAAGACATACCCATACCATCCGCTCGTAAAGCTTGTACAACTTGCGGAACGAAGAAGAAAGTCAATTCGACTGGATGTTGTTCCAGTACTCTCATGGCATATTGGAGGATCAATGGGTGATTTCCATAACGCGGCTGGAAGTACACTACAGCAGTGACGGGAGGGACAGCGGCCCAGACTGGAAGCCACTGCGAGGCAAATAGCGGGTAAGACACGATTCGTCAGCTGTTTCTAATCACGCGTTGATTCCTTAGCTCACCTTGAGCGCTTGACGTGATGCAGACTCTAGCTTGTCTCCCAAGAGGAAGTGTAAAGCTTCTGGCACGTCGACAACAGATTTCGGATCTGCTCGGACCAGTCGAGTGAGCTCATATTGGACTGGCGAATTCTTGAATCGTTCTCCCATATGTATAGCCATTGCAGGGTGAAGCTTCCAAGCTTTCTGGACCATTCGTGGCCACTCGTCCTAATCATATCCGTATTAGCTCCTCAGCATTTTGATATAAGGTTGATCAAGCGCACCGCAGTGATGGATCGTTCGATATTGCCAATAGGAGGCATGTTGGGCCTTCCGGCTTCACCCAAAGGATTGCACCACACGCTCATCCTGGATATCTCGTTCTCCACCAGAAGCTGAAGAAGCTTGATGCGATCGCGGTGTTGGGTCGTGTAGTCGTGCACCGAAGTAGCTCCTGTAGACGATGTTAGCATGACGTTTTTCGCAAATCAACGATTACTTGAACGCACCTCGCACTAAGAGGACAGGGCTGCGATCTGTCAACGATGAGGTGGAGTGATCTCCGCGCACATGGTCGTCCTGTATAGCAGCTAGGAAGTCTTGGAGCAATTTGATCTCCGCGCCAACTTGAATGCGATCGCTGCCGAAGGACCATCTGTCGCGGTTGATCAAATCAGTTGACATGATCTTTTCGGCCAATTTGACATCGGACTCACTGGGGGCGGAAAGCGAACCACGAGAATGCAGCAGTATACAATCTGTCCCTGAAGCGCAGCTCCAACAACGCCTCCATTCTACTACTAGCTAGCATTTGGAAGCCGAATAGCAGCAGCGCGAACCGGACTTCGCGTGCTAACGGGTGCGTGCTAAAGTTGCCAGTCTGATCAGCTTCTATGTCGTGCACCCAAAGACAATTAGAGCTGACCTCATTTGCTTGTGCGCTTTGAGAGACCGCATCATTAGTCTGATGAGTGAGACCATTATTCCCCTCTGTCGATATTTGATAGCTTGGAACTGGCTTGATAAGACTTGGATGAGAAGGAGATGAGGTCGAAGTAGCCGTCGCGCCTTGGCTAACTCGAGGTCCATGGTCTTCTTATCGCTTGGCGAATACTCGACGGGAGATTCGAAGGGGTCGGTATAGCTAGAAAACAATATCAGTCACGGAAACGTAGCTTGTTCGAAACAGACCGTACTTCATGGAGGTGCTGAACAGGCCTTGCTGAGCACGGACGGTATGCAACCACCCGGCTGAGATGGAACCGATAAGAGCGACCTCCGCCTCTGGACGTTGGCGTAGTAACCATGTCCATGCATCCACACCGGCGGCAATTGCAAGGGGAGTGAAAGCGACCATAGGTAACTCAACAAGATAATGCAAGATGTCGTTGTCCATCTACGCGTGACCTGTTAGACGGGTTTCTGGAGAAGTCATGTTACGCGAGACTTACTTTCGGCGAAGCGACCGTCACTGATACAGCACGAAGAAGCAGTCTTCTGATCTCCGGCACCGACAGCGTCTTTGTCCTCGTACGGAAGTTCGCAGTCGCTTGAGCCATTTGCGATTTGAATGCAAGCAACTGTGCAGGCGACGACTCGGTCGGAGAACTACCTTGCAAATCGTCCAAGCCTGACACAGATCATGAGCTTCTGATGGGACCGATTTCCACACAATAACGCACCTTTTGTCAAGACTTGCCTCGCCCCGCTCAGTTCTCCGGAGAAGTAGTTCTTTGCGGCAAATTGACTGGCAATGAGATTCGAGCTGTCCGAAGGCCATCCACCGATATTCGGCATGATCGCTATAGCCACCAAGTGATCTCCATCAGCTGCGAACTTGCCCTGATCATCCTAGCCCGACTTACTTTCCTGTCGATCAAGTCGCGAGATAGCCTTGGAAAAGTGTAACGCTAATCCCGCGCCCATCTCTACACTGTCAATAAGAAGTACGTCGCGCGACTCGTTGAGATACGTTTGCAAGATTGACTGCACTTCGATCGGCGCTCGCGAGATTGCCAGTGTGAGCCACTGGCGGGTGACAGCATGCAATTGCGAGGTAATCTCATTGCGAACCGCATAGTCGTCAGTGAGGTGTAACGTGAGGTCCATCTTGTCCGAGTGGAATTCGTATATAGGCGAATACTGCAGAGGTACTGTCAGCTCAAACACCCGGCGCGCAAATAGAAACACTCACCTCGTCAGTGTACTGGAGCTCACAGCTTCTTCGCATCAAGGTCAAGATCTCCAAGAGTGTGAAGACTACTTGACGATCGCAGAGCAATGCCGAGAAAGTCTCGAGCAGCTGTCTGGCATAAGTCAAGGCAGTCTCCCGCACTTTGCGCATCCTGTGCGTACAAGCCACGAGAATCTTGCACACCTCCTCTGCTACAGAAGAGGGAAGAGAGTGTTCCACTACTTGTCGACTAAGCTGCTTCAAGAACGTCGATGAGATCTGAGTAGAAGCAAAGCAGATGAGAAATGTGCTGAATGCGACAAGATGACGTACCTTTTGTGCTATTGCCTCAAGACTACCAATAAGGTTGCTTTGATTGATCGACTCGTTACAGAAGTATTGCAACATGACTGAAGGCTTGTATCGCAGGGTTCGTGCTTCTTCGAGATCAACGATCGCCAAGAGCAAAGTTGTTTGCGGTGTAGACATAGTCCGTATGTCATAGGCGGTCTTCTGATTAGGCAGGTACTCGCCTAAAGCGTTCCTTTGCCTTTGTTGAATCTGTTCGTCTCTCAGCTATGAGTTTCCTGAAGGGGGCTCATGAATTACGCACCGAAGACGCATAGTCCTTCCGCAAGATCGAATTGTACTCGAGATCGCTCGCTACGTAGTCATTTGACGATTCCAACACCAAAGCCGGAGTTTTCTCAGCGATCAGACACAAGGCATTCCACTGATGCTCCGAGAGCCGCCTCCTTCCCGCTTGCCCGCTGAGTCCAAATACGACACAGATGAACCAGAGATTTCTGAAGTGCGCGACAAGTCCGGGCGGTGCAGCAACGTCCGGATGGTACGACGGATGCGAGAGTAGCGTCGAGATCGGAATAAGCAAGGCTGCTAGCCAGACCTGCATATCGGCTACGCGGGCATCACAGTCTTGCTTTAGTTGAGCGAGTGCGTGTTTGTCGTGGGTGTCGAACCCGTGAGATGCCATGGAAAGCATTTGCGCTTGCGTGCCCTTGTCGGCAAATAGGCTAAGCAACTCAACCAGATAACCATCTGCGCAGTCTAAGCGCCGACCGAGACCCTTCGCCAGTGTCGTCTGTGCAGCAAGCACGGCGTGAGAAGACTTTCGTGGATCCTCGGGGTTAGAGGAGCGAGAGATCTGTGAGAACGCTCGATAGACCTCGATGAGGCTGGCATTCGACCCTTTGAGTGCTAGAGCAACCAGATTGGATACTATCGTTGATTCGGTAGCCAAGTCGACGCCACGCAGTCTCTGCAGAAGCAAAGATATGCTCAAGTGCGTGATCTATGGAGACGATGTAGTGTAAGCTTTCTAAGGGGATATGCGTTGTCTAACCTCGACCAACTCACGTCATCTCGTGCTATCTCCAGGGCAAGCCTCGACACGACCTGCACTGCAGTGACCGCAACTAGCTTCCTTTGCTCCTCAGTGGATCTTCCGCTCGTCAAAGAAGTCTTCAATGTCACGGTATCCGCATCACCACGATGATGTGCGGATCGGGTAGGGGTGGGCACGGTACCGGCGGCAATCGTTGTGCCTGTACCATGACTAAGCGTATTGAGCAGGGAATACAAAGTGGAAGAGACGAGGTCATCGTCCGCAGCCAGCTGTATAATCGTCAGTCTACTTTTGCGGGACATCCCGCGAGTAAGCTTACCTCCATACAGATGGCAAGACACTTGGACGCGGCTGCAACGGCTGGCGGTGCCTCATGGCCGGACGAAGCCATTTCACCTTCGAAAGCCGGCAAGGGACTCATCAAGAGTCGGCGAATGTGATGCGTCATTGGAGCAGCGAATGAATCATCACTGGTAGATAGCGTTAGATGCTGCGTCTCATGTGACAGCGAGTTGACTTACTTTCGCACAATGACAGAAGTGCACACGAAAGCCGCCTCCAGGACCCGGGGATCTGAAGCTGTAGAGTTTTCCGACAGCAGCTGCTTGAGTCTAGCGATCTGAGTATTGTCGTCGAGGCTTTGATGCAGGTAGAGCATATTCATCAAGTGCTATCGTGGACCTCGTCAACGCTGTCAACTCGGTGAAAGGAATACTCGCTTACCAATACCGCAACACTTAGCTCGATCTCCTCATCCTGCTCGCTTCCGCCGATAGTGAACAAGCTACCTCGGCGTGCGGCACCTTGATCGTCGTGTAGGCTGTCACTCGCACTGAACAACTCGGTCCACCAGCGAAGGGCTGCGGCTGCGGCTTCGTCTAGCACCGCCTTGCCTGGGGAAGTCGCAGATAACAGTCGTGCATCTGCGTTCAGAGGGGTCGACACGAGCTGCTCTGTCTGCCGAGCGATGATATGTCCAATATCATTCTTAGAGTGCTCGTGACTCGAAGGAAAGCTGTGCATTGCGCAATGCTGAGCGAATGCCTTTTGGTCAAATTCGGGATCAGCAGGCGGCAGGATCGCTGATGCCAAGAGTATATTAATTATCTCTGCCACCAGCATGACGATGCCGCCCGGTGTCACAGGATGTGGCGCGGTGAAGGGGCTCAGATTTGACGGGCGGAAACCCGGCGTCGAAGCAGCTGAAGAGGATCGCTGCACGATCCTTATAAGGTTCGACGGGGACGCAATGGTGAGGAGATCTAGAATAACACTGAGCACGGTGCTCGAAGCGAAAGGCGGTAGTAGACAGTGAGAAAGCACCCCATGGATCGCTTGCAGCATAACCAGTGAGAAAGCTATGCGTTCTGATTAGTAAAATAACCAACGCTGTTTCAAGGGTACCCACTGTATTCATGGCCAGAAGTGATAAATCCTCCCACGCGCTTCACGACCTGTTCAAGTGTTCCTCCTACTTCGTCTCGCAGCTCCGGCCTCGCCCAAGCAGTCCAGAGAATGGCCTTGAGCAAGCCTTCTGCGAGTTGAGCATGTCCCACCGAACTGACATAGCTGTACTCATACCGTCCAGAAGAAGAGGAGGGGGATGAATGTGATTCGTATGCTGTATCAGCCTGTCTCAGTAGACCGAACAAGAGAGACTTGAGTCGCGGCAGCGCTTCGCCGATGAAAGGCGAGGATAGCGGAAGAGATGAGACGTAGTGCGCGAACGAGATAGCGTGGTTGATCTCGAATTCGCTCTATAATCGTTCTCAATATCAGCTCTGGGATATATTGGCCGCATACACAAGGACAACGGAACCGTACCCATTCGTCTTCTTCCATATCATCTTCAAGAGTCTCGGTACCATCCGTTGTTGATTGTTGAGCAGGTAAGCCCTTGGACAGAACATTGATTGACCCGTTGTCGGCGGTAGGCTGGGCATCTTGAGCTAAATTAGACGCGAGGGAGGTAAGGATTTGCAGGTGCAGCGGTTCATCGAGGCTGAGCGGCATGATTAGCTCTTGCTGCTGTATGTTCTTTCAGGCTCACTAGTCCATCCTGATCCGCCGTCACTTGGTGTTCTGCCCTCAATAGTAGTTGTCAATCTGAAAGCAAGTGATCAACACCACAATAACAGAAGTGCGCAGTGGACCGGCTTGACACTGCTCTTGGCTGCGTCATTCACCATGTGTTACGTAATGTCAAGCGACATGAAAGCAAAGTGAGTGAAAGCAAAACAGTGATCATTGTCCACCTTTCAACTCCTTTCTTCTGACTTGTCCCACTCGCATATCATTGGGTCGCAGTAGGGCACTGTTGACAATCCGCTATACAGATTGACGTATCACTGCAAGACTCACACAAAGATGCAGAGCTCTTCGTCCGCCGCTGCCTCGTCGTCGTCTTCTCATCCTTCGTCATCCTCAGCCGGCGGCAAGCCCGACAGGCTCTATGTCGGCAATCTCTCACCAACAGTGGACGAATATTCCTTGATCCAAGTCTTTTCGAAGTACGGCAAGATCACCAAGCTGGATTTCATGTTTCACAAAACCGGGGTGCTGAAGGGGAAACCGAGGGGATTCGCTTTCATACAGTTTTCCGACAAGGATGTGAGTGGCCTTTTGCTGAAAAACGGAGCTATGCAGCGTACAGAACAGAGGAACCGTGCTCGTTGTATCCCTTGGCGCTGACACTTAAAAGGACGCGCTCAAAGCCATGGTCAAGCTTCACGATCGACTATTGCGCGGGCGCAAGCTCGTGGTGACTTATGCCAGTTCGGTGAGTCATATATTTTATTTAGTCAACTCGACAGACCCTTGGGATCCCACGGAACTCTCGTACAAAGGCCGTCCTGTGGTGAACATAGCTGACAAACGATAGGCGCCCGCCGACAACCTTCCATTCCCGACAAAAGGTCGTCGACCAACTGAGCCGGCTAAGACCACTACCCTGTCCCTCTTGAAGTCAGGCAGGAAACCACAAAGGTCAGCTCCCTCTGCCGTCATAGGCTTATAGATCACGAGCTGATGTGCTATGTATGCGACAGTGCCGCTGCACAGATAGCAGCAATGGAGGCTAAACTTGCTTCGATGGCTCATCGTAAGCCCGCCGACGAGGATTGGGTTCCCGGTGCTGGCTCAGCAGGAGGAACGCCTGTACCTGACGAAGCGATGTCGGTAGAAGGTGATGGGACTCCACTGCCTGAAGAAGCTTTAGGTGAATTTGAGGGTGGCAAGGCGGCGGAAGATCTAGAGAAGGAGTTTGAGGCAGAGTTGAATGCTACGATGCCGTCTGCAGATTTGCCAGTCGCCTCTACGTCGGATCTCAATACTCCTATCGACGAAGCTGGATCTGCAGGATTACCGCCGAAACCAGAAGCTGCTGAAGGATTAGAACGGCCTGAGTCACTGTCAACCGAAAAGACAAAGGCGAAGCAAAAGGAGGAGACGTTCAAGCGGGGTCTGGCTAGTTTACCAAAGAAACCAGGTTTCTGATGTAACTTTGTGATACATTTGTGTCTGTAGCTGTACGCGTCGAGTCCACCATGCATCATTGGTAGGGTCGTCTCGGAAGAGGGAGGTGAAAAGCCACCGTCAATATACGGTCACCCCAGTTGCTAAGACATACAAACATTACATCGATGTGGAGTCCCGCATGTCCCGATGATCATTCGGCAAGTTCGCGAGGTGTATCCGACAAAAAGTCGAGTCGACACCGTAGTGAGCTTGATCATAGCATCGGCAGTACAGACAGAGTGAAGTCCAGCCAATATACTTTGAGAGGCCGTGTCGAGCGATCACCTCCCTGTCCCGCTTGCAGGACGGCTGAACAACCGCAATGTCAAAGTACTTGCCCTTGGTCCGACTCCCTTCGAATGCAGTCATTCACCGCTTCGGGACACCGCCAAACGCCCCGACGTCGGCGGCTCTCCTCCGTTTTCCAGACAGTGGATGGACGATAGGTCGTGAGCCCGAAAGAGTTGAAGGCTGGGCAGTGGTAGGGGATGGCGAAGGTCGGAGATTAGCTGTCGAGGTGAGCTCGATCTTTCATTTCTCTCCAGAAGACATTTGAGCTAAACAGTCATGTTCATTGTGGTGGTGTTGTTGGAATCATAGACGCTACTGAGTCGACATAGGATTCAGCCCAATACCCCGCCTCCTGGCCCGTTCCCACACATCGCTTCCTTGACCTCTGCCTCTTCCGATCCCGCAACATCATCACTTCCAACTACTTCGTCACAAGATACGATCAATCCTATCAAACCCGTACGGCATCTAGCGTTCGCTCGTCCACCTACTACAGGCGAATTTACAGATTTTACCGCTCGGTATGGGGCGTTGCAAGAAGAAGATAAATTATCATTTCGACAAACATTGCTCAGTCTGCAACCTCCGCCTGCTGCAGCCGAGATTGAGCGAGTAGCTACGACCATGAAGATCTCGCATTTACTGGATTTGCCTATGGTCAGCTTTTCGTCTGGGCAAACGAGACGAGCGAGGATAGCTACTGCGCTCCTTACGCGGCCGGCGTTACTGTTACTAGAGGATCCGATGGCTGGATTAGATGTCAAGTCGAGAGAAGAAGTCAGTAGAGTACTCGGCGATCTTAACGCTGCAGGTAGCATCAGGATCGTGTTGGTCCTAAGAGGGAAGGGTGGAGACGGTATGCCGGACTGGGTCACGGACGTCGCTGAAGTAAGGAATGGAGATGTGTGGATAGGTTCTAGAACGGACTATGAGAGCAGGTATCGACAGTCAGAGCGACAAGGCAAGATTGAGGAGATTGACGATGGTGCTTTCGATACCAAAACGATGATGGAAGAAGGACCGGCGCAGCCGTTCGTGAGATTAACAGATGTCTCTGTGTCATATGGCGAAGGCACAAGGAAGGTGAATGCAAGTGACTTCCTGCTTATGATATCGGAGGCTAACCCAGAATGCAGGTGCTTGAAGAAGTGTCGTGGACCATACGCCCCGGAGAGAAATGGCATCTGGTCGGAGCGAATGGTGAGTCATGCGCTCTCTCGACTTCTTTGCACAACCATATAGACATCAAGTACTGCAGCATGCTGACTGCGGTTCCGGTGGCTAGGATCCGGAAAGACCACCCTGCTCTCTTTGATACTGGGCCACCATCCTCGCTCATTCTCTCTGCCGGCCTCAGCGCTCGAGCTATTTTCAAAACCAAGACGAGCCATTGCCACCCCCCACTTGAGACAGATGATTGGGCACACCAGTCCCGAGATGTTCGCTTCCTTCCCTCGCGGCATGGGACTGAGCGCTTATCAAGCTATCGGCACAGGCTTTGAGGGCGTCTTCTCACGGCGCGATCTCACACCAACACAAAAGGAACGTGTCCTTTACCTTATCAGCGAATTCAAAGATCTGCTCAAGCCTGTTTCCCGCGGTTTTGCTCCCACGTCATCTCAATTGTCTCAAGCCCAAGCAAAAGAGACGGAAGTGATCGAAATTGCCAAACGCCCTTTCAGCCATTTCACCCCGCCGCAACAAGCTCTTCTCCTCTTCCTACGTGCTATAGTCAATAGACCCAAATTGCTCATCCTAGATGAACCGAGTCAAGGAATGGATGAGGCTATATGGGAACGATGTACTCGCCTGCTCGAAAGAGAGTGGGCAGAGGAAGAAGGAAAACATCAAGCTGTCATTGTCGTCAGTCACTACGAAGACGAGGTGGGTACTAGCTCCGTTTCGTTGCCTGATGGATAACGTGTGCTCACGCTTGACTGACATAAAGGTGCCATGGAAGAAGGGACGCGGCAAGATGCTGAAGCTTGATCAAGGGCGAGCAACTGTGCATTAGAACACCAACATGCATTGTCTCTTGTATTTGACAAGCTTCTCCGGTCACCCATCTAATATTACCGCTAATTGATCATTCTGCTTCGCCTACAAACGCCACCTATATCTGCTTGCGATGTTCCTAAAGGTATACATCAGTTTGGTCCATGGCACAAAGCTTGAAATAGCACGACAAAACTCACAGGCTTGTGCTCCACCTCATGATCAACGTGAACGAAGCATCTGTCGACATCGCTCAGAGCTTCAATTTGATCTTGTAGATCCTGAGCAATATCGTGCGCCTTCCACAGCGGCATCTCGGGATCAAGGACGATATCCACTTCCACAAAGTAGTTGGGTCCTGAATGATAGACTCTAACGGTGTCAACCGACTTGATCTCGGGATTGAACGTCATGGTCTTGTACGTGACGAGGTTGATAAAGTCTGTAGGGGCTGATATACCAGCTAGGAAAGTGAATTGCTCTGTGTAATAACGAAGTAAGTAATGACACATCTTCACAAGAGATGCCGGTAGATAGCACACTCACCATACACCGTTATGGTCCACACCGTGATAATGCACAGGGCGATGATTGTAGCGCCCATTGGGTCGATCTGTAATACATGGTCAACGCTATCTTCGGCTTGAAGAGCACAACGAGAGTTTGGTACTCACCCACCACGCCAGCTTGGCACCTCCAGACGCAGTAAGAATACCAAAGCCGTTGCTAAAAGGGCTAGTCAGCTGAGTTGCAACACCGATGGTAACATAACTCGCGTCAAGAGGTCGTTCCTGTGATCCTCCCACAAGACGTGAACCTGCGAAGACGAGTGGCGAATCGCATAGCAATACAGGAATAAAGAAAGCTTGACAGCTATTCGCAAGTGCGGCGTGTATATCAGCGATATAATATACATGCAGTGCAATTTGGAGGAGAATGCTGTAACGCACCGAAAGCCACACAGACAGAGAGGATCGAAGGGAGGTAAAACGTCTTGAGATCAGAACCCGAGTGGGTAACGAACTCTTGGATGGCTTCGACCTGCATGAATTCAATATTGCCTTAGTTCATGATCACAATCGAGTGATGCAGAATAACGCACGATGAGGATGACATTGACACCTCCCATGATCGATCCGTAGACTGAGGGTTAACATCAGTATAATATGCATGAATGGTTGCGCTCCTGGTGTCGGCTCACCGATGTTGCCACTAATGGTGATCTAAGTTTAGCAGATATCTAAGCTCTCGAAAGAATTATTCGCTTACACTGCGAGTAACATTCATCGTTAGTACAGCAATAGATGTTGACAACAGAAACGCACTGGTTTCAAATCTTGAACCCCTGACTGGCCAGCGCTTCTCCTCCGCTCGCGAAGAGGCGCGATGGGCAATCCATAGAATGAGATTTGCAAAAGGGTCGACTGAGCAATACGTGAGCTAGGGACTTCTTCCGAGGACGATCAGTGTGACGATATACTCACAGACTATAGTAGGTAAGATTAGCTAAGTCTACCTTGTCCTGCGGAGAAGAGATGACGGCTCACCAGCATCAATACAACTGGCGAACAAGGCCAAACTCAAACTGCTGATAGCCGCATAGAGCTGTACTGCCGCAAGCACAACATTGGCCGCGAGCGACAAGTTGACCGCCAGCTTGACTTTGAACGCATTGTCTTCTGTATCTTGGGCAGCTTCGGCGGATAACGTCGAGAGTGGTTTGAGCATGTCGTTGATCCTGTCGTTCTGCGCCAGATAGAAATTGGCAATCTTCTTGCCTTTTTTGCGTCTGTGAACAGTACGTGAGACGCTGTGATCAGCTTCTGTGATCCCAATGGTATTGTTATAGTTGTATTCACTTTCGCAGGCCCTGTATATCTTCGTCGCTGACTACCTTAGTTCGCAACGCCATGGGATCACGTTCCCCCGCCTCTCGCCCAACGACAGACGGCATCGTCATAAGCTCTAAATCATCGTTACCGCTATTCAGAACTGATCTGTTCTGAGGCTTTGACGAGATTTCGCCGTCTATGATAGTGCTTTCGACCGAGGCCGCTTCGAGTGTGGTTACTGTGGCCATTATGAGCGGAGTGGTGAAGTAAACGATAAAACGAATGATGAAATTATTGAAAGCTGATTGATCCAATGCTGGAGTGCCAAGAAAAGCGCTGCCAAGCTCCAATTACGCAATCGAGATGCTGTGTTAGCCGTGTCACGTGATCACATGTATCACGTGAGGATGAAAGCCAATGTTTTCGGTTGATGAACCAATTTGGAGACGCGTTTGAGCTGCACATTGATTCTACGCGATGATCATTGTAAGACGGAAAAGGTTGGCTTCGGATCCGCTCATTGCAGGTCACAAAAAAGCAGTGTTTGGCTCGCCCAAATCAGTGTTAAGATCGTAACCTGTCGCGACCAACAAGACACCTTTGTCAGCCATGTCGGAACAAGAGGAGGAACAAGAGTGGGGTCGAGGTGAGTTGGGCATCACATCAGATTTCAAGCTGTGAACATGGCCGCTATGTGGTATCCACCGCCGGGATCATCAATGGAGATATGCCTTGGGTAATGCTCCGCGAGCCAAGTCATTAGACTGAAGTCCGCCGTTCTTGGACCGTTGACCTCGCGTAACCCCCTATATTATTTCTACGGATCAACGCGCGTGATTTTCGCTTATTTTCGCTTGCTGTCTGGTTTGACTGTACTATGCGCTCACACAAGTACTGTTTCGCAGTTCTTATCTGTGGCGGGACAGGATGGTGAGTAGATAGGCACTAGAGGACCATGCCGACCAACTGACCACACGTTCGTAGGGCGACGAACGGAAGAAAAGAGCGATCAGCCAACGCGTCAGTGCAGAGTTGCCGCTATCGCTTGATATCCTATCATTGTTGACTTTTCGAGCAGGACGTCTGATCTGTTATCACCGCACATCCTCCGATCATTGTGCAACGTCAAAATCACAAAGCTGATCACCGGTCCTTCAGCGAACTACGCCCTAGTCATTGACAGTAAGTCACTTTACCTAAATATCGGCGTCACACCCCAATTGTCGATAGGCTAATGAGGATGTAGTCCACGGCGCAGCGTACTTGTTTGGACGTTCACCATGTCCCTCCTTGGCTGTAACGGCAGATGGGTCGAACAATGCCGGTGTCATCTCGGAGCACGTACCGCTCAAAATCGCTCCTTCTTCAGTTGGATTGGCAAAGGGCGTCAAATGGGTTAACGGAGCAGCTGGAAGAGGACATATGTTCTTGATCGATAGTGAAGGCGGTGTTTGGGGATGTGGGAATAACGTTGTTGGCCAAGTCGGCTTAGTACGGCGCTCTCCTCTGCGACTGAAGAAAGCGCCCTCTCTGACGCTTTCGATTCACAGCATACATGTGTGATGATTGACGGATTCACAAGAGTGACCGGACCATGGACCAAGGACTCTTCGGCAAAGATCGTTCAGGTGAGTGGTGCACTGTTGAACATATAATCAGTACATCCATCTGATACGACGTATAGGTCACTGCAGGACATACATTCTCCTTGTTCTTGACTTCCACAGGCCAAATATACGCTTCCGGGTCCAGTGAGAGCGGTCAATTAGGCAACGGCAAGACCGGTGAACGGCTAGTCAAAGCTGGGAAGACAGCCTATGACATCGAAGTGCCTCCTCGTCCGTCATCTACTCTGATAGCACCGTTGAAAAGTTCAAGGCTAATTTAATCACAGGTCTAGTCCAAGGGTTGGAAAACAAGAAGATTGTCGAGATCGCTTCTGGGAATCAACATTCCTTGGCTCGGGATGACGAGGGATATGTCTACGCTTGGGGTTATGCGGGGTATTCCAGATTAGGGCTACAAGATCAGAAGGATCGGTGAGCTGAGACGTGGACCGTATGTCAGTGCGTAGCTGACTATCTTTGAAGGCTTGTACCGACACTTGTCCCCCACGTATGTCGGTCTGGCATGCGGAATGTTACAAAATTGACCGTCTTTACAGTTCGCGGGTAATACAATAGCAACGAGAGCTCGCGCCATCATTTGCGGACCGACTAGTGAGTCAGGCTATGCCGAGCAAGCCAGTGGCTGACATCCTGCTAGACTCCGTGGTCATAAATCAGCAGAAAATGCTGTTCATGGCTGGCAAATGGAAGCTAACAGGAGATGGTCTGTTCACGCTGAGACCTTATAAGGCGGCAAGAGGCGCTGACGGAGTTGATATGGCGCAGGATCCACTGGTCAGCCGTACACCTATTTCAAGTGAGGGCTTCTTTTACCAATTGTGCTCTGTGATTTCCGCTGACATAGAAGCAGGCAAGTGCAAGATAGTACGTACCAGAACCATCGGGCAAGTCGAAGCGCTGCTAATTATTTGTCGCCAGTCATCAGCTGTAAGGTCATCAAGGCATCTTGTGGCGGCGTCACACATTTTATCACGACGCCGGATCCTTTGGGAGGTACTATGACAGTAGGATATGGTCAAGGAGTAGTGCGTGTCATTCCTCTCATGCTTTTATGATTATTTCAGCTGACCCAGTCATGCTCGTAGCTGTATGGAGGTGCATCTCAGGCCATGGGCAATACCGAAGCTGGGACATAAGCTGATCAGGCTGCACAGAACTCGGACTAGGATCGGAGGGAGGCAAGAGCGCAACGAAGCCCGTAAAGATCGAAACATTGTCAGGAATCGATGTAATTGAGTGAGTGTTTGTAATTTCGAAGACGGTCGGACTGGCTAATACCTTTTCACTCTTGCAGCGTTGCAGGTGGCGCATTCTTCTCACTTTTCTTGGCCAAGCCGAACGGAGCATTATCAGACATCCCTCGATGGCCTGTGCATATCGAATCTCCGTCAATATGTGTCGCGTGCAATGAGGATAGAGGGGATGACGATTCGCCTTTGGAGTGTGAAAAGGCGAGTCTTAGTTCTCAAGCGTTTCGTCATGGCAGGTGTTGATTGACTTGCTCAACATAGTGCGACTTGCCATATCACCTTTCATGTCTCAATCCACCTCTTGACGAGATACCAGAAGGAGAATGGTTCTGTCCTGAATGCACAAAGGAAGCAAATGCGCCGCCAGAAGAGCAGTTTCGTCCCGCAAACGGTGATGGCGGAGCGAAATCAAAGAAGAAGGGCAGAGTATCGCAAGTGCAGACGCAGCAGGCTGTCAAGCGGGAGGAAGGGGCGGATGCTGAGGGATTGGAATTGCAAGCGGACATTTCCACTCCACCTCGTTCAGTCAAAGGTGATAAACCTGCGTCACGAGCGCCATCTTCTGCACGAGCGGAATCTGCAGCTCCAAAAGCCGCATCAAATAATGGCACACCAAAAGCTGGTTCCAAGCGGAAAGCCACCGATGACAGGAGCGCACCAAGTGAGTCTCCTACACATACGAAAGGGGGCAGTGTAGCTCGTCAAGCTGATAGTGACACCGGTATGACAGATTCTGCCAAGAAACAAAAGTGATACAATCATCTTGAAGCTGTTGAATCGGACTTTGCTTGGATTCTTGGATTAAATCTGGCCGGTCAATGGGCCGAGGAAGGAAAGGAAGTGATTCAGGATCATCTTGTTACCAAGGTGCTCGGTCGGCCAGTTGCACCATACTAGTATACACATACATCTATATCAGGATTGCAAAGTGAATAGAGCTGGGTGTCGACCATACTTTGCTTCGATGAGCAGCTTGTATGCACTCACTCCGATGTGGGCCACAAGGTCACAGTCAAGTACTGAACCTGGGCTATCCGCCACCTGCCCTCCACTTTTGCTGAATGAATTACGTAATAATCTGCGAGCGGTGACTGGGGGAAGATACCGGCCCGTATCTGAGCGTGTGAGAGTGATTCAGTGACGTTTTTTTTTGGGTGGGAGAATCATCGCTCATCACACCTGCTCGTATCTAACCATCAACATCGTCAACTCTCCTCAAAACCCTACAGCACTCTCGAGGTATACTCCGCCGACTGTCAACGAAACAGATCACTCCTACTCAGCCAGCTCAGCTCCTCTCGCCGAGTGCGGTCACAAGAGCCCGGTGGAGGTTCGGCCGATTGACACGTTCGATACCTTGATCATCGACCGTGACATCGACCAACACAAACAACTTGATCATCCCGTATACGACTGTGATTATCGTAGAAGTCCGGCCTCGTAGACATCAACAGATGGGCGTCGAGTGTCGAAATATAAGAGCGATTCAACGGCCGTAATCGACATCGCATTCAGGACCTACGCAAGCCGATAAATAGTCAAGCAATCAAGCAACCGTCATCGCATTTGTGTATCAGTAAGCGGAATGGTCAGCAGCACCGACATGTCCAAGCAGGACACGATCCGCGCTACCCCGTCTTCCCCGGCACCATCTACGCCCCAGAACCCCAATGCAGCTCAATCTTCGGCGTTGGCGCGTACTCCCGCGCCTGCTGTAGCTGTTCCTACAACGTCGCGCATGCGTAATCCCGTCCCTCCATCACCTCTCTCAAAAGTCCAATCGGTCTCGCCCGACCGCCATACCGGTCGTCTTCATCAGCAAGGGACCACGAACCCAATGGGTGCCACCGCACTTGCAACGCAGAGCAGGTCTCTCAGTCCACCGGAGCAAGGTTCCTTTGCTATCCCACAGTCATCACCGTGTTTCATCCATTCCCATCTCGACAAGCATGGCTCACTTCACGATTGGCTCAACAACAAATCAACGCACGGCCATAGCTCATCGTCAGGCGCATCAGTGTCAAGCTCAAACGCGAATGCCTCGTCATCGACATACAAATCGCACCCACACAGCGTCGGTAACGCAACGAAGCCGGCTCGTCTGCCTCCAAATGGTCGACATATGCAGAACAATCAGAGTAGTAATGGAAACGGTAGTCATCATGACGAGGGCACTCCGGCGAACCATGCGACGCAGCAATATACACATTCTCACCCCGGTAGTCCTACAGGGTCCCGCATCACTTCGCCAAAGTTAAAAGGAACCTCATATGGTGGATATGATTCAGATCAGTCCAGCGTCAATGGTGCAACAGGTGGCCTCGGCGGAAGTGCTATTCTTGATGGGGATCTCATCGATGACGACGAAGAAGCTGGAAGCTTGACCAGGCAGCTCGCCGAGACCGCTCAAGGTGTGCGCGAGATGAGCAAAGAGCTAGGTTCGTCATCGTGATCTCTCAGGAAGGTATATCAGTTGTATAAGCTGACTTGACGCTCTCATTAGGCCGCACAAGAGTCCGCTCGAAAATTCAACATGTGCTCATTGTGACGAAAGCCCGTGACAACCGACTTATCAAGTTGACCCGAGAACTCGCCATTTACCTCATGCAAAAACGACCTGCTACTTCTCCGGACGGTATTAATCGACCTCACACCGATGGCAAAGATCGGGGAATGGTAGTTTATGTAGACGCTCAACTTCGCACTTCCAAACGATTCGATGCGGAAGGTCTCAAGAAGGAATATCCTGAGCTGTTCCGACCTGTTACGAGGCGGAGATCGTCTTCTTCTGCTTCTGTCAACACTCTTGGAAGCCTGTCGACATATCCTTCCAGTGCTAGTATGGCAGACTTCTCGCGCAAGAACAAGGATGAGGGACAGCTCAGATACTGGACAGCGGAGATGTGCTCGAACTCGCCGCATTTGTTTGACTTTGTCGTCACGGTGAGTCGGCAACACAGATACATGATGGTTCAAGGAGCTTATCACTTCGTCTTTAGCTTGGCGGCGACGGAACGGTACTCTTCACATCTTGGCTTTTGTATGCCTCATGAGCTTTACGTTCGTATATCTCAATGCTGACAACTGTCCACAATAGCCAACGAATCGTACCTCCCATCCTGCCATTCGCACTTGGTTCTCTCGGTTTCTTGACCAACTTCGACTTTGCACAATATAAGGAAACGATGGACAAGGTCGTAGACGACGGCATTCGCGTCAACCTCAGAATGCGGTTCACTTGTACGGTTTATCGAGCAGTCGCACCTGAAGAAGCTGCAGCGCAAGCAGCAGCGGGCAGCGGGGGAAAGAAACGGAAAGCGATCAAGAAGCCTGGAGGGGAAATTCTCATGAGCTGTGTGGATAAGAAAGGTTGGGAATCGCTAGAAGGGCCATCATCGCTATCGACATCCACAGATCGCGAAGCAGAAGATAAGGAGATTATGTGCTTTTCGACTAGACCAGTCGAGCAATTTGAAGTGTTGAACGATCTGGTGGTTGACCGAGGACCTAGCCCCTTTGTCAGCTTGTTGGAAGTCTTCGGTGGGTTCCCATCATATTTCGTTCGAGAACTTTCAACTAACTTATGCAGGTGACGAGCATCACTTGACGACTGTGCAAGCAGACGGTCTCACCGTCTCCACTCCGACTGGATCCACAGCTTATTCCCTCTCTGCTGGTGGTTCGCTTGTTCACCCACAAATACCTGCGATTCTCATCACCCCCATTTGCCCTCACACACTGTCCTTCAGACCGATGCTACTGCCTGACAGCATGGAACTGCGAATCTGTGTGCCATACAATTCACGAAGTACTGCCTGGGCGAGTTTCGACGGACGTGGCAGAGTGGAGCTCAAACGTGAGTGTGTTCTGCACATTGAGAGAATATTTTGCTAACAATAACGCAGAGGGCGATCATATCAAGGTTACAGCTTCTAAATACCCATTCCCAACTGTCTGCGCAGACAAAGCATCAACAGACTGGTTCTCGTCCATCTCTCGTACACTTCGATGGAACGAAAGGGAGAAGCAAAAGTCCTTTGTCGTTGTGGAGGAGGAGAATGACCCACCTCCTGCCAAAAGCCACAGCACTAAGGCCAAAGAGAGAAAGAAGCAAGATCAGCATGAGCTGGAGCGGCGGAGCCAGAAGGCGAAAGAAGAGCAAGCGAAGACGGACCATGATATCAAGGAGCAAACGCTTGAAGATGAGGAGGAGGACGAGGAGGATGACGAGGATGATGACGAGGAGGAGGATGACGAGTTTGACATTGACGAGTGAGCAAACTTCTCTCGAGCGAATGTGGAAGTCGAGCTGATCGTGTTCCACAGTAAATCCGGAGGCGAGACCGCTCCCGCATCGCCGCCCACGCCACCAACAGTGCACTTCGCTGGAGCACCGCAAAAGACCTCACCATCGCTGTTGCATAGCCACAAGAGCGGGCTTGAAACGCCCAGCAGATTTGCCACGCCGTACACGGGTCCTCCGCCCTTATCTCAGCGGCATCTGGTGGAAGCTTTGCATGCTGCGGATATCCGAGAAAAGGAGAACGAGAATGGCCAAAGGGACAATATCCGTTCCGAGGATAGTCGCGAATTCAGAGTGGAGAATGGCCAACATCTCATTCCTCCCGGGAGGTCGAATCTTCCTTCTCCAGTCGAGAGGGCAGATGAAGGAGCAGAGTATGCGAAGTTGCTGGATCAAAAGACTCCGCGACCTTCATTGAGTCATCACCATCGTACAACAGCTCAACGAGCGCAATCTCAGACGCAACATCATCACCATTCTCCTCATCATCATAATGCTCCGCTCCTATCTCCTGGTGGAAGATCGGCAGAAGGTAAAGCCAAGGCGTTTGCTTTCTTTGGACAGGTGAGCGTCAACCTCTCTCATTGCCGTTGGCAAATACTGATACTTGGGGTTACAGGACGACTCGGCTTCGGATATGAGCGACGACCATTCGGATGAGTAATGTTAGGCTTTGCTTTTACGGCTTTCGGAGTAACGAGAGGGCTTTCTTTAAGTGGAGGACTGGCTATGCATTTTTAACGCTGTTTTGACATTGCATAACAGCTAAAGATCGTTTCATATGGCTCGAAAATCCGCGCTTTGCTTGTTTCAGCGTTGACGTCCTTTGAGGTTGGCGTGGGACGTGCGAAAGGAAGGCTGAAACGTCGAGTATGTCTGATGATGTGGTGCGGCTGCTGGAGATGATACGGTGATAGCGGGGATGACATTTGATGCTTGTTGCAGTCGAACAAGCAGATGGATGAGCGATTTCGCAAAGCAAGAGTGGACAGCTGATTGCTTCTCTTTATACTCATCTGTACTTGTTGCTCTACTCAGTGACTGCCGCTGCAATCAAAAGCCAAGGACAACAACGAAGTATACTAAGCGAGACGCAAAATTTCAAAATAAGTGATTAGATGAAGAATGGCGCCGACCCCTGGACGCCAGCGGCGGCCTCCTGCGCCGACTCCTGCGTCGGAAACGGAGTCGGACAAGGACACG
This sequence comes from Cryptococcus sp. GC_Crypt_6, assembly GCA_026538315.1. Lineage (NCBI taxonomy): Eukaryota > Fungi > Basidiomycota > Tremellomycetes > Tremellales > Cryptococcaceae > Cryptococcus > Cryptococcus sp. GC_Crypt_6. Next base: position 94,533 of record JALPBY010000003.1, read on the forward strand.
GACAGTGACACAGAGTCAGAGTCGGAGTCGTCCTCAGATGAGAGCGTTGCGGGAAGGCAAGGACCGCGTCGTGAGGTCGCTAAGCAAGATAGTCCTCGTCAGAATGCTGGAACGAGAGAGACGAGAGGAAATGAGGCTGTATCTCGTCAGGAGAATAGGAGAGGGATGGGTCATGCTTCGCGAGGCAATGGACGAGACAATCAACCAGCCGTTCCAGCTCGTACCCCAATTCAAAGAAGAGCACCACTAGGTTCACCAACTACAAAAACGCGCGAAGGTGGGGATATGGATACGGGCGAGAAAGCAACGCCCAGAAGTAGAAGTGAGAGGAAGAGTCGCCTTACGCGAGAGGAATACCATAAGCGCGGAGACCAAGTGCACGGCGCATACAACCGGCAACCAGCAGGGCACGCGTGCGGATGTGGATGTTTCGCACCCGTTATCACAGGCTGGAAAAGACTGTGGCGGCGGAGGATATGGAAGATGATCGCGCAGTATATGCCGTATCTCCTAGCCCTGACTCTGATCGGTTGCGCTGGGATAATCGGGGCGAGTGGGCCGGTGTTAGCTGGGGAGGGGTGGTACGTCCTGCAATCGAGCAGCGACATCAGCAGTGGCACTGGTGCTGGGAGCGATGGCTACAGTACCTCGGCCGCGTTGTATGGCGCATGGGGATGGTGTGAAAGTCAGGATGTCAGGTGAGCTTGGTCGATCCTCCTCTTCTAACTGGATAGCTCTATATTCGTCGTTCGAGAGCGTGACTCACCGATGAGCAGGGTAGTAAGCTGATATCTCGTTTAGCTGCAGCTCACTAAAACCGCTCTACGCTGGTCCAGTAATAAAGTACTTTCCAAGCTGGTTCATGCCGGTCTTCCTTGGCGCCATGGGTGTATGTGAGTGTGAAGTACCGTTCATTCCACGTCGGCCACAATATTATGTGGCATCGTTCACCTCTTATTTCTTCACGAGCATGCAGCAAAAGACCAAGCTGATTCCTGTATTCTCGAACTCTAAGTGGCAATCATCCACCTCCTGATCTTAGCATACATAACAACCGTCATTCGGTTTCCCATACATGCTTATTGTGGCAGCGGCTGCAGCGGGGTCGACCTCGAATCGCAATCAAGCAAAAACAAAAGGTACACTTTACGATCCCGCAAAGCTCGCGCCTTAAAGACGTTCGATACCACTATGAGCATCATGTCTGTCTCCTACTGCCTGGTAGCGGCGCTGCTGACTTGGTGGGAGAGCGTGGCTGGTGCAGAGGGACTATGGCCATGGAAATTGTTGGTGTTCTATCTTACTCATCGCTTCGTCGATCCGCCGATCCATCACTCCCACTTGTCATTGCGCATCAAATAGTTTGTCGCTGACCATTGACACCATTGGCATAATCATTATCTTCCCGACATTGCGATCTGACGCTACTCGCGCCACACCAGGAACACGGTCTTGCTCACTTCACCACTAATCTGGCTAGTCGTACGATCGATATATCGCTCACGATGGGCGTACGCTCCTTCCTCCTCTTTATCAAACTCAAATTCGAGAAAGAAGCGAGGCGGCGCTCAGTCCCGTTCTCGGCATACTCGAGAGCAGCTTGGTAATGATCAATCGGACGAATACGATTCTTATGCGCCAAGAGATATTGTACCTCTTCGGCAAAATGATGGTGTGGACGAAAGTAAAAACGCGTACAGGCCAAAGAGGAGGATTGAGGGGGTTCGAGGATAAGGATGCCGCGCTTCATAGACTAGCATGAAAGGGATGTTCAATATGGTGGATGGGCGCTCAAGTAGTGGAATAGACAGGAACGAGTCTTGGTATGCATGCGTGGTATCGAAACTGAATACTAAACTGTACAAGTGCCTCTGTATACACATTGATTGCCTTTGGTCCTCCAGCCATCGACTGCTCATATCAGGCAACAGCAAACGACCTGTACTTTCTCACCCCTAGCTCCCGCCCCCGCCACCTAGAACCGCCCCATACCTTGAGATCCCCACTTCTCAGCAATCTCCGCAACCTTAAGCACGACGGCAGCAGCGCCAGCTCTGATCCTCCCTTCTCTCAAACCACCTTGTCCACCCGCCATCCCAGCTCCAGCCCCAGCTCCGGAAGTCGTACCACTCTCACGTTCGAATACGCTCTTGGCCCATTCGCCGGCCGCTAGCACCAATGCCGGCTTATCAGTGGCCAAAGTCCTTCCTGCGTCCAAGTCGTACGACCCGTCCAAGGCCACTAGCGCTACTTCCAGCGCAGCGCTAACAACCTGCCCTTCTGACTCATTGTCACTTTCGCCCGCCTTGTCGCTGTCGCCAATTAGGTTTTGCACGGGTTGAGCAGGATGTCGCACGGCGATAGTCGTCGCTAGCTCTAGAGCTTCTGAACAGAGGACAGCTAGGAACAAGGGCGAATGCCTTGCAGCGTGAAGCAGCAATGCAAGTGTGATCAGGAATTTTTCCAGTGCCATTGGCGACAACACCATTCCAGCTCCTGCGCCTCGGTAGCGAGTCCCAGATGCCATCGCTCGGGATTCACGCACTGTCGAGTCTTCAAAGTACTGCCAGAAGCGATTTATGAGGGGTAATAGGAAATATTCCGCTGCGACATCTTTGAATGGCACGACAGGTGGTGTTCGAGCAGTATTCGAAGCTGTGCTGGACTGGGCCATTTGATTTTCTGATAGCGAGCCGACTTCAGCGATCATTGTCCGCCTATTCAGTCCAACTCGAAGTCGCTTTTCCCTTGCCATGTCGGGTACAGTCTGATCCCCCTTTTGGGCGCCTTTGGAGATTAATAAGCCTCGAACGCCACTGATCGCTTCTTCCAGTTGGCCGTGTGCTTGAACATGTTCAAGCGAAGCGCGAGGGATATCGCTAGCACCAATGTACTTTCGATGTAAAGCGGGTGGAAGCGTTTTCGATGGAAAATCGATCGACCGATATGTGCTTGGTGCTTGAGGTACTGAGAGTCCCGCAAGTTCACGCGCCCCCATAGCCAGAGCAGTTAGGATGACAGATTTCTGTTGAAGTGAGTATTGCGTGTTGAAGTACTGTTCGCACAGGAAGCTGTACACGAGAAGCAATAAGCTATATGATCGGTCATATGTCAGGGAAACACTCACGGCGCCACGGTCTTTGGTGAGCAGGCCGCCAAGGCATTCATTAATCCTTGTCGCTTGTCATTGAAGTCGTCAATATTGAACGGATCGTTCAATCCAACAGCCAGCATCGTGACATCCACAGCGTTCTCAGCTGACAGTTTCGTTAGTCATTGTACGACTGTTGATCGGGTCATGCATTTGCTCACCCAACTCAGTGCCAAACTCTCTTTTGGCCCTTACTAGTCCCTCTCCCCATTTCAGAGCCATCTCAATGCACTCTGGCTTTTCCCTTTCCTTCAGCAGTGTGACAAGTTGTGGTATATACACCGGTCTTGTGATCTTCGACCTTGATGACGCATCAAGAGCCAAAGAAGGGTCTGCGGCTACTTCTTCCAGGTATGATGGTGTTGGGGATGGGGAGCGAGAGGAAGAAGGCGATGCAGACCTGTAGCCATGTAGAGGGTCTGCAAGCTGATCCTCGTCCAGCATAACGATTTTTGGCTGAGCCTTTGGCTTAGATTTGGACTTCTGGGATTTCGTCTTTGTTTGGATCGGTCGTCCTCGTGATGATGGCGCCGCGGTGTTGGAGGGCGCCTGTATCACAGACGTATCTTGAGGTATGGATTTTCCTGTCCATCCCAGAAGCCAAGATTCGCCAGTATTGTCCTCCTCAGGGATTATATCTCCGTCTTTGACGCTGACGGCACTCCTCAACCATCTGGCCTCATCCTTGCCTTCTCCATGCCCTTCCCACATACCGGTGAATTTGAGCCTCTTCAGTTCGCTTTTCTTAGTCGGTTTCGAGCCCTCATTGCCTTCCTCGTCCACTTCTAGACCCGCACGCAACTCATCCAGATCGTTACTTTGAAATCGAGTCGGTTCACCGGGTGCTTCCGTCGAAGGAATGGTGAGCTCACTCAGGACCTCAGCGACAAGCATTCCCAAGCGTCTGATTGAGGGATCGGGATGCGAGAGGTAAGATTGAAAAGCCATAATAAGTTGTGGTCGATGGGACAGGCCGACCAGCCAGGGACAATAAGGCGGAATATGCGATAGACCGAGTAGCAGAATGTGTGTGAGATCTGCCTCGATTCATCAGTAATTCCGCACCGGAACAGTATTCGCACAAACTCACCGAATTGTCGTGCATAGAGCGAAAATTTGATGTATTTGGCATCCGTCCACGCGTCCACTACAGCCTCGATGAATGACTTGGCAGCTGTGAGAGCGTGATCAGCGGTGTCGTCCACTTCATGGAAGACAGCAACTCGACGTACCACTCTCGCCACCACTCGCGATCCACCCCACAACTAATCGTCTCTTTGCGTGCTCAGAATCCGCCATGGATGAATATCCCGTAGAGACTGCCTTCTGACTGAGTACACTCGGAAGAACAGCGTTCCGAGCTTCGCCGCCAGGTTTAGCAGCTCCTACGATCCCTTTCATCACCTCCACGGCTCTTGAGATCCGCTGATCAGGTCTATTTGGCTCGAGAGGCTCATCTATGGCTATCAACTTTGATGTGAGAAGTTGAAGTAGAGAATCTACGAATGATGCGAGTGTTGATGTGGGTAGCGGAAGGAGTAGGCTAGGTAGGAATGCTGGTGGGCAGGGTGGTACGGGTGAAGAGGAAGGCGGATGTAGGTGAGAGAGCAAGGGCGGAAGCAAAGGGGGTAGTAATGAAGGGCTGCGCGCGAGGTCGACATTAGATCGAGAGGATAGTAATCCGATAGCGGCCAGCTTTTCGATTACGAGGCGAATTGCCGATAAGTTGACTTCTTGAGCAGCTGTGAGCTGTCTGATCACTTAGCGATAATATGAAAGCTCACCAGGATGTGAGCGTTGAGCGAGCTCATACATCAACCCTTCAAAACGGACTACAAGTCGATCGAAATAGTCTCTGCATCGACGGACAATGTCAGCTGTGCGTTCCTTTTAGCAAAGGTCGACTTGGGACAGCTGACTTTGGTTCAAGACTCTTCGGTAAGTCTATAATCTTCCCTTCAGCTTTCCACCGTCCTATGGCATTCATAGTTTTCGCAGGCAAGCCAACGATAGACCGTACGACTTCTTCCCATTGCAGATCCTGCCACCCTGCTGCTTTCGAGCTTTCATCACCTTCATGAGTCGCTGAGGAAGTTGAGCCATAGATCGCCCAGTACAGATCGTCAATACCGTACGACGTTGAGAGATTGTCGAGGAGAGAGACAAGGAACGCGGTGGTCTGAGTCGTCAAGGTCGCAGAGGGCTGTTTGCTTTTTGCCGAGCTCCCACTTGACAGATAAGTAGGTAAAGAGAGATACGTGACGAGAGCTACGGCTCGTCGGATATCGATCCCTTGAGGGGTTTTGGGCGGGACGAAAAACGCTCGGAAGAGTGATCCATGTCCTCCGTCCTCCAGCACAGCCAGAAAGGTAGGTAGGACATTGCTCAACAGCAGGCCCTGGATAGAGGGGAGGTATCGACTGATAGACTTGATGTCTTCTGACTCAGCTTTGGCGGGGGAGGATAACGTAGAATGTAAGCGTATTTCACGAAGAGTGGAGGATAAGGTGAAAGTCAGTTCGTCAGGCGAGAGACAGGAGGGGTCTCGGAGTGTCTCCCGTAATGACTTGAGAGCAGTGGCAAACGTCGCGTCGGGTCGTGTCATCTCGCGCAGAAAGTTCCGTAGCGATTTTGATTTCGGGTCATCGCCCCAACTGCGTCAGTGTCAAGGAATGGAATGGCGAAGTCACAGCGACAAAGAGCGGTAGTAGAGAAGAAAGGAGAGTGGTTCATAGTGATTTCACCGACATTGCATCTTGTTGTAACTTTTCTTCCACATCATCACTTTCTACTTTCCGTCGGCTTGGAGGATGTCTGCTGAAAGTTCACTATGTGATCGAGCAACTGTGACTGTGGGCTTTTAGAGTAATCAAAGCAGGACATAGAGCTTTTTCTCTCACTACATCGAGCTGCTCAAAGGACGAGGAAAAACATGTCGTCGCTACTCGAAGAATCACACCCTGCTCCATCTGCTTCTACAAACGGCACAAAGCCGCCGCAGCAGCAGGAAGAGCAGAGTCCTTCGCCGATACAGTCCTTCACCCACCGCTCGAACATTTGCGGAGTAGAGACGGACCTGCTGGTTCAAACCTTCGATGATCGGATAATGGTCATTGTTACTCAGAATGGCAAAGTGGGATGTTTGGTAGGTTCTCGTCTTGTCCATTATGCATAACCAACGAGAATCCTACTCGTTATGTTCGCTGGTCACTATCGATTACTGATGGATATCATCAATGATTCTATACAGACCCAAGCATCACTCCCGCAAATGACGCCTCTGCCGCCCCCACCCACCCCCTCCTCCTCTTCATCTTTATCAAATCTTGACACCGATACCTTGGCGGAACACGCGGTACTTGCGCTCCTCCCTCCACCACCTACTTCCATCCTCCTAACGCCCTTATTGGGTTCTCCGCCAAATTCAACACTGCATGACCTGTACGTATCGCAATTATCGACATTAGTTTGGTGGGCATTACAATCTGCCCAAAAACCTCGACGGCCAATAGTCGTTGGGCTCGCGCTCAAATCCCTCCCTGGTTCTGTAGCACCATCGCAAGATGAGATGGTGTTGGATGATAATGAACGATCACGCTTTGCTGGGATCATGGAGCTCGTATCTATCTGGCCTGGACCCGAGTCAGCAGCATAACTGTATTTGCGATTAGACATAGCATGTAAATATCTCATAGCCTCTTCATGCTTTATTGCATGCAAGTCATACTACCATGGCGCCATTTTCATACGTCCATACAACCCTTCGGTCACCTGATCCAAAAGTCACGCAGCCATGGCAACTTGGCTCACACAACCAACCATCTAGAAGTAAGTAATTCATCGTCCATCATGATATATGCGTGCACATGCTAGTATGTACTGTGATACGTGATACTTGCTGCGTAGTACGTGAATCCGTAATGTATGTGTAATCGTGTGTCGCGGCGGTATATGTGTGTTGTCCGTTCCCTCCTCCCTCCTCTCCCGGACACGCGGTAACTCTGGTGACTCCACTCCAAGACGATTAACCAGTTATCCGTATATATTTTTCACCCCTCGCGAAAAAACCAGCCTCGACAAGGCGCAATCACGCCTTGCGAGGGCGAGCCTTCCCGGCCATCTCCACATCGTACACCCCATGCGTGCCCTCGCCATGAGAGGGGCCGAGATTCGGCTCGCCCTTCTTCTCTTGCGCGGCAGTGGCAGTAGCGGCTAATGGGGACGTCACATAGGTCAGCAACTCCATCTCGATGCATATGGCAGCTCAAGGCAGGGTTCTGTGTACAAGAGCGATAACTCACGATCTCCGATACCAGCACGAGTTCCCCATCCGGTCTCGTGAAGCGTAAATAAGGCGTATAGCTTCATGATCGCGCTAGTGACAATGACATACACGCGTCAGTAAAGGAATCGACGAAAAAAAGTACCGCAAAGTGCGGCAAACCGAAAAAAAAACATCCACTTACAAGTAATATCCAAACAGGATCCATGCTGGAACGTAGATGATATGTGCGGGATGATACCATAAATGAGGCAGCAATTTGGCCGTACGCGTGAACATGAGCCAGACACCATACTATAACCGCACATGAGGATCAGCCAAGAGCAACGCGAAGATATCCAGCTTAACGGGGGATGACTCACCGAGACGATAATATTCCACGCTGGCAAATGATATCCTCCATCGTCCACATCTTTTGTACTTTTGACAATCAGGTAGATGACTAAAACTGGTCCGACAAGCAAGGTGAACGGATTGATGAACTTGTCCAACATGGTATATGCGACGTAGGGATGGGTAGTCCAGATGTGCCGCTCGATAAAGATGGATCGGAAATCTGATCTCCAGGTATTTCTGGTCCATCGTAGGACCTGTTTCAAGAATCGCCAATTCGGTTTCATGGTCGATAACAGTTCCGCCTCTTTGCACACCTGCACGTAGGTGTTCCAGCCGTGTGAGACCATCCAGCGAGTCAAGAACTTGTCGTCACCCGAGTTCAAGTGGTATTTGCCCAACCATAAATCATTGGTGAAACCATGTAAGAAATCGGGATCCTTAAGGATGACTGTTCGGTACGCTGCCGTACGACCGGAGAGACATGGGATACCACCGTCGATATGGGTAGAAGAGGCGATTTCGATGTTTCGGATCGTAAGACGGAAAGCAGCAAGGACTTCCCACAATGTCATCTTGTTGCCACAAGGCTTGACACGCTGACTTGTGCCTACACCGCCAATCTGTTGATCCTCGAAGCATGCAAGAACGGAGGGTAACAATGTAGCAGGCCATATAGCGTCGTCATCGGCAAAGACAATGATATCGGTAAACGTATTGCGGATACCGTGCGCCATTTGTAATCGCTTGTTGGCGAAAGGAACGGTAAGTACCCGGATCTTATTTGGGTCGACCGATTCGGCCAGCTCTTGCAAGGGGCCTTGCATACGCTCTTCAGTGACAATGATGATTTCTCTCGGTTGGCCTTCGAGCCATGAAAAGGCAGCCTCTGCGGTAGATGAAACAAGTCAGTATTGCTCCGATCGGACATTGTCGATGTGACTTACCTCTAAACTCCTCTCCAGCGTCGATGGTGGGGACAATGATCGTTACATCTTCATTAGCGACATAAGTAGGATTTGAAGGTAAGGGGATAGGACGGTATGTCGCTCGCGCCAAGAGACGGATGATGAACCATAGGTAACGGTAGAATCTGGGGTGGATTGAGTCAGTCGTTGATCGTCGATGGAGAAAAGGACGGGGGGGGGGCGATCCCAGTGATCGATCAACACCCCTGAAGACTAGGACAATTGGACATACCCGATAACGCCGAACGGCACGACTGTGGGGATGCAGTATCAGCATAGTCCACCACATAACATATTTGAGGGTGATTGTGGAATGATCACTCACAGACTGGAAATTTGTCCGCAGTCAAGTACAACATTTTGTATAAATGTCACTTGAGCGGGACAATGTACGATGGTAGCTATAGGCAGAGGCCTAAGCCTTAAAATAGAGAGGGTCGATCGTAGAATGGAAGAAGGATTGTATACAGTGAGTGGAAGGAAAAGGGGTTCGGGGGAGGAAGAAGGAGTGTGCGGTGATGAAAAGCGGCTATAACATAAAGCTCGAGCTGTGATGAGTGCGATCCTCGACTCGCAAAGAGCGATCGGTACCGTTCAGTCGACAGTACGATGCGTGGACTAGAAGCAAATGAAGAGTAGAGGAGATAGCTATTGCGTTCCGAAAGTAAACAGCGTAGCCAGCCGTGTCGATCGTGTCCTGTCGTACAGAATGTCCAGCCCCGCAGTTATGGCCCGCCCAGTCGCCAGTCGCCAGTTGCAGTCGCAGTCGCCAATCTCCAAGTTCGAAAAGAATCACAACAGCTCAGACGTACCGATCCGTCTCTGAACTGTGCGACGCTGTCGTGAGATGCCTTTTTCGACCACTGTAGTCGTGATAGAGAAGTGCGATGGTGAGTACTAGTTTACAGGTTGTTGGAATGTAGAGCCATGAAAAAGGTGTGATTTTCCCGCAGTAAAGGCAAACCAGGTTTTTAGAGGTGACGCGCATTGGCTTTTTCAGTTTTCACCTTATTTCTCTTGTGCCATTTTCCTTTGCTACAGTAATATTAGGCACACACAGCACAGCCTTGCCTCAGAGCTTGTTATGATTTTCAGGGTTATTATCTAACACCCCCCATACTATGCAAATAGGATCTCAACATCGCGCCCTTAGTTGTTTTTCTGTTCAGCACAGGACTGTGACATGCAGTGTGGAGAGAGGAGAGGAATACATTTCATTCTATACTGCGTAGAAAGCACATGAAAGACCAAAGACCACTGAACACATATTCACCCCTACTTTCTGGTAACGGTAGCATTGATCAATCCGCTGGGATCGGCAGTAGGGTGGAACACATCGGCCCCGCCTTCGTACCCCAGATGGTTGTCCAGACCAAATGCAGAAAGGTTGATAGGGCTGATCAGACAGTCAGCCGCCAGTCACCATGGGCTCGCTTCCAGACTACTCACATGTAGTGCTTGTTTGGGAGTGACATGGACGCATCCTTGACCGCAGGGCATGATGTGAGGACATTCTGCAAGGTCTTGTAAAGTGTTGCCTACAGTCGCAATCAGAAGTGTCAATACCAACCCCACATGACAATTGCACAACTCACCTGCACACTAGCACTCTCATCCGTGGCGAAAGTCTCAAGCACGTCCTTCCTGATCAGACCAGTAAGTTTGGGGAAATTGACCTCCTTTGCAATGGCGGCCAAGTTGTCGATGGTAAGGTTGATGTTGGGCGGTAAAGCAACGGTCGCGGAGAGCGAGACGGAGGTAGAGAAGATACGGTCGGCGACGTCTATATCAAACACAAACGATTCAGCATTTGGAACTTATCCTTCCGTGCTGTTCACCATGAAAGATCAGCTCACCAGGAAGAGTCCTGAATTCGTCTCGGTGGAAGTTCTCAAATGCAGAGCCGCTGGTCTTAAGCACTGCAGCAGGTCTTTTGTCAGCAATACGGCCTCACTGTGTAGGATCAAGAGTGAACAGACGCACCAAGCAGATCCTTGATGCCGACCTTGACCTCAGCCTTAGCATTCTCCACGCCGGCTGTGGCGTCAACGGCAACTTCCACAAGAGCTTTCTCGTCTCCATCGCGCACAAAGGACCACTTGTGGGGTTTTCCTGCGACCTGTTTGGTGCAACGGATAGGAACGGAAGGGAGGCGGATGAAAAGGGAAAGGAGGCGGATGACGTGGAAAGGAGGGTAATATCAGAGGACAAGAGCAAATGTCAGCCGCGTGGATAATGATTGTGTAAGACAATTCGGATGATGACAAGAGGGCCGTTGTGACTAGACGGGATGTCATGCAAAGGAAGGGGAAAGAGAGAAAGAAGACAAACATACCTCAATACGACTCCATTTGAGCTGGATAATATCGATAAAGGCTTTGTGGATGTGTGCGTACTGGTTGACAAGGTGAACACCGAGATGAAGGGCGAACATCGGAGGATCAAGCACATGGGGAGAGGTCTTGGCGAAGACTGCGTGGGAAAGGCAGATGATGGATTAGCTCCGTCTAGGTAATGGTCGTAGTAGTGCCGACCAGTACATGAGATTTGGGAGTACGCACCATGGCATGTGTTCTTCACTGCGAGCGAACGGCTACGTTAGCGACGATTGTCCAACTTGGTGAATGGTGTGATAAGCTTACTGGTGTCAGTAGCAACGACAACAGAGTTGTCGGCCTCGGTGTAAGATGTTTCGATGTCGCCTTCAAGGAGCACTGTGCGGAAGCAGCGTGACAGGCGTTAGTGAGATACTACAGGTCGATATCGGGGTGAAAGCAAGGTTGTGACATACCTTTGATAATGTACTCGACGATATGGTGCTGCTCGCCATCACGGACGACTCGAGCGACCTTGACGAGGTCTTTGCCTGATGTCGGGTAGGAGGTCAGCTCGCCATGTAACCATGCGTGGGGAATTCGCGATAACGAGTAATCACGATGGCATCACAGTGGTGATAGAGAAGCTATGGGACATACCGTATCGCGCAGCAGAGAGGTAACCTGGTTCAGACATGGTGTGGTTTGGTGTGAGTGATGCAGATGCAAGATTCGAGATTGAGATTGAGACAAGACAAGAGAAATTGAATGGGCAGATTGTGGAGCCGTGAGAAACAGTTTTACGTTGACAGAGATAGGACGAGGAGTAAGATTGCGAGCTGGTCAAATTCTCTACGAGTATTTATCCTTCATGCATGCACCTTGAGTACGCGATCCATTCCGAGCGCCCAAGCAAAAGGAGATCTTACCTCCGTTTTACTCGGCCGATGCTGCAGCATCTGTGCAGCATGTCCGTGTCCATGTCCGCCGTTGTCATCGGTGAGCCTGAGGCCGACCTTATCGGACCTCCTGTATCCGCCCGTATCGGACGCTTTACCACTAAGATAGCAGTCCCGGTGCACCGTACTTTCCCACGGTCATCACCCTTTTTGTAATTAAACACGTTTCCCACGGTCGTTGTCTGTTTTCCGGTAAAGCGAACCCAAGTGTAGCCGTAACTCACTCACTTCCTTACCTGTCTACAACAACGTACTCTCGACACCTGCAAGCTCGAGACCAGTCACGCTCGCTTCCTCACGCCCTCACGTAAAAGTACATTCGATTCCTCCCGCTCATCTCATCTTCGACATAGCAATATGCTTCGAACAGCACTCAAGATGTCTTCGAAAGCTAGCAGTACAGCTTCGGCCTCAGCCTCGGCTCAAGCAGCGAACCGGTTGTCGACTGTCCAGCGTCATCTCTCGTCCTCTGCAGTAGCAGCGTCTCAGGAGAGGAAAGTGGAACGGCTCACTGTGTTCGGTGCCGGCTTGATGGGCGCAGGTATAGCGCAAGTAGGCGCTCAGAGCGGCTTGAAGGTGAGTCTATGTGCTCATCAATGGTAGCGAGCGAGAATGACAAGGAGCGTGTTACATGTATCACCGCTAACAATGTCTACGCAGGTCACACTAAGCGACGTGACGGACAAAGCACTGCAGTACGTTATACAGCTTCGAACCAGTCTCCGCCCTCGGTACATAGAAGCTGAAACGTTGCATTCTCGTGGCGATTATAGGAACGGCCTGACGATCATCTCGAAATCCCTTGCGCGGATCGCCAAGAAGAAGTCGCCGGACGATATCGAGGGATTCACTTCGGGCGTGATGAAGAATATCGAGACGACAACTGATGCGTGAGCGGCATATCCTCAAGAGGAATCATACTTGATGAACCCGTTTACTGATGTGGGGTGCAGGAGCAAGGCGGTTCAAGATGCTGATCTCGTCGTGGAAGCTATTATCGAGAGCATCAAAGTGAAGCGCGATCTCTTCAAATTCTTAGATGGTCATGCAAAGTAAGTCACGTCTTCTGTACTCCTCGTTGAGACAGGAAACAGTGGCTGCCGACTGTGCAGTCACGGCTTCACGCGGGGAACGCTAGCTTACTGTCGTCGTTGCTGCTTCACACAGACCAGAGTGCATCTTCGCTACCAACACTTCATCCTTGTCTGTCAGCGAGATTGCAGGAGCCACTAGCGCCGAAAGACAATCAAAGTGCGTTTGAGCTGTGTTGCTAAGCCTGAATACGGCTGAACAGCTCATTTCCGCGATACAGTTTTGCCGGTTTACACTTCTTCAACCCTGTTCCAGGTCAGTCCTGCGTTCTGACGCGAGTAGCCTAGCTGACAGACGTGTGCATTGCAGCTATGAAGCTGGTCGAGATCATCAAGACTGATGCAACGTCTCAAGAGACGTACGATGCCCTTCGCGAGGTCACTCTCAGAATGGGCAAATCCCCAGTGACGTGCAAAGACACGCCGGGTTTCATTGTCAATCGCTTACTCGTTCCTTACATGCGTAAGTGACGAGCTGCTATGTGGCAGTCTATGTACCTCATGGACCGGGCTGACGGCGATACGCAGTGGAGGCCATACGGATGGTCGAGAGAGGCGACGCGACACCAGAAGATGTCGATACAGCCATGGAGCTTGGAGCGGGATATCGTGAGTGGCGCAGCTGATGTGTTCCATTCGGTGGATATCAAGCTGATCACTTGCACATTTCAGCTATGGGCGTAAGTCGTAGCTAACCAATCAGTTCAGTATCAACTGACATCAGCTATCCATCGGGCACATAGCCTTTCAAACTCCTCGATTTCGTGGGATTAGGTATGTTGCGTACTAACAGTGATCACGTTCACCCAAACCATACTGATCACACGCATGACGCAGACACGACCGCGTACATATCCCAAGGATGGGCCGAAAAAGCCAAAGCTGCCGGTCTGTCAGAAGACCTCGTGAAGCCTATCCCACTATTGGAGAAGCTGGTCAAAGAAGGGAAAATGGGTCGAAAAAGCGGTGCGGGCTTCTATAATGTGAGTTAAAATCTTTTGTCCTCGTGATCTGCCCTGCTTTGCGAGGTGACGAAGCGCGAGATTGGCTCTACCTTTGGCCTTATCGTCATGAAGCGTGAAGTGTGTCAGAGCGGGTCACGAGGCTAGCACAAAAGAAGTTGATGAATATAGCTAAAACATCACTTGTTCTGCGCAGTACGAGAAGAAGTAGTCTTTGTCTCCCCTCGACGCGGCCATGCATGTGATGATTAGGTGTTCGTGATCAGTTTGACAGATTGCGGAAGTGGAATGTCACACTGCCGCAGGGCCTTTGAACGATCACTGTATCCTTGCACCTCGTTCCTTGAACTGGTCCAGTGCCACTTGCCCTCCCAAGACATCATGTGAGAGTACTTCGAGAGAGACATGTTTCACGAATGTATCGCGAGTGGTGACTGTGACCCGTTCTTGTGCAGAATGTGCGGCACAACCTTTTGTCTTGTGCGGAATGCTGTGCTTCTAAGCGTACAGTAATGATTTTCGTCAGTCTTAGTTACCCCTCATTCTCACTCGATTCGGAATATCGTCGTTGAATCGAGTTGACGACAGGTATGAAATCTGTTCCAATTTGCAGAACACGTACGCGGGCATGACATGCTACAATGGACAATGCGAGAGAACAGATACAAATGCGGATAGAAACGACAACAAGGACATAAGTCTGTGTGTGAGACAAACCAACAACAAATAGAGAAATAGGCTACAAAAGACATTGATTCGTGACAACACAACATGTGTGCGACGCAGCGCACGAGTAAGCGAAGATGAAGCGACGGGCGAGGCAGCGCAGTATAGTGAGATAGAATAGAAAGCAAGCGCAAAAAGTAGAGCGAAATCAAAATATGATTGATGAATGTGTTGAATGTTAAAAAAAATCGTTACTTCGTTCCTTTTCGTTCGTTCTTGAATGATGATCGTGTCGTCATGTCGGCTAGTCCTCGTGTCCTCGCGTCCTCGTGAAACTCAACTGTGATGTGAGTTGCGATTCGGGGGTTTTGACGTCCGCGTACGCGTGTTGGTTCTTGTGAATGATAATTTGATTTGAATGATGTCTCGCCTTTTCCTTCTCCCTTGTCCCATGACTCCCTGATCCAGCCCCCTCTCCCTCATACTATATATCCCCTTACTCTCTTCTTTTCTCACTGTCACTTGTCACTTGCTCCCCTCATGTTCGTCTCTTTCTTGTTTTCGCTTGATCCGATCCGCAATCTCCCGCCGCCACTCGTGACTCGGTGAGCGTTGCGCATCGACCTGCGCTTGAATACTCCACCGTGCACACTCATCCCTCACCTTCGCCACCACCCCCTCGCCACCCGCATACCGCCGACACCTACAGACGGAACTTCTGGCGGTCCCTCCTAAGGGCCACCTCGCTCTTTACCGTATGCTGCGCCAACGATTTGGAAAGGCTAGACTTCCTCGATCCATCAACGGGTCTCGGAATTCGGGGTTTGACACCGTTGATTGCCCTAATCGCAACGATATTACGGGGTACGTGAGATGGCGGCTGATAGATTGGGGGCTCTGGAACCGAGCCGGCGAAGAGCGGCGACAGGTTGTTAGGAGTAGGCGTGGACTCGATGGGGATCGACGCCAGCTGTTGCCAGAACAGGTCGTCCATGGTGATAGTTGAGGCGCAAGGGTCAAATTGCTGGTTCATGGCTGGATCGGTAAAATGAGAGCCTTCGCCAACAGCGTCAGGTTGGATATATTGGTGGAATACAATGTTGTAATCGACTTCTTCCGCAGGGGATTGGCAGTCGAGTGTTTCAGCCGCCTGCAAGAGCATTGCCGCAGGCTCGATGGTCGATTGGCCGAACGAGGGAGCCGGCCACATGTCGGTCAGCATCAGCGAATTCGACGATGAGGAAGGGAACTGGTGTTCCGCAGGGTTTTGGCATTCGATTGCTGCTGCCGCTTGCAAGAGCATGGTCGTAGCATCGATAGAAGCCTGGCCCCCAAAGGAAGATTGGTCTCCTATGCCCGTTAGCATCAACGAGAACGACGACGGCTGGCCACCAAAGGGCGATGCGCCGTCCATGTCGTTTAGCATCAACGACGACGACGGCGAAAAGAACTGGAATCCTGCAAGGGAAGTGTCGACTCTACCTTCTCCGATAGGCGCAACTGTCGATTGGACCTGAGGAGTCGCAGCCACCGCACTCGCAGCAGACACTGGTGCCAACACAAGTCGCTCGGGGCTTGTCGCGGGAGTAAGATTTGGTAGCGGAATTGGCTTCCGCTTCGGTGCCGAGCGGCAGGTCATGCAATGGCCCTTCGTCACCTTGAGGGGGGGTAAGAGGCCGTACGGTATAAGCCTCCCATTTCTTGAAGATTTGCTGGATCTGATAGGCCCTGCCCCGCTATTCTTGGTAGACGTGTTGCTCGCCTTCTTCTGGGTCTCCTCTGACGCTCTGATTCCGCCGCACTCACTACACCAGGTCTCTCCGACACCATTTGCGACTTGAGGATGTGACTCCATCAGGTCAAGGCGTGCGTGATGCAATTTCACAGCGTTGGGATACCTTCGCAGGCGCTTGGGCAGGTTCTCGTGGGCTCTCTGCACGAGAGTTTGGGGTGCCCGTATTGGTGGATAGCGGGGTTGCATGAATGTCGTCATTGTGTGATTGTGTGGTGTAGAATGGAGGGATTGGAGGTATTGTAAGATATGAAATGGAGTAGCGATGAGTTGGGTAACGATGCGAGATGAAGTTCATAGGTGGGGAAAGCCTGCTTTCCACTGAATGTGTTTTGTCGGATGGTGGTAGGGTGATATGAGATGAGATGAGATGAGATGCAGTAGAACGCAAGACGGAAAGCTCAAAAATAGGGTATAGAGGATGTGGATATAGATGTGAGTGGGTGAGAGGCGAAACAGGAGTTGGTAGTAGTAGTAGCTACCGTTTCGTTAACGAGTGTGTCTATGGTTAATGGAGATTCAGCGTTGTGGCGACTATGGCATGGGAGAGACTCACTGAGCTAGTATCACTTGTGCGGGGTATACATTTGACTCGAATGCGTATAGAAGGGGGAATCACTGTTTGTGGTGGTAGCAGAAGAATGAATTGAATGAAGGTGAATGCGATGCAATGTCAATTCAATTCAACACATTAGAAGTCAGAGTCGAGAACATGACATAGGTGACTAACCAGTCACGTGACTCATGTAGGCCCGATCGAATGTGTTTTGAGTAGCAGAATACTCTGAAACACTAAATGGTGGGAGTAAACAATGTGCAAGAGCGGGTTGTTTTCGTCGCGTCAAGCTGTGCTGTAGTTCAGTTATTTTACTTTCACTCATAGAGCATAGCAGCATAGCATAGTCAGCTACAAGACACAACCATCGACAGCCAACTATCAAACCCAGCAAGACGTACGCAGCATGTCCCGAAAATGGTTCAGTGCGTGTCACACTGCCCAATTTCACCGCTCTCTGTTCCGATTAGATCCAGTGTGATCAGAGCTAACCAACACATTTCGCAGACCTCGAAGCGCAGACGGACGACGCGATCTTTGGCGGGGTGCGCTGGGCATGATTCGTGCGGGACTGGACTGTTTGCTGACTGACTGGGTCGGTGTGTAGGAACAATCGGCGTTCAGTGCGCTAGGTCTTACTAGGACGCAGAGGATAGGAGGGTTTGCTGCATGTACGTCCTCTTGCCAAAGCACAGTGTGCCGTCATGCGCTTTGCTCACTTGCTCTTACATCTGACTCAGGCTATGTGGGCGGTCTCGGCATCTCTCTCCTGGGAGCTATCCTGCTCTTCCTTGGCGCCACAGGGGCGTTTGCTAGTGCGTCCATTCCTCTTGCTAATAACAATTGCGAAGAGTATGAGCTAATGCTTGTGCTTGGGTAACAGCCTTATTCGGTATCGGCGCTATATTGTCGCTGGTCGGGACAGGCTTCTTGATCGGCTTCCGAACGCAATTCGAGAAGATGTTCAAGCCGATCCGAGTGGTGGCTACGGTACTACTATTCGTTTCGATCATCATGACATTTGTCAGCGCGTTCGTCCTCCCGGCAATCCTCTGTATAGTCTTTGTTATCGTCCAGTATCTCGCATTCCTATGGTACTCCCTCAGCTACATACCGTATGCTAGAACAGTAAGTCTCCCTCCTATCTATCGCCGAGAAATCGGTTTAGTCAAAAGTTTGAAGCGCTGACCGCGATGCTCGTGCAGGTCGTCAAAGGCTGGGTGGGCATGTGAGCCGACTCGCAATTCGAAACTCTCTCCTCAACTCTCTCCACGGGAGAGATGAGGATGTAAAACCACAAACACGCTTGATATGGATCCCGATATGCACGACTCCATGTCGTTTGATGCCATCCTTCAAGCCAGATGACGGCTATGTTCAATGCTACACTGCCCAATCGGAAATGATCAGAGTATACTGTAATGTACGATGCATATCGTCTCAAGAAAACTAAGACAGTGCGATAGGTAGATATGCATAATGCGTTGATATACATTGATAGTCCACGGGCGAACGACCATCCTCGACCAAGATGCCGATCAATCTGATGACAAAAAGCAACTTTGCCAAGTCACTTCCCAACGTCCCACTCTCTCGTACCACCCTTTCTGACATACTCGTAACCGTCCAACAGTGTACTTCCAACCGCACTCCCACTCTCCTTCTCCTTCTCTCTGCGTTTCTTCTCCTTTCTTCTTTGCCTCTCTCGCTCGTCGTCGGAACTATCGTCTCCTCTGCGTTTGCGTCGTTCCTCCTTCTGCGCCTTGCGCGCTTTACGCTCCTGTTTTTCGATTTTGCGGGCGAGTGTATCGGGCGAATAAGATCGTTTGGACGGTAAGACCCCTGGCGGCGGAGCGGGCGCAGAGTCGGATAATGTAGGGGATTGGTGGCGTCGCTGGGTGCGTCGATAGCGTTTATATCTGTCAGCTTGATTATACTCTTTTTGATGTCATTGCAAACACACCTTCTTCCCCCTCTCCTTTAGGATCGCCAACATGTTATCCCATCCTACCTCCTGCACCAAACCCTGAGACGGTACAGCAGGTAGATCTAATCTCGGATCATAGCTGTTCTCAAAGTATCGATCCATTTTTGATATCTTCTCAGGAGGCGGAGACGGGGATAGCGCGGTGCTAGGAGATGATGGAGGGCTGGGTGAGCGGGGACGCGGACGACCTGTGTCGGTAGCGTGTGGTGCGGGAGAGTTGCCATTATCCTTTTCGCGATGCTGCCGAGGTGACAATTCTCTGTTCTTCCGCGGAGATTTCTCTCTATCTCTTCTACCGTGATTCGACTGTCGGTCATCCTCGTAACGCCTCGATGGATGTCGCTCAAGCTCTTCTTCGGAATTGCGCCGTCTCGGTCGCCGCCAATCTCTATCCTCCTCTTCGTCCTCCCTATATCGTCGCGACCGCCGTCTGTCTTCGTCGGAATCGTACCGAGTGGCACTACGCCCAGCATCTCCTTCTCGCCTTGACCGGTAATTTCGTTCGGACACATCCCGCTCCTGATACCGATCTGAAGAACCGCGATCACCGCGTCTTGATCCTCTGCCGTCGTCAAGTTCTCGCTCCCTCTCTCTCCTGTCTACTGCATGTCCCCTATCCCTTCTTCTGTCACTCTCCTTACTCGTACTCATTCCTTTAAGGGCACCTCCGAACAGCCTACTTGCGCCAGAAGACCTCGAGCCAGCTCCTGCTGATCGCGAGCTTTCGCCCAATCGTTCATCTCTCGCGTCCCTAGCTGCTTGCGCTTGTGCGCGAAGCAAGGCGGAATTGTGGCCGTCGACTGTACGTATGACTGACGCTAAGAAGCGTTTGTTCGTTTTGGGTAGTGTTGGGTCTGGCCTATATTCGCATAGGTGCTATATATTAGCTCATTGCTTTGAGGTGACAAGTCATCTTTCTTCTTGAGACAGATATACACGAGCGACATTATCACCAAACTGGAGAGTGAAATAGCTCACGAATCACGTCCTTGATCTCTCAGCAATCCCACCAAACCCAGCTCACTCCATTTACTCTCCCTCGCTTTGGCTTCATCGGACAATAGCCTCGCTACATGCGCATCCAAGTCGGTATCCGATATATCAGCTGGAATGCCCGCTGCTGCTCTGACGAGATTGTTGACCACCGAGTTGAGGGACATGTGAACGCCTCGATGCGGGACAGCAGCCCCTCTGTCAATTCGCGATTGCAGTTGACCTACTCAAAACAGCAGCCAGCAGATGAAGACAACAGAACGATGCAGTGGTGGCGAGGTGGAGGTGAATGCCATTGAGTGCTATTTGGGAAAAATGCCACAAATCTATCATGGAACAAAATTATGAATTTGATCCCGTTGCTCATACTCATTTATTGCGCTCAGACACGCGTTTCGACATTCTCCAACATTTCATCTCTGCGTCCACCGTGCTTCTTCGACATTCCAAAAGGCATCGGCAGCTCTCACAAATCACTCACTACTGGAGACAGCAAACAACAGACAAATATATCAGTAGCTGCCCGGCAAAAGGAACACGTCACTCGCCATGTCCAGCATAGAGCTCATCAACCCCCGCGCGGAGAGCATACGCCGCACGCAGGCATTGCAGGTGAACACCGTGAGTAGAGCTGACTTTCCCAGGTCCCAGCCGATTATTGGGAGGGAGGCAGAAGCTTATACTCTCTGAATAGGCCGGTGCGGTTGGTCTCGCCAATGTCGTCAAGAGTAACCTCGGTGAGCTCTAGCTTCATCATAGCCAAGCGTTGAGCAACTAGCTAATACTTTTCTAGGACCGAGAGGAACAATCAAAATGCTTGTGGACGGTTCAGGACAGATCAAGATGACAAAGGTGGGCTGATACTCGTTAATCCGTCCCATATCTAAAGCTTACGCATCTCCATCAGGACGGCAAGGTCCTTTTATCCGAGATGCAAATCCAAGTGAGTCAGCTACGAGGTCTACAAGGAGGGGAGATCGCTGATTTGCTCGCAGAACCCCACCGCAGCGATGATTGCGCGTACGGCCGTAGCTCAAGACGAGCAAGTGGGAGATGGTACTACATCAGTGGTTCTGCTTGTGGGCGAGTTGTTGAAACAGGCCGACCGGTATATCCAGGAGGGAGTGCATCCCCGTGTCATTGGGGAAGGTTTTGACATGGCCAAGAAAGAGGCGTTGAAGGTGAGCTCGATACGATTATTGTCGCAATTCAGTCAACCTTACACTACGTGCTAGTTCCTCGACTCGTTCAAGCAAACACCAACTTTGGACCGCTCCAACCTCATTTCAGTCGCTTACACTTCTCTCTCAACCAAATTGCACACCAAGCTCGCGCAAAAGCTCTCCGCAGACGTCGTTGATGCTGTGCTCGCGATCCAAGCGCCTAAGCCAGATGACGAGAAGGCCTACCGTGAACCTATCGATTTGCACATGATCGAGATCATGAAGATGCAGCACAGGACGGACACCGACACTCAGCTCATCCGAGGTTTGGTCATGGACCACGGAGCGAGACATCCTGATATGCCCAAGAGGGTTGAAAATGCGTATATCCTCACACTCAACGTGTCTTTGGAGTACGAAAAGACGTAAGCATGACATTCAAAATGGCGCGATACTCATCAGCATCGCTAATATGAATACGTTTGCAGAGAGGTCAACTCTGGCTTCTTCTACTCCTCGGCTGAACAACGCGAGAAGCTAGTAGAATCCGAACGCCGTTTCGTTGACGCCAAACTGAAGAAGATCGTCGAGTTCAAGAATGCTGTCTGTGACGTTGCCGTTGGATCCGGAGAAAAAGAGAAGAGCTTTGTTGTCATCAACCAAAAGGGTATTGACCCCATGAGTCTGGACGTTTTGGCGAAGAATGGTATTTTGGCACTCCGAAGAGCGAAGCGGAGAAATATGGAGCGGTGAGTCAAACAGACTTGGACTCTGCTCTCTGTGTTCGATATACTGAATCAATTGACTGCCAGATTGCAATTTGCCTGTGGAGGTATTGCGCAAAATTCAGTAGACGACCTCGATCCGGACATCCTCGGCTGGGCAGGGTTAGTGTACGAGCATACTCTCGGAGAGGAGAAATACACATTCGTTGAGGATGTCAAAGAGCCCAAATCCGTTACGATGTTGATCAAGGGTGAGTTACAGAAACACCGCATGATTATCGATTGATATTATTGGCCGTCATGCTAATTTTTGACCCGCAAAACAGGTCCCAACGCCCATACCATGACACAGATCCAAGATGCGCTCCGGGACGGTTTCCGATCAGTGAAGAATGGAATCGAGGACAAGTGCTTGATCCCAGGTGCAGGAGCGTTCGAGATTGCTTGTTCCGCCCACCTGCAAACAGCTCTGAAAGCTACCGCTAAAGGCCGAACGAAATTGGGCGTGTTGGCATTTGCTGAGGCTCTCTTGGTCATTCCCAAGACATTGGCGGCGAACGGGGGTTACGACGTGCAGGATTCTATCGTTGCATTGCAACAAGAGCAGGAGGAGACGGACGATCCCGTCGGATTGGACTTGAAATCGGGCGAGCCTATGAACCCCGTCACAGAGGGCGTTTGGGACAACTACAGAGTCAAGAGGCAAATGCTTCACGGCGCGTGAGTGGTCATCACACTTGAAGACGAGCTTTGGTATGCTGATGACCAGATTTATGATAGCGCAACGATCGGAGTAAACCTTTTGAACGTGGACGAAGTCCTCCGAGCAGGTCGATCTTCGTGAGTTTATCCCTCATAAACATCAGTCACAGAACCATTTTGCTCGAACATAAGCTCATTATATGCTGGTGTGTGCAGGCTGAAACCCGAAGGTCCTGGTCCATGATCAAGTTCAGGTGCAGTGATGTGGATATACAAATCAGAATTGGAAATGAGCGAGGCGCAAAGTGAATAGTTCTCGTAGCTGTCCAAGGCATAACACGTGCAGCAAAGTTGGTGGTATGCATTGAGTGCCAACATAGCTCGAGCATGCGAGAAAAACTAAAGCGCCCTAAGCTCTTACATCGAGTGGTCTGATCGTGGTGATGCCCGACGATGGCAATTGTTTATCTGACCGTGACCGTGTCATGTCAAGTGCCAATACCGTCAGAGCAACACCGATCACCCGTCTCTGAGTGATAGACGTTGAGGCAATCACTACGTTTTCTGTTTGGCTTCACTAACGCACACATGAGAGATGCGGAGGTGTTTGCATGATGTTTTGACTCGATTGTATACTGCTGCTAGTACAACTGTTTTTGATATCTATGAATTTACAACGAAGACATCTATCCCTCCTTCTTCCTCTATCCTATTGATACTGCGTTCCTACATTCCGCCTATCATGCCTTTCCTCCCGACCCGCAGCTCCATGTCACCACCATCACACCGTCAGATACTCAAAGCGGATATGGTCGAGACGGTGCTTGTCGAATTGACAGCCTCAGATTGGTCGATAAGCGTGGAGTAACATCCAGGCTACTTGACAAGAGTATCCTTCCTTGATCGTCCAGATCCTTTATTGCCAGTAGAGCGTCTGGATGTCTTCTTTAGCGAACGCCAATCCACACGCAGGGCATTTCCTCTGCCTCGAAGCAACACGGGCTTCCAAACATGATTTGCAGAAGGCTGAAAACGGAGCGAAAGGACACAGCTGTCAGCCAAATCGTTTCTTGACTACCGGCACCTTTTGCACACTCACTGTGCATGCATTTGGTAATGACTTGCTGTTTGAAGTTTTGCTCGCAGCATGAACATCGTAAGAGTTTCTGAATTCGCGAGAATCACAGCGTCAGTTGAAGCAGATGGCACGTATCCGGATTATCAACTTACCAATAGCTTGTCTCTCTCCTCCTTCATCTGCCATTCGTTGGCAGACATGTTCGAGCTGGTTCCGGCGGCAGCCATAGCTTCCTGACGCTCTTTCAGCTTCTTGATGGTCTTCGCGCTCGTTTCCACCTCGTCTTGCAGCTTCGCGCGAGCATCTTTCTCGGAAGCAGCTTCGGCGACGCGCTGGTGCATGATTTGTTGTGCCTACATGCACGTTAGATGTGATGATCTTAGAAGTCAAAAGCAACCCAGAAGCTCACCTCGGTAAGCGCCGCTTGACTCTGTTGTAAACGGAGTTCAAGCTGAACCCTTTCGGAAGATACAGTTGCCAATTGAGATTGAAGCTCCAAAGCGGTATTTTTGAGGGAAGTCAAGCCTTTCTCGTTGGCGGCCTAGGTCAAGCGGGAAATGAGCTTCTTGTACATCCAAATGTGATGACTTAACCCACGATTTGGGCATTGAGATGCTTTTCCACCTCTTGAGCTCTCTCCAACAGCTTTAATTGTTTCTCCACACTCCTCTGCGCGATCTTCCACTCCACTTCGACAGCTTCTTTCGATCGCATAGCAGCGAAATATTTGTTGTCCGCTTTTGCTTTCTGCAGTCGGAAATAGAAAGTCAGTTGTGAATTCACCGAGACCATTATATGACAACGCACTTCTGTTGTGAGACGTGTAATGCGGGCTTCGCCGTCTTTGAGCTCGAAAGCTTTACTATGCACTTTTTGGTCGAGACCCTCCCAGAGCTTGGATAGACCTTCAACTTCAGTATACAATGCGTTGGTAGCCTAACATCAAATCACGATCAGCAATGCGCTAGTCCCCTCAGCGGCATGACTCACAGCTTCAGCCTCCGAGAGCTGCAGTTCGAGACTAGCCCGCTCTTTCTCCTTCACATCTAATTTCTCGCCAAGTTGACGAACATCATCCGCTGCTTCTGCTTCCGTTCCGAGAATGCGCTCATACTTTTCCAAAGCTCTTCGTGCGGCTTCCAACTCCGTTCGGACTTGCGATTCAGTTTCGGCCGCAGCAGCATCTGATGAGACACGTTGCAGTTGCGAGGTGAGAGCGTTGATCTGGTCCTGAGCGGAGACAACCTTTTCTTCTAGATTTGTGATGTAATCGCCATCGACTCCTCCATCTTTCAAAAATGACAGATATCCCTCTGCACCTTGCTGCGCACCAAGCTTGCCTTTCAATCTTCGGACTTCAGATGTCAGAAACACTATCCGATCTTGACGTGTCTTCGCAAGTGCCTCAACCTCCTCCGCAAATTTGACTTTATCCGCTTCTCTTGCCCTTCGCTCAGACAGCTCGGCGTTCATCTCATCTCTTTGACCACGGAGTCGAGCAATGTCCGAGTCCTTTTTTGCCATTTGTACTCGCAGAGACTCCGCTTCGGCTTTAGTCTCCACGGTGAGAATCTCCTTGAACTCGCCATTAGTGTCCTTGAGCCGATCCAGTTCATGGTTTGCAGCATCAAACTGGCTTTGTAAAGAATTGGCGCGGTTGATCTGAGTCGAAAGCTGATGCAGATATACTTGGAAGAAAGGAGATTCGCGCAAGACCGCTTCGGAGGGGTGGTATGCCTGTACGAAATGCGTCAGCTGTAAGCCATCAAGTACCCAGAGGATGACGCACGAGAATTCTCAAACGATCCACTTCTTGTTGCAGATGGCTTTGTTCGCTACGCAGCGTTTGAAGTTGTTGCAAGCGAGATTCCGCGAGTTGTTCCAATTCAGATGTATCTTGCAGAAGACCAGTTGCAGATGGACCAGCAACCTCTCCAACAGGCTTGACATCTTCCTCCACTTTACCGTTTGGTGTAGCGTGACCGGACCCATTCGCTTTGCTTGATCCTGCATTAGGTGTTCCGGCTCGAGTCCTTTCCTCCTTCCATTCCTGGGCAGCTTTGTCATGCTCCATTCGTTGGCGATCCAAAGACTTTTGTGCGCGTTGCAATTCTCGCTGGGTGCTATCTCGAGATTCGGCGATTGCTGTCAATTGCGATTGCAAAAGCTTGCCGTTTGAACGTAAGGAAGCAGCCTCTGATTCCAACTGTGTACATCGCTTCTGCAGCTCCTCTACAGGTGCAGGCCTGTGCGCATTGCGAGATGCTAAGTCTACGAAGGCGTGTACGAGCTGCTTTGTCTTCGGTAATCGTGCTTGGAGCGCTTGTTGCAGTTCTGGCAAAGCAGAATGAGGATCTAGCACCGCTGTATCAAAAGGTCAACATGCTTTCCTGTAAGTCAAATAGTTCACTCACGCTTCAACACCTCTTCCTCTTTCAGCTTCACTTCTGAAGCGCCCGCGAGATCTCGGATAGCAGAGACAACCTACACCGTCGAGGAAATGTCAACAATACACAGACATGAACCAAAGCGTAGCGTAACCTACCTGAGTCCAGCAGACTTCTACGGCATGGAAGCTGGCCTCCAGCACACGCCTTTGCGCTTCTACCTCGTTTGCTCGTTTGCTTTCTCGCTCAGATGTGCGACGGTACTCGAGCATTTGACGATAGATTGCTTCTTTCCTGTGGTTCTACGTGACAGTTCCAAGTCAGTGTTGATAAACAATTTATAGATTGATCAACTTTAGCGAAACTGAGAAACACACCTCGACGACTTTCATCCATTCCTCGATACCGTCCCCGTCCGAGCTCTCCACAGTAGGAGAAGCATTGCCTAACACCAACCGTCTTTTCGCTGATGGGGAAGTTGCATCGTCCAGAGTGTTTTCGCGGACCCTCTTGAGGTCTGCATTCATTTTACTGTTTTCTTTTGTAAATGATGATTTAGTCTAGTCTGTCCTTGTGACGACAGACGCACGACCTCTATGACTACTAAAGAAGAAAGAAGGGAGAGAGAAAGAGGTATAAGAGAAGAGAAGGGGGATTGGAATGTTGAATCGTTGATAATCACAGCTCTATCTTTTACACAACGAGAGAGAGAGAGAGCAGAAGACCAAGTCTTCTCCAAGTGCTTAAAGGCTCTAATTACATAATCCCGACGGTGTTTTAGCTGTTGTGGCACTTGTGTCTTATATTTGCCACCCATCTCTCACTTGCGTGTTTTGTTGTTGACACGAAACATGGCAGACGTTTCAAAAGTCAACCCTTGTATGCTGGTATAGTGATCAACCATCCCTTCTTTAACGTCTTTTGCATTTGGAAAAGACATTCTCCCATATCCGGTCATCTGGCCAGGGGACAGTCACTGTGATCATGTCGGCAAGCATCTCGTCGTCCACTCTGGCCATGTCGCTGAATGGGAATGGGAATGGCAACCATACGTTGATTCATAAAATGTCGAGCACGTCGACTTTCGGCACGGACAGCGAGGAGGATATGAATATGACGTGAGTAGCAAGTCGCTCGCAGCATCAGCTTCTTTGTGGCTGATGGAACGGTGCATCGTGGATAGGTTCGACTCACCTGAAGAAGAGATAGCGCATTACCGCGAGAAGTACAGACAATCCCTGGATATGCTCACTGAGACGAGAGCAGAACTGGGTGGGCAGCTTTCTGCTTGTATATATCAGAAGCGGGGAGGAAGCTGACCATGTATCCAGAGGAGTTCCAGCAATCATCTAAAGAGCTGGAAGATGAAATGGAGCAAGAGCTCGCTTCCAACGACAAACAGCAAGCTGAGTTGAGGGAGAAGATCAAACGTCTCGAAGCGGAAAAGGAAGATTGGAAGGTGAGCTCGAGGCGACCAAAAAAAGTGCTTTGCTCTGTGAGTACTGACTTGACGTACGTTGCTCGCAGTCCAAGCAAATCGCTTTGCAGAAGCTGCATAGCTCGACGACTGCAGCTATGCAACGGGAGATGGACAATCTTCGTTCAGAGAGGGATAAGACGTTGGTCGCATTAAGAGACTTGGAGATGGGCAATGACGAGCTAGAGAGGAATGAGAGGTGGGCACAGCTCGAATCTCCGTTCTGGCATTCGCGCTATTGAAAGCTCACAAGCTTGTTCGTTATGACAGAGTCGCTGTGTCGTCATTGCTGGATCTCGAAAGCAAGTACAACCGAGCCATAGAGGAGAAAACTTTGCTGGAGCAGGAGGTCGTGCAGAAGCAAGAGCTGGAAGAGGAGCTACAAAGATCTAAAGATGAATTACGCGGTGAGCTTCCGTCATTGGACAGAATATCGACATCAGCGCTGACAGCTCATCGTATTAGATGCCAACAACGAAATTGCGATCCTTAAAGACCAGCTTACTCGCCCTACACCTGCCCCACCGTCATCTGCTTCAGTACACATGTCTCCAGTCCAAGAAGCTTCTCGCGAGCTGTCCCACGTGGACATATCCCCTCTCAACCATGACACCGACAAATCGCTCTCTCCTCTTGCACCTCGAGTACCCCCCAAATCCCCTCTCGCACTTGCTCGAACACCCGAACCACATCGTACACCATTACGACCGTTCCCCAGAAGCGCTACGTCTTCATCAATACCGACTCTGGCATCGCCTGTGGCCAGGAGGCACGGGGGAGCAGGACTCACTTCCTCGCCTTCATCGCTTTCGGTTTTGTCAAGATCAACGACATCGCGTAACCTTGCTAATGCAGCGGGCCCGGCGTCACCAGCTCTCACCAGGTCAAGGAGCGGCATACCCACTGCGTCACCTGCTAGAGTTGCTATCACAGCGAGTAATCAGCAAACCAAATCGCGCGGTTTCAAGCTTTTGCATGACTTGCAAGCGAGGCTGAAAGCGACTGACGACAAACTCGGTGCAAAGGTGCCGAGACGTAATGTTTCAAATCCGCTATCCCTCGGATCTAAGAGTCGCAATGTGTCAGCCAGCTCAACTACTACCGACGCCACCGTTTCAGCTCCTACGCATGCGAAAGCGGCACATGTCCGTGTGGCTCAACTCGCTAAAGACGCTTCTGCAACACCGACTGGGTTGTCAAGCGAGAAGACGATTTCGTCTAACTCGCTCATGTCGCCTAACGGATGGGTGTTAGTAGAAGACGGAGCAGAAGGGGAAGATACACCTACTGGACCGGGATCAATGACTTTGCGTGAGGATCCTCAATCACCTCTTGAAGTACAACTCCGAGCGGTCTCATCAGCTAGTACATCTTCCAATCGGTCATTACCGATGCGACCTGGAATACCATCCCCTTTGGCGAATACTGGTGGCGGACTCAACAGATCGACAAGTACGAAATACTCTCGACCGACTTCGAGGGCGGGTCTGACTCCTTCCCATCAACGCAGAGAGAGTTCTACAATTCCGCGCCAGCATAGCAAGCAGCCCTCGACTTCCACATCTGCCGAGAGACCAATGTCCCCATCCATGATTCCTACTGCTTCCTCAAGACCGATGTCGCCTTCCATGTTCCCTCATCTGAAGGGTATGCGAGCGCCTTCACCTGCCTTTGGCAGTATCGCCTCCTCGCTACCTTCATCAGCAGCCTCGTCTCGTCCTGCATCACGCACAGAGAAAGCTGTTCGGGCAATTGGTAGAGGTCCACCTCCAACTCAAACTCTGCATGCGAGTACCAATAACGCGAATGGCACTTCGACTCCAGGCGGTGGATTGAGGAGGTCGACTCGCCGCTCATCGCTCGGAGCAGCAGAAGCTGCGTTTCCTCCTACTGGTATCCCTGCACCAGCCTCGTCATCTCAAAGAACGCCGGGAAGGCCAACGAGCGTACACGTCTTTGGATCAACGCCTCCGCCCGTACCGCGGATACCCAGTGCACACTTAAAAGAAAGCACGCGGCGACCCGGAGCTTATGGGAGGGATAGGCCAAAGGCTACGGCCGAATGAGCATGACGTTATCGCGTACTAGGTCAAGTTCATACTACCAAGCGGGAAGAGGCTCGTTGCCGTTGGATGCAGAAGACGATTCCTGCTATTGGGTTTGAGTCAGTGTGACTCGCAGCACCTCGGAGTAGGTCACATGTGCTGTGGACATGAACATTTGCATGCATGTGCTTGTGCTTGTACATAGACGAACGCAATGAAAGCCACGAATGCAATGATGTAATGACAGAAATGGTATGTAATACACGGATGAAGTCACGTCAAAATGAATGATGTACAAACATGATTGTGCGCGAGAAGAACGAGGGAAATTATCAAATTCGTGGAACGTTCGTTGGTGGGTCGTAAGGTCGTTATTGGCGTCGCGAATAGTACAGGAGAATAGAAGGATAGCGAGAAAAGAGAAAATGCAGAGTTGTTGTAGGAATCGATAATAAGAACAGGAGGGAGTTAAGTATTGATAAGCCTACGCAGGAAGTGATGTCGTCGATCAATGCTTCTTGCGCCACTTGCTGTCCCTTTGCCTGCAGTAATCACAATACATCAGTTGTCTGGCTTTGGTATAGTGGAGCGATTGACCAATATCATCTTCAAAAGAGTCGGGTACGGGAATCGAGCGGATTCCGGGAAGGAGAAACTTACAGCGCTTCCCGCCTCACTTTAGCCTCCTTTTCAGCGATCATCTGATCGGCCTTTTCATTCTGCTTCGCCACGTCTTGCGTACTGGGGAAACCTATCTGCCAGTAGCCGGGAGGAGTCGGAGCTCTGACCCACTGAACAGTGTACCTCAATATCAGCACATGCACTCAGAGCATTACGATCTTCTCCGAGAATGGTATAGGGCAGTACGTACCGTTTCTCGATGGCGCGACACCTTGTTCTGATGTGCACGAACACTCTCATCCCTTGCAGTACCCTCTTCCGGTTCATCGGTTTGGGAAGAGTCTTTCCACGCTGGCGCTTGGTTGAAGCGAGGAATGTCGCCTACTGCTTCGTAATACTGATCACAATTTCCAACATCAAGGTTTAGCTCATGGCCATCATGCGTCCGACCTCGCCAGTGTTACGACTATGCGCGCAATACTCACATCTTTGCAGCACTCGCAGTCGCCTCCGTGCATGCCCCGCCTCTCAGCTTTCTTCCGCTTGACATCGTGGAATTTATACGCAGCGCCTTCGTTCTGTGCGGGGTCGATCTCGTATTCGTCCGTGACTGCTGTCCGTCTTCAAGGCGTTGCGGGTTTGTGTCAGCTGGGATCTATCGATGATTTCACGGACGATTGCTCACACTTCGTCCGGAGGAAGATACCTCCCTTTGCCCTTGTATCCCGCATACAATTCCCTCTTCTCCGAAACAGACAGCTTGCTAAGCCTTTTCAATTGAGCAGACTTCTCCGCCGGCGTCAAGCCTTCCATATCAGTCAACTTCCGCTTCGAACTTCCGCCAACCAACTGAGATGGCGTGTAAGAGGTATGATCCCGAACAGGGGTCTCATATTTGCTATGACTGTGTGCGCGAGGTAATGCTTGTTGCGAAGATGCTGGCGCAGGAGTGGCGAGAGCGTTACCGAGTACTTTCTTTCTTAATGATGTAGCTCGAGAGCCATCTGTCCCTCCGCGATCACGCACCAGTGGCGTTTTCGGCATCGTTGCTGTCGGTGTTGTGACGTCCTCAAGGGAAGGCGAATGGAAATCATCCTCGTTGTCGAGTATATTGTCACGGCTGGACATCGGGCGAAGCCTGCGAGGCCCCCCTTCATCCGGCGATGCACCAAGCCAAGCCGTTGTCCTTGTCGCGTGTACGGGACGCCTGCCGGTAGTCGCTTCAGCCTGCTGCCGTGATGGCGGTGTCATTGTGTCCGCATTGTACGTGGGCTCAGGAAACGGCATCTCAGCTTTGATGGCTCGAGAAGGTGAGCTAGGGTGTGATTCTTGATACATAGGGAGGTGAGATGCGGCCAAAGACGTTCCAGTGAGTAATCGAGCGACCTCGTAAGTTGGCTTGGGGTCGTCTTCTTCCTCCTCCAAGTCGATATGCGCAGAGAGCTCCTGGTCGTCTGCAACAGTGCCGGATGTTCGATACTGCCTGCCCTCGTCGGCTGTTTCACTGTGGCGTTCTTGCGACGCACTCTCTTCCACGAGAACAGCGTTGATGTCTGCGTCCATCTCCTTTTGCGCCTCCTTTTGCGCCTGCGTATCATTTAGCTCTTGGCTGGGGATAGGGGTCTCGCCCGAAGCCGGTGCATGTCCAGAGGCGGATCGGCTGGCTACCTTCTTGGCTTTCCTATCTTCTCTCTTTTGCTTCTTGACCTCGTTCCTCGCCCTTTCAAGCGCTTTCCATTCTTTCAAATGCTTGATATCATTGGCGTACTGTTCGCGGAGTTTGTCGTACTCCAATTTGAGGGTCTGATGTCTGTCTTCAAGGTACGCATACTTGGTCGCGAGAGACACAGTCGGACTAGAAGGCTCGTGTCGGCCTGGCGAGTCGAGAAGGGCTGCGAAGACCATCTTCTTCGATTTGGAAGGTGTTACAGGGATGGGGGACAGAGTCGAGCGCACTATATTGGGCGAAAGGGGTTGAAGTGCTCGCGGAGGGCTATTCGCGTATCAGCTTATTTCATGTTGCAGGCCAAACTGACGCCTAACATACCTCTTGGCTGGCGACGGAAAGGCTTCGGCTGTCTTCTTCCCTCTATACGTTTCAAACAACAAGGCCTTTTCCTGTTCCTCAAGAGTTGGTCTCAGCCCAACCGTGCCTCGCCGTTCTCTCTCGAGCGTGTCGTTGAGGTCTTTCATATCAGAGCTCCACCGCTGCTCGTCCAATCTTCGCAGTGCAAAGAGCTCTTCCACCTCTTTCTTCAATGCCTCTTCGCGATGTGACGCGCTGTCGTTAATCTCCTTCAGCCTCTTTGTCCTCTCCTCAAGCTTGCCTATCCGGTCCCTCAAGCCAGCGGCGGTGGCGTACTCCATCTCCAGCTCTTCCGCGTGAGCAGTCTTGAGCTTCTCCACTTCGTCGATCAGCTGCTTGTTCTTCTCCTCAAAAACCCAGATCTTTCGATTCAGCTTTCCCTTCTCGTCAATACCGGCCGATGAGGACGAGGACGTGATGGCTGACGAGGAAGCAGATAGATGATGGTCGTATTTCGCCCACCACCCATGCTGCGCTGCGGCTTCAATGTACTCGAATCGGAGGCCGTCTCTGTCTGCCGTGAGCCGATTTATCTCTGCTTTCAAACAATTTATTTCGAACTGTTTTGACGGACGTTCCAAATCTGATGATATACGCTCTTCTTCGAGAAGGTCACCTTTGCTTCGAAGGACTTGCCGCTCGATACCTATCCCGAGACCTTCCTTATCGACTACATCATTGACAGTCGACATGGCTGGCTTTCTTCAGGCTGCCGAAGCCTCTTTCGCTGGGAGCTTCGCCTGGTCAATCGCTAGCCGGTGTGTGTAAGGGCATATGTGAGAAGTGGAAGTATGAGCATCTGATTTTGTTGGTTATAAATTGGTCGTCGAGTTTGACCTCATTCGCGAATTCCGTCTCACGGAAGCAAATAAATCAAGTCACGCGCGGTGACTTTTTACGTAAATGAGCAGATTGCACTTTGTCAACAAAAACAATAACAAGCAGTCGATAAATCAGTGAATCGTAAACTATCTGTCAATTGCAATCATCTACGTTAGCTCCCTAAGCCTCACATTCCATTCGAGTTTAGCTTCAGGTCAATTTGGAAACCGGCGACCATAATACCGAAGAACGACTGTAGAGTAAACGCACCTTGGAACCGCTATCCCGATTGGAATCGATGGACGAACCGACGTTATCTCGAGTGATCGTGGATCAAGAGCCGCAATGGCTTCGAGTCCAGGATAATGTCAATCAGGCAATAGCAGCGGTGATGGAGACCAGACTGGCGACTTTACCTGGAGGCAAAGACGGAGAAGCTGCTAGAGCGATTCGGAAAGAGCTGGAAACGAGGTTGGGCAAGGTACGTGTTGTGTTGTATACTCACGCAGGCAGGGCTGGCCAAGAAAAGTTGTCTGCCTCGAGCGTCCGATTGGTCGAGTCTTCTACAAGAGAAATGCTGATATCAAGCCCGCATGATAGATACGAGAAAGGATGTTCCATATGAGCAAGTACAACCTCCAAGTCAACGGACAAAATTACGAGGATTTCGTCGATGGTACGTTCTCGTTCCCGTTGGCGTGAAGATCATATTGTAAAAGACGAGAGTGATGACTAAAGCGGTCGTACTTGCAGTGACAGAAGGATGGGACGAAGTGCTGGATCGAAAGACGAAAGCGATGCATGTCGAGAGGGTAGACTGGGAATCCAAGAATGCCGATAAGCGGAAGAAGATCCCGGAAGGTATATATCGTCTAGAGGAGGATCTCGAGGCCAGGCGCGCCGAAGGCGAATGGTTGCCTGAAGATGAGGAGGAAGATGTCGGTCAGTCCCAACTTCCACTCCCTACCATGTTCAATTTCACACAGCCTCTTATTGATCGTATCGTCATCCTATATAGGAACTGCAAAAGCTGCCGATATACCGCCTCCGCCAAGACACGAGGAGGTCAAGCAGACTTTCAACACTGTCGTGGCTAATTTGGCAGAGGTCGCGAGGGTACGTCGTCTCCGCAATTATGTTTGCTCAACTACACACTATGGACGTTCCGTTGACGCTAATGTTTCGCAGACCGCTCCCGCCCAATTGCAACGAGCTCAAAGAGCACAAGCAGTTCGAGACGAGATTGTCAGTCTGCCGCCATAGATCACTGTGTACATATGTATTTCTATTGCTACAAACTTCCATCAACTATGGTACCCGTTTCTCCCATTTCGGCAGAAGAGACGACCTTCACATTTCCTTTGGGGTGACTGATCAATGCTTGTTATGAACGTATCTACTGACGTATACTGTCGAATCACTTCTGGCAGGTGCACGCAGCGCTGCCTCGTTCAGAAGTGCACATTTCTGCGGACTTACCTTGCGTCTGAGCGATATATGAATCAAAACCTAAAATTCGTCTCTTTTACTTCTCTGCCTAGGCGCATCCATAGTCTGCACGCCCTTGACACCTTGTACTTCCCTTATAGCTACTTCAACTTCCTTCCCGTGCCTCTTCCAGACCTCTTCTCGCTCCAAACCAGCTTGATGTTGTTGAGAAGGGGTGACTTCATATATCCCTACACCCTTGAGCTCGCCTACCGGTCCAACGTATTTGACCTCTAACGGAGCATCTGACTTGGGTACTACAGGCGGTTCTGAACCTGAATAAGTGACTTGGAGGTATGTGTGTCCTGGCTCGAGCTTGATTGGCTTGGCGGGCGCTTTGGACGCCATCACGGGAATTGAGAGGAGGAGTAGAAAGGAGAGTAATCGTATTTTGTTAAAGCTTTTTTGCGTTGAAGCCCAGGAGTAAATTTTCTGTTGCGGGTGGCGAGGGGAGAACTCCAGATGTTGATCTACCTTGAAATGTGTATGATGAGTCGAGAACAATGCAGAATGAGAAGTAAAGCTCCTCTGTGAACTAATCGTAGGTAACATCGCGTCGACAACTTATAGACATTCCCGGTTTTGTCTTTTGCCACCCAGAACCTGACGACGGGATCAAATCTCGCACCCATTGTAATGGGTTGGTTGTACAGGTCACGTGAAAAGTTTTGAAAGCTCAACTGTTTTTGTCAGTATTTCGCTTCGAAGTATTTCCTGCTTCTCCACTCCCGACAATAGACACATAGTGACAGCCGCACATCGTACGAGCTCCAGACAAAGCTGGAATCATGGGGAAACCGTCGAGCAAAGCGCTTGGGAAGCGCAAAGCCCCTGCACCGCCTGCCGCAAAGGTAAGTCTAGCCCGCACATTTCATCTCACTGTGTTGACCCGTCTAACACCTACTTGCAGTCTGGCAACAAGAAGGCCAAGAATGGCGAAATCGAGACTGGGCCCACTGGGAAGCCTAAGAGACGGCCTGATCAGCCTAAAAAGGTCAAATTGAGAGACCAGAAGATCATCCCTGTTCCCAAGACGTCTTTTGCAAAAGCTTCTCGTCAAGCTGCCGACGAAGATGAGGACGATGACGATATGATCGACGATCTTGGAGAGGAGGAAGAACTAGAAGCCGATGTTGCATCAAGGTTCTTATCAAGCGTTGACGAGCATGCGCTGAGTCGGTAAGTCTAATCGATTGTTAGTCTCTATAGCTTCTGCTGAAGACGAATGTTGCAGCTCGGTCAAAGAGACCAAGAGACTGCACGAACTCTCCAAGAGCCGAGAACAGCTTCCTAAGCAAAAAAGACAAAAGTTACAACTCCCTACACCTGGTTCACCATCCGGCTCGAGCAACTACGAGTTTGATTCGGATCCAGACTTCGATTCTGACCTGAACTCGAACGATGGAGATCTGAATGAGGAGGATGGTATGTCTGAAGACGACGAGGAACTTGGGAGCTCGGATTTCGCTTCAACCGACGATGAGGATGAGGACGACAGCGAAGGAGGTGTAGCTGCCGCGTACGACGATATATCCGACTCGGAGGAGGAAGAGTTCAAAGAGCGGCGGAAAGGGAAGAAGGCAGCCAAGGAGTCTGAAGCGGATTACGAATCCGCGGGGCGAGCGCGATGGGCTGCAAAAGCCAAGCAAGAGGATGAAGATGAGGGGCACGTCAATGTGGGCCGTTTACCAATCAAGCTTGCCAATGGAGAAGTACAGCAAGTGGAAGGATCAACCCGAATAGCTTTACCGCCAAGCAAGAAGAAGGCGCCTAAACCCGAGAGTGATAGCGAGGAAGAAGAGGAAGTGGAGAGCGAAGATGAAGGCAGTGACGATGGGGCACAGGCTGAGAAGATGGCTGGATTGAAGGGCAAATTCGGAAGGATGGGTGTCGCCGAAATTGTTGGACAAAAAGGTTGGAAGAACGCGCAAAAGCTTGAGGCGGCAAAGGAGCAGATCGCAACGCTTGGTGCAGAGATCTTGGCTGGTGGAGAGCTGGTGGATAACGTGAGTCGTTGATGCCATCCGAAGCAAATAGCATCTGACCACCTTGAATTCGTCCAGGCACCTGTCCTCACTCGTTTGTCAACATTCGCTTTACCGACAGTACCTTCATTAGAAGAAGGGCAAGGGTCATTACCCGTGCCAGCATCGATTCGAGGTCTGGCCTTCCTATCCCAGCTAGCGGTGTACAAAGATTTGATCCCAGGTAAATATAACTGTACTCGCTTTTCAGCCAGACGTGCTAACCTATACCTCTAGGCTACCGTATCAGAGCGCTTACCGAGGCGGAGGAAGCGGAGAAGGTCAGAGATGAAGTGAAACGCCTTCGAGAAGGAGAAAAGATGCTGGTGAGAACCTACAAGGGATATCTGAAGATGCTTGAGGGCGAGGTCAAAGGTAAGCTGCAGTCGTTAATAGTGCAGAAGATCAATGTCACTGACAACATTCGAATACAGCGCGATCACCACTCGCAAGCCTTAGTCTCAAGTGTATGTGCGAGCTCTTGACTTCAGCAACGCACTTCAACTTTAGCGAGAATATTATGGGTGTTTTGGTCGGCCGCGTGGGGCGTAGGAGCTGGGACAGTGTGAGTGAAAGCTTAGTCGGGACAAAAGAGCAGTTCGCCGATGCCTCAAACTTAGGATGCGGATCTCGTCGTCCAAACTTTTGTTACAGTCTTCAAAGCCGATCTAACCGGGGTGTACTCGCAAACGCTGGTCCGTCTCATCGCACGAATGATCAAGGAACGACACTTCCAGGTCCACCCGATCGTCCTCGCGTCTTTACTGCAGTTGAGATTGAGGGACGAGCTGGATCAAATGCGCAAAGGCAAGAAAGCGTCAGGGAGGAAAGACGATCCGCTAAAGGGAAAAAAGTTCAAATCTGAGATCAGAAAGAAATGGGCTACCAAGAACCAGCGCAAGAAGGAGAAAGAGGACAAAGAGATACAGAAAGAGATGGCAGAAGCAGAAGCAGAAGTTGACAAGGAGGAGCGAGCGCAGGTGGTGAGTGTCGGGTTTGCTGATTTGTGCTATGCAAAAGCAATCGCGCAAGGACGACAGCTGATGATCGATTTGTGACGTGCAGCAAACGGAAACGCTCAAAAACCTCTTCGTCCTATATTTCTCGGTTCTGAAATCGACAAATAAGACACCTCTTCTGCCCGCTGCGCTAGAAGGCATCTCGGCCTATGCGCATCATATCAACATCGATTTCTTCCGTGATCTCTTGGCGGTATTACGGCGAATTGTTGTTGAGGTACCTGAAACAAGTACTTATTCAGGTGCCAAAGCAGCAGCGGATAACGAGAATGGTGACGAGGAAGATGATGAGGGGGATAACGGTTTGGTTCAGGTGGACGCTGTTGGTGCCAGTCAAAGAATACGATTACGTCTTCTGGCTATCGTCACTGCCTTCGACCTTTTGTCCGGTCAAGGGGAAGCGTTGAATATCGATTTGGGCGATTTCGTCAACCAGCTCTTTGCGCTCTTACGGCCCCTGTCGATGGACACAGGCATCGAGGACCCTCCTACGTCCATGCCGTTCTCGTCGAAATCGTCTGGCGTACACACGCTTTCCACTTCTGCCTTACTGTTCAGGTCACTGAACGCGTCCTTCTTTTCTCGACAAGCAGGCAGATCGCCTCCGTATCGCACGGCAGCGTTCGCCAAGCGCTTGACAGAAGTAGCACTGCATCTACCGCCCGATTCAGCTAGGCAAGCCATTGGTTTTGCGCGAGCTTTGATGGCCAAAGAACCGAAATTGGAGGGAATGCTCGATACGGAAGAACGCTTCGCAGACGGTATCTATAAAGGAGAAGGGGACGATCCTCAGCTCATCAACGCGTTTGCGGGCAGTTGGTGGGATGTCCATCCCTTGGCGGACAAGTACTGGGACAGACTAGTCCGAGGCGAGGCCGTCAAGTTGCGGGATGTCAAGGCTGTTTAGACGTTAGATGACTTTGCATCGTGGGCTCTTTGTGGGACAGAGCGCGAGTGCAGAAGAGTGTGCGAGTGGAATTCAGGGCATATTGTACTTTGTGCTTGTATCTACCAGCACGTATCAGGTGGTGATCATCATATGCATCGCATGTATATCTACACATCCCTTGTGACAAGCTATATTATACAGCATCACATGAAGAATAGCGCGAGACGACCTGGAAAAGCGAGGTCTGCCCATAAGCCATGCGCAAATGCGGTATAGACTGTGGCACCGCTCTTTCTATGAGGCGTTGAGCTACGACCCGTAGATCGACGCAAACACGAACACTAGCTTTTCATGACAAACGTAGTACGCTCAGAAGTGGCTACAGCTCGCCAACAGATGCGACGCCTAGATCCCGCCACATCTTCGGCCGACCGTTATCTGCTTCTGAGCCAAACCAACTCGCGGCTGAAGGTTGGGCCGCGTCGTCGATCCTGTGTTCGTACGAGATAGCTTTGTCATTAGCGCAGGTCAAAGCAGCAATATCAGCTAACGCACCACTTGCACTCTACAGCCTGTTTGTCTAGTAAGACTTTGACGGTAGCCCATGAGAATCGGACTATACCCTTGTAGCCGAATACTGGGTCCAGGGATTCCTTGAGATATGCTTGCGTCTTGGGATCAGAGGGGTATCCGCTTCCTCGACTGATGATGTCTTCCTCTGTATCCTCGTTCAACTCTGATTTAGACAGCAGAGATCTAGCGTCAATATATCAGC
Source organism: Cryptococcus sp. GC_Crypt_6 (assembly GCA_026538315.1). NCBI lineage: Eukaryota > Fungi > Basidiomycota > Tremellomycetes > Tremellales > Cryptococcaceae > Cryptococcus > Cryptococcus sp. GC_Crypt_6. The sequence continues at coordinate 133,889 of JALPBY010000003.1, forward strand.
ATATTTCCTACTGTCTGATAAGAATCTGAAAACTTACCCATCTGCTTGCACGTCCTCCGGATCAACCCATTGATGTACATACCGATCCCTAGTGACTTTGGCAATGATCGAAGCCGCACCAACGATCTTGAAGAGACTGTCGGCTTTTGGACAAACTAGGAAAGTGATAGTAGGGAAGATGGCCGATAGACGCGCTTGCCATTGCGGTGCAGGGCCTAACGCATCGACGTAGCACTGTGGTGGTATAGCGTGAAGAGCGAGGGAGGTAATCAGCACCAACGAGTTTCGGGTGACATGGTCTGAGACTGACCTCTGTGACGTTAACTCCTCGCGCTAGGGCTGAAGTGATCAGACCAATAGTCGCGTCCTGAAAACATGGTCGTTCGTCAGCTCAGTACACCTGCTAAGAGGACAAGGAGCTGACCTCTGCTTGTCTATTGAGGTTGACGGGAACTTTCCTCAGCATGTTCGCCGAGATAGCCTGTGGTGAGAGGGTAGCCGAGGAGTAACATAGTGGTGCGTGAAGGTCGAAAGCTTCCCATAATGCTTGACGAGTCTCGGCGGACAGTGCTTTGGAGTCTGGTATGCGGAACGTGATATGATCAGTCCCGGATTGTCGATGAGGCCATGATGTGTAGATAGAAGAGACGAAAGACATACCGTCGAAACCTATTTCTTCTAAAGTAGGCTTAAATGAAAGCGGACAGTAGGCAGCGGCATACACCATCGGGCCTGGTGGGCACGTCAGCGCGCTTCAAGAAGCCCTGGGCATTCTAGGAACCTACCTAGTACAGCTAAATACAAAGATTCAACCATCGGTCAATGAATGTCAATATAGTGAAAGAACAGGACAGAACCTACGTCCTCGACCAGCTTCGTCAATGCCCATGATCCATCCTTCCTCAGCTGTGATCGTGCTGCTGCTCCCACTTCCACTCCCACTCCCACTCGCGCCAGCGGTAGCGGTAGCGGAGGAAGAGGATGAAGACGAAGGGAGTAGAGAGTGATAAGTGTACGAATCGAGCAGGGGTGGTATCGGGTCCAAGTTCACCGGATCGATAGTGTGGGCCATGTTGTCCATCTCCTCGTTCAGTGGGCTCAGCGGCTTATATTTGATGCTCTTTATGTGAGCTTGATAGTCGGTAGTCGAGTTGATATGGACGATCTGTCTTGTGCAGGAAGAAAGAATACTTGTAATGTTGTAAAAAAAATGGACGCGCCTAAAATCAGACGCGACTTAATGGTGGGCGGAGCAAATTGGCTACAACTGTTGTGCTCGGTGCGATCTGCCTACCAATAACATGCTTCGGACAAGTGATAGTGTAGATAGCAGTGGGACACCTGGAGAAGCTAGTGTATGAAGTCGGAGAGTGTCGCAGATCTATCGCGGAGTAGACAAGCAGTCATAATACAGTGTGCCTAACCCAACCAAAGATATCTGTTCAACACCATCCTTATTCTGTCATGCTATTCAATGATATCAGTCTACACGGATAAGACCATTGTGAACAAGATACATGACATCGTATCAATGTAACTTCTATATGGCACCTTGAGCCCTCAAGGCTGATTGTCCCAAAAAAACAGTTTCTTCGTTGCTATATTACTTCGAGAACTACTGGAAATCCCAGAGATCTACGCCTAGTTTGGCCGTGGGACCAGCCCACGGTTCGGTGCCCTTGCTCCCTTTCTCGCTGTCGAGGTACTTTCTCCATTTATCGGCGGACATGAAGCCCTTGCCTCCGTGGCATGGGTGCGGCATTGATTCTGCATCCGCATCATCGGCAGATACTGATGCCGCTGCCGAAGATTCCGATACTGATACGGCTGATTCCTCCGGTATTTCTGGTGTGACAGCAGACGCACTAGCGTTGTCCGCGTCCAGATCCACGTCCTGGTCCAGGTCGATATTTGATTCAGAAGCGTGTGCACTGTTACGCATATCCATGACTACCGCCAGACGCCAACGCAGTAATCGTCCAGCCTCAGACAACCTTTCCAGCTGACCCTCCCTTAACGCCAGAAGCTTCGCGGTCGATTCTGTCCCGCAGAACGCGGACGAGAGTACTAGCGCCAGACCGAGCGCTAAGAAAAGGAGAGAGACTAATGGCGATCGACAGTGTAGTGGTCTATGACCGGTTTTAGGCAACGGTAGAGGCGGCGCCAACAAGTGCGGCGAAGGGTACGATGATGACCTTTTTGTTCGTGGTCTACGACCAGAACTAGATGTGGAAGAAGAGCGAGAACGCGAACGACGTTTCTCTGACCAAGATGCTGAGTCGAGCTCGAGATCGAGATCGTAGCTTAGACTCCGGGAGACTGTGGGCCGCCCCTGGCCCTTGGGCTGTTCATCGATAGGCGTTCGATGAGCGTCCGGAGGAATACCAAATAAGTCCTCAGGAAAGCGAGGAGTGGACGGGGTGATCACCAGTCGTGGAACTGGAGGAGCGAGAGACGATGTGGCGAGAGAGGATTCTTGCGAGTGTGTGGAGACCGGTGCTAATCCAATAGCCGCCGGGGCAGGACTTGACGAGCTGGCCATATCTGCGAGAATAACAGGTGTGGATGGTATGTATCTGTATATGTTTGTGTTGAAATAGTGGTAGCAGTCGTGTAGTTTGAAGGTAGTAGAGTATGACAGGCGCACAGCGCAGGAGACGAGACTAGTGGATACAGTGTCGACCAGCGAGTGAAGACGAGAGCGAAAGCGAGAACGAGAACGAGTCGAGTTGTAGCGACCTGCGCCTGTGTGTAATTGTGAGTGATGTAAGGGAAGCAACAAGGTGAACAAAATAGTGATGATGATATAGGAGAACGGCTTGTGGAGAGCACGACTCGCTCTGTGCACGCTGTCAACAGACTTAACGTTACGCGCCTGACCTTGCTCTTTGTTCTAACTACGTGGGTGCTCTGGTGCACAAATTAAAAAAGCGTCGCGTACCAGTTACGGTAACCTAATGCAGATTCGATGCGGTGCCTGAACGCGTCCCTTTGCACCAGCATGTCAACTCGTTAATTTGTCATTCTGCGGTTCCTGATCTACCATATATCGCTACGCGGTCAGCAACGATATCCTTGGCGTGGCATTCTGTGACATGTACGCATACGGGTACGGAAGCTCATCTGCCAGCTGACAGCGCGCAGTCCAGCTCCCAAGCTGCTTTGTCGTCGTATGTTCGTTGGATAATGATCAATCACACCAACGGTTACTGAAGGGGAGGGTCTTGGCAAAATCTCTACAGCGCTGTCTAAACTCACGCCGTCTCTCACTGATCACAGCACATAGCCTCCGCAGTGGCTGCATAGTGCCCGTACAACTCTCCCACTACCATATCAAGCTATCGTACATACAGCCACCGTTCCCTTCAGCCTTTCTAGCCTTCAAAAGGCATTACTGCGATACAATCGTAGCTTAACCCTATCACAAATATCATATGTCAGTTGCGGCAGATGATTTGCAGAAATTGCATCAAGATGAAAGACGTCGACGCACTTATCTCTGACGATCTCTAGCTCCGTGTCCTCCTCTTCCTCATCTCCTGCTTTGCCTTTGCTTCCACCAAACAATTTGCCTTCGCCAGCTGCTGACCAACTAGCGATATCCCATCTTGCCCATCCCCACGTCTCTTTTATCTGTGTTGACAGGTCAGGTTAAATCTTAGCATTTCGTCTCATTATGCTCAGAATAACCGGTTGTAGAGCTGCAAGACAGTGAGACCCACCTCTGGTTTCTTGTGCGGTGCTGCGATGATCAGCCATCGAGCTTTCCCGCTGAGCTCGAATAGCAGAGCGAATAGCTCCGATGGGGTAGTGACGAGATGCAGAGCAAAGGAGCATATGATCATATCCCATATTGGCTCGTTTTCTTCGCGTGTACAACTATCGTTCGCATTTGCCGGCGGGAGTAGCCCGTTGGCTAGGTCGGTGAATGAGAGTTCGTGGCAAGGACGGGACGTGCGGGCAGTGTAGGCTGGCGCAGTGTACTGTTCAGACAGACAGGGAGGTCAAAAATGATCAGACGAGCGGAGTAGACGTCTGGAGCAGCAACTGTGACGGTAGAAGGGCAAAGGTGTTGCCCATCGAGGAAGAAGAATCGGACGGAACAACGGAATATGGGCAAATAGAGGAAGTATTCGATAACGATTTAGGAGTGCGAATCGAGCAGATCACTCACAGGATCTGTTGCGACGATATCCAGCCCAAAGCCTTCGGGTAAAGGAGGCGGCTCCATCTTGTCAAACAAGATGCGAGCACTTGATCTTCGTCCGGTTGATCCAGTAGGCATCCCAGCCGACCGTCTCGCATTGGGAGGGATGAATGCAGGTCGCGATGACGTTGAGCTCATTCCAGATCCTGACATCTGGCCGGAAGGCGTAGCACCTAGGGAAAAATGTGATCGTAGCGCCGCTAGTGAGTCCGGAGTATCTTCGGTCAGCGTCGACGTAGACGGTGCTAGCGTAGACGTTGTGGTCGATAATTGAGAATGAGATGATCTCCGTTGGCCCTGTTCTACCCATTCGAGGAGACAGAGGGTGGCTTCTCCGCTACACCGCGAGAAGTAAAATCATTGATCATCAGCATTGATCACTCAAACGTCACCCACTTCCCTGGTCTATGCAACGAACTCACCTTCCCGCAGCCATGTCCAGTACTCTGAGCCCCTTACTTCCAGCTTCACCATGACACGCTGCTCCCCGAACGTTGTCCGCGCTGCGTTCCTCGGTGGAGAAAAGGTCTCGACCCTCTTCATCCCACCATCGATTCATGAGCGTCCATACAACCTGCTCGGCAGTACATCAATCGTCAGCCAGACTTTCTCGTGTTTCATATCATATCACACGAGTCGGAGCAACGATCGAGGGAGGTAAGGAGGAATACGGACTGGCTAGACGCACTTTCTTGATCCCTGGGAAGAAAGGGTTCCGATACGTAGCAGAGACTTTACGGTAGTACTACTCTCACCACACAGCCTTATCAGCTATCTTTACGTCTCCAGTAACTGGTTGATACGAAACGTATGACCAACCTCATCCACTCCGTGCTCGTTATAGTTGTCTCTCATCGCATGAGACAGATTCCCATGTATCGGACCTGCGGACGTCATATTGCAGTGTAGATATCGCTCGGCTTCGTCTGACCTGTACTCGGTCGCGCAGGTCAGAGATCCGCAAAGTTTAGCAATCCAGAGACAAGTCGGGTATATTGTGATGATTCGAACGTAACGATGGATTCGAAATTTGTTTGGTTTTGCGGACTAGAGCGGTGGAGGTTGACCACTCTGCGTCGAGACAAAATCCCTTTGTAAACGTTATCGTCTTGTGTCTACGTTGCAAGGAAATGAGTAATCGTGTAGCTTGAGAGCACTCTTCAGGTAACGGAGAAGAACGATATGCAAGACGATACATGATCCACGGCCGGAAATGAAATACGCAAACTCTTCATTACGAGGTATCGCTTTTGATCAAATTAGATGAAGAGACCAACTCTATGGCTAATACCACTACAGCCACTTGATTACCTATGCACCGCTCCCATCTCACGATCTCACGCTCTACGCTGCAGAAGTAGCCGCGTCGGGGCCAGCAATCGGATCTATCGGATGAGGAATGACAAAGCCCATTGCATTGCACACACAGCGGTGACAAGCCAGAATCCGTAAAAGTATCCACCGGGGTTACCGTTGATACTCGCACTCCAGACCTATCCGCACGGTTAGCGACATTACTTGCAGGTTTAACACCGGAAACTCACGATACCGCCAATGACCGGACCAAAGAAACGGGCTGAAGACACCGTGCTTTGCGCAAGACCGTTGGCTAGACCAACAACATGAGGCGGGGACATGGCGTTCTGTAGCCAAACATATAAGCGCATGACACCTTATATATAAGCAAAGTCTCGTGCACTCACGATCAGGATCATGATTGAGGTGTAGGCAAAAGTACCCGCACAATACCTCACAGCGGTAATGAGCACGAGCACTATCGGACCAGAGATGTCAGTTCACAAGTCTTCGTGACTGACAGTGCTCAACTCACCCGTCATGACTAAGAAGCCTCCTTCCTGGTCGGGCGAAGCAAGTCTGTGCAAGATTGGCAAACAGAAGAATGCCGGGATGTATAACATCGAACCGAGTCTGAACATCTGCAAGTGGGTGAAGCGACCGAGAGGAGGGCCCAAGCGCGGATAAAGGTAGAATTGGTAGACCAGCTGACAGCAGCACATGAGTGCGATCAGGAAGGAAAAGTGGGCGGGACCAAGACCGAGACCACCGGATCGGTAAGGGCTACCCGAGGGAGTTGTCAGCGTCAGAGACAAATAAGCTGAAATGGGTGGGCCCAACTTACGTGACGAGGAATGACAGGAATAACTGATCATGTATGGTGTTGTGCAAAGCCAGCAGACCGTACTGCAGAGAGATCAGAATATTGGTCATTCTTGGCTTAAAATTCATGTGGCTTGGCTTACCTGACCAATGATCATCAAGGGCAACTCTCTAAATGACGAGGGCTGCTTCTCTGCGACCTTTCCATCGACAGGACTGACGAGAGCCATGTTTTCGTCTTGAGCTGCAACGCCTTCGGTAATCGCCATAAGACCTCCGCCACCGGGGGCCGTACGACCAGGAGCCGGGAAGAACGGATCGCCATCAGCCGCTTGCGCGTCATCGGTCTCACCGATGACCGCGGTGGGACTCTGGAGACCTGTATTGGCGAAGATCGCTGGCAAGTGTCCTGATGAAGTGCTGAAGCGCCTGCCGCCATGAGAGACTGACAATCGGTGACCTGGCAACGTTCTGAATAACGAGGTGCCGCTAACGAGCCTATTTCGCGCCGTGTTGCGAGATACGCTGCCGTGACCGCCTTGTGAGCCTGGAGTGAGCGCAGGAGAAGGCTGAGGCGTATCATCTGCCACAACTTCCTCGTCTCCTTCCTCCGCGTCACCGTCGTCTTCATCATCAAATACAGCTGTGTCTTGGGCGACAGCGGCAGACACCCAAAGGTCATTGAGATTGAAAGTGTTCTCTTCGTTTGCTGTTTTGTTTTGCGACATCAGCAAAGCGGTTGCATGTGCACATGAATTTGGGATCGCACTCACCCAAAAGAAGCTTTTGAGCCAAACCTAGAGCCCCTCCAGGCTGCTCTTCTTCTTCTTCCTCGTCTTCGTCTCGCTCGGGAGGCGGCAAAGCGGCCGAAGCACGACGAGCTGCTTCCAGCGCAGCTCTAGCCGCGAGTGTAGGATGTTTAGACCTGATTCCACCGTAGCCGTACGCTGTACCGAGACTGGCTCTACTGTCTCTTCTGGCGTGAGGGGTGCTTGACAACGCCGGGTAGCCAGCACCTTGTGACGCAGCTTCAGTCTCACCAGGGGAAAGCATCCCGGCTCCCTTGAATCTCAGCGATGGCACGCGAATTGCTGTTCTGTTAGAGGGAGCAGGTGAGGCAGCGCGCTCGATCGTTGGCGATGTGGCTACAAGCGGTTCATCCTTCTCGATTGAAAGGGCAATGCGACTTCCCCCGCGAACACCTCCATCCCACGAGAGGAAGCAGGCGAGAATGGCGCCGATCACAAGCAAAGTGCCACCGATGAGGGTTGGCAAGACGTATGGGAAGCTCTGGAATAGGCCTGTCATACATGGCAGCTTAGCATCACTGGTTGTGCGAGACCGTTGGGACTACGACTTACCGATTCGACTGAGGATAGTGCCAGGGAAGTTGTCCGCTGGACTCTCAAAAACACCACCCAGGATGGGTCCGACCACACCACCGAAACCCCAAGAGAAGCCGAGAATGGCATATGCTCGAGTAGCGTTGGTGTCGTCGGTTAAGTCACGGATGGATCCTCGGAACTGGAAAGAAGGCAAATTCAGCTCAATAACAAGTCGAAATCGCGCAGCGCTCACCACACCGACAGCGCCTCCAAAGATACCTTGGATAAGACGGACGCAGATTGCCTCGGGTAACTAACAAGAGAGAGCGGTCAGCCGGGTGGAAGTGCGCGTAGACGTATTTAACGATGAGGCGTACAGATTCAGATGTGCCGAATATGACCAATGCTGTAAAAAGAGCATTGATCAGCTACAGTAATGGGCTTGTTGTTGAGGTTGCGCTCGCTCACCGATGGCGCTTCCTAGCAGACTGGCAACGAGCACAGCTCTTCGTCCATGTCTATCGGCGATGCTGCTCCACAGCAGAGATGTGAAGAACTGGGTGATGAAGAAGACCGATACAAGGTTACCAGTCCACAGTCCGACAGCTGCTTCGGTCTCACTGTTCTTCGGACGGCCCGAGCTTGTAAAGAAGCCTATGCATCCGATCAGTCCTTGCGGATGTCACTTGTACAGTGCACAAGATAGATTTACCTTCTACCATTTTGAGGAGGAAAGGGGTACACAAATTTGCCGCCAATAGTTCAGAAAGCATCGCCTGCAGCGCGTGTTGCCGTAAGTCATTGATATTTCGATGGCAATCGAGTAAGCGAGATGAGAACACTCACAATACACATGACAATCATAGGCAGCATCGGCAGAGGGGTGGAGTACGCTGGTCTGATGCCTGGCACAAGAGTTGGGAGCTTTGGTTGCAGGTCTTCGTCGTCGAGACCATCGAGACCATCGCCCGGCGCCCGGCTCACGCGTCGATTCCCACGACCATGGCTAGAGAAGCTGGGTCGGATCGATCCACGTCTACCTTTAGGCAAAGGCACACTACCTCCTCCAGCGCCGAAACCTGCAGACGGGGATTGTTGAGGAGAGTGAATAACGTGTACTGTCCCAGTTGAAGGCGAGGGGGTCTCGGTGGCCAACGCTGAACCACCGCGTAACAGGTCGCCTGGCGCTGGCCGAGGAGGCAGCTTGATCTTGCTCGGGGGAGTTGCGGACATGACGACGAGCTTCTGCACTGCTACAGCTCACTTCTCCTGCTTCGACACGACACTGAGTAATAGTTGTGATCCGAGGGCTGAATGAACAATGAGAAAAGAGGATACCTGCAATACAGAGTGGGGCTTTCACTTTTCATTTAAGTTACTGATAAACTAAAAGTAATGAGGAAAGGGTCCGAGCGGGGCGCTCCGCATTTTCGTTATCCCATAGATTCACTGCGGGGAGCGCGTCATTTTGCATTGCACTGCACCACAACTGCTCAGCTTTGAGAGACGGTGCATACATGAGCAGCTATGCTTGTCGGTAGAGACTGAAGACTCGCGATTCCTCAATGCAAGGTATTCATCCGCCAGCAAAGATCTAGCAGCGACAGCGACGCGTATGATGGTGATGGACGCGCCAAGCTAAGACATCATAGCGCGGGAAAATTATCGCACGGCGTACTTCGCTCATCACCAAGACTACGAGTTCATAAACGCACTCGCGGTATCGTCCTTCACTAATTGCAATCATCCCTCTTTCCATCTCAACTCGTAGTACTCGGTGCAGATCTTTGTCTACTGACTTGCTTCACTCGTATTCATACCTCTTTCGCGGCTGAGGGTCTCATACTGAGCGGTGCGAAATGTCAAAATCACTACTGGACCTGAGCGACGAGCTTCTATCCCGCGTCGGCGACTACTTGAACCCGCACACCAGTACACCCTTACCCTCATGCCATCCTCATTGGGACCAGCCAAGCGTGAGAACTATTGAGGCAGAATTGGACCGTGTACCCATCAGACGGTCGAAGAATCGCGATTATTGTGCTTTGCGTAGTGCTAATCGCAAATTGAGGGAGATCCTCTGGGACGAAGAGTACTTTTACGTTGTGCGCAGCGGTAAGGACCTCCTCCGCGACCATCCTGAGGATTGTGGTTCCAGAAGCAACAAAATCAGGTGAGTTGTCGTACGGAAAACGATGACCGGTCTACCGTATAACCGCTTGGTCAACGAACAGTCCACTCCCTATCCCTGTGGCACACTGCCCACTCGAATAGCCTAGCACAGGCAAACGCTTGACCGTATGCTGACAATTCTTATACCACAGCCGTCTCCACATCGTATGGCCGCCAATGCCGAGCGAGACGCCCCAAGAAATGTGGAACGAATTCGTGAGCTTACTCTATGCGGCTCAGAATCTTGAAGAACTGCATCTTTCGCGAGTACCGTTTTGCTATCACGACCCGGACCCGGACACGTACCCAGTCAAAACCAGACACTCTGAGAACAATTTTTTTCTTCGCAAACAGGTACTGCAAGTTCCCCACGCTCACTCAACTTGCCTAATTTGGTCAGTTTCATCAATGAGATCTAGTGTCGACGGTGTCATGAATTCATGAACTTGTTTATTGACCGAGCGAAGAATCTCAAGCATCTCAAATGTACCGCGGTGTCCGACCGTTCAGTGACGAAGTACAACCCGCCGGACCTCATCGAGGCGGACGATGACAACATCACCGAGATGGGCCCGCCAGATCGATGGCTGACCAAAGATCAAAAGATGGATAGAGAGCTTGATGCAGCAGGACTCGGCATCCCAGCAGAATATCGAGGTGGTACAGCGGAGCATATCATCGGCTACATGGATGAGGTCGGAGAGAAGCCCGATGTCAGCGGACCGCACGCAAACTTGTTCACCTCACTGGTCACGATATCTCGTTGCAGTAGGCCGCTACAGACATCCGTTGAAACACTCTACCTCAAAGTGGCCGACATCGACGTAGTTGATCAGTCATCCAAGCTCAACATGGCTTTATGACATGGTAAAGACCTCGTTATCACCAGCAATGAGCACAAAGCCCCTTGGTCGCTCGCTCCACCTATCAGAATCGAAGCGTGGTGGGAACCAAGGAAGGCGAAACGTGATGGGTGGACCTTTTGGAGACGTCAGTCCCACTGGATTAGTCCTGTTGTATTGGTGAGTAAATTGTGGTCATTTCTGATGGCTGGGAAACGAGCGCAGCAATACGCTGATCAGATATGTTCCGGCACGTGAAACAGAACGACATGCTCAAGATATTTGGCAAGTTCCAGGAACTTGAAAAGTTCGATTCAGGCATCGAGCTGGTAGTCCATAACGATGAGAAATCCGACATTGACGGAGATGACGCGGACTCACCAAGACCCGTTCGCAATGAAGGCCAATCGGACTTGTCCTCGGCAGCAGACGAAGGGGCAAATGTCATATTGGCCAATCAAAAACCAACCACCGAATTTTCAGCTATGTTCATCAGCTACCATAGCGCTAGCCAAGCTGTTCCGCGAGAAGTGCAAGTCTCTGCAGGAATTTGCTGTTTGGCAGCTTGGCCGAGAATATTCCGAGGTTGATCTTCGGGGTGAGGCTGGGCAAGCCGCCCCAGCTCCCGAGATTGTGGATGATAGCGACGCTGAAGCCGCGGCGGAGAACACGGCAGAATACAAACGCGATTATTATAGATGGACGTGCTCGCTAGCGCTGGATTTTCCTACCGACGATACTACGCCAACGTTTACGGCAAAGTACGAATACAAGTCGTGGGAAGAGACGCATTGCAGCGATGGTGTTATGGGACATGGGAAACGCACTGTCCCATGTTTCAAGACTGCGCAGTGTTACTGTGCGGTCTGCTATGTTCCTGGTGCCAATAAAGTGAGGGCGGAGAAGATGGATCAAATGACTGATCGGCATCGTCGTGATGCTCAGAAGAAGATACAGGAGGAAGACAGGAAGCAGCAGCGGGAGCAGCAGGCTCGAGCGAGAGAGAAGGAGAAGGAGAAACGATCACGAGAGCGGAACAAAGGTCATGAAGAGCAGAGTGTCAGTAGGGCGCAGAGACAACAGCGAAGAGCGCGAAACAGTCAGCGTCAGCGTCAGCGTCGGAACGATGACTCGGATATAGAGAACCAACCTCCTCCACAGGAGCAGCAGCAGCGGCAGCAGCGCGTACGGGTCAAGAGTGCTGCGCTACAGAAGTTCGAGAAGGATCAGGCGAGGGGTGAGGCTATGAAAATACAAAATGAGGAGAAACCAGGACGGAAGTCGCATGCTGCTCCGAAGAGGGATAGGAGGACTTTGGAAGAATGTTAATGCTGATATCTTTATGTATACGTCTGACTATTCCATTGAGTACGACGATTCCGACATGTACGAGTCTGAGGAGTAGTTCTATATGTAGCCTTGTAATGCTGTATGGCATGTTGTGTATGTATAGTATGTATTCAAGCGAATTGCACCCTCATTTGCAGTACAGCTACAACCACAGAAGACGACAAAGCATCCTGTCATCTAGCGCTCAGTACACCGGCGCTCGCAGACGTCCCACTACTCTTCTCACACACTGGACATCTACCAACGACATTTCTGACAACAGCAGTATAACTGAGTTTCGAGCCTAGATTCCTTGCTTTCCACACCTCGCTTCCAACGCCTGTACTCTTGCCCGAAGCCAAGAGATAGGTGACCGAAGCGTTTTCTGTCCGCGAGGGCAGTTCTATGTCTGCGCTTTGGGACGGTATGGCGCATGTGGCATGAACGATGTGTCGGCAGAGGTATATCAGGACTAGGGCTGGTGATGGATTGAATGCGGGCAGTGAGCAGACTGCGCACGTGCTCGTGGCTGATAGCAAGAAGGATGTTATTGTCAGCGATATCAGTGTGGATAGCAGTATATTTAGCAACTCACGAGAACCTCTGGCGCTACTAGTCTGCCCTCTTTGGAGCTCCGATGCGAGCGCACTGCAATCGCTGTTCAAGATATGTTGACACCCTTCAAGCAGCGATACCTATATCAAGTTACCATTCAATGTGTCAGTCTATATGCTCAACTTGAATTGTTTTTTTGGCTGTGCTTGAGGTAAAGCGTTTTGACCAGTACACACCTGAAGATTAGATGCCTGGAGGATCTTGACTAGGGCAGGCTTCAATCCCGGAATCTCCAAGCCATCTTTGATTCGCCTGATCAGTCGAATCGGGTTGATCTCCGCTCCTACGTGTTCCAGTAGAGCTCGAATAAAGTTCGGTCTTGTCTCGGAGTACTGCAGCAGGTCTTCCCACAGATCTTCGTCCGCCTGCTCTTTGGCAAAGTCGATAGCCTGTAGCAAGAATTATCAGCTTGACGTACTTCGCGCAATGAGTTGTGCAACAAGTAAAGAGCACTTACTCTTTGGACATCGCCGAGACGCTCAATGATAAGCATTAGAGCCTGCTTGTTGTTGCCCATCCGACCGAGCAGGAATACCATCTCCGCTACGTAGTCTCGCTCTTTACATATGTCGTATGCCTGTTCGCTCGTCAGCGCGAATTGTCTTGGCACGATCTCACCCTTTCAAGGTCATAGAAATTGCTCGCTCGAAGGAACGGCAATAGTCGATTGACATCAAACGCTGCGTATAGCTCCACCTAGAGATGATGTGAGCTATTGTCTTGCCTAGCGGACACGTCTAGCTCACCATGCGATCACTGTACGGGAGACAGTATTGCGGGTCCTTGTCGAACAGCGCGTCCAGATACATGTACAGATACTGAGGCTTGCTTTCGAGCTGCTGGACCACGCGGTCGATCTGATTATGGACTTCAGCATTGTGACGAATGATACTATGCAGTGGAGACTCACCGGTATCGAGTGGGTATGGTCTACCAACAGCTCAATCGCAGCCCCATGCTTGCTCTTGTCTCCTCTCACGTCTACGTTGTCCTGTCGATTCTGGTCAAATTCGACCAACAGGAGCGCCTGATCTTGTACGGCTGTGAACAGATTGTGTTCCCGAATAAGGTCGAATACATGCGGACGGCGCAGTCGGAGGAAGTACGGTATTGCTTTGGCCGGTTGACGGTTGATCAGATAGCTAGAAATGGGTTAGCATATGAGAACGACAGCGAGACAAGCCAGAACGTACAGTTCGCCGAGACACTCGAGTAATATTGGGTCATTTTTCGTTGCTGCCAACTCGCCTTGTACAGCACCCATGACAGTGTTGATGTCATATATATCGGTAGGCCAGGACGATATAGTTTTGAGAAGAGCCTGCCAAAGTTTTAGCACAATCAAGCTTTGTTTGCGAAACGCTTACTCACAGATTTGTCGTTGACAAGAAGATGGCCGAAGACCATCTCGTAGACTGGTCGTCCGAGTTGCGGCTGATGAGTCGGGATGTAAGGGATGATTGCCTAAAATAACGTCAGCTTCGTGAGCAGATACCAGTCCAAGCGATCTGTATAGGTTGTGAACTGACTGGCAGCTGATGGTGCTGTACGAAGACATATATCCACTTCTCCCACGCCGCTGAATCCTGCGCTAGGACTTTCGGTGCGAGCATTGCAGCTTGGTCGAATTCGTCTGGGAGAGATCGAGTTAGCCTTCAACACTAGACTGATCGTCATCCTCACCTTTATCCAAGAGGTGCTGCATATATTTCAGCCCGATGCTCATGACATCTAGCGCGTTGCCATGTTTCTTTTGTAACTCCTCAGCAGCCGACAGAGCCTCCTCGTACCGCTCTCTCTCCACCAGCCACTCGATGTGATCCGCCTCGTCTCTTGGCCGTACTACGATGACGTCTGATGGGCTGACTACAAAGAAGACGTCTTCTCCTTCCCGACCAGATTTGACCAGTGAATAGTCATTACATTGGTACATGTGGAAGTTGGCCAGACTCAGGGCGTCAGCCGTGACTTCTTCGCCCTTTTCGATCAAACGCAGCTCGGGGCGGTTGGCGGCTTTTCGTCGTTGCTCTATGGGGTCATCCGTAGCCTCGTTCTCATAAGTATCCGGGGCGATATAAGCCAAGACGACATAAGACGATTGGTATTGCGCAATACCGGAGATCATGCAGTCCACTTGGTAAATGGCTGTCATTTCTACGGTCAATGGCGGAAGTCCACTTGTCGCTTGCGATCGGGATCGCTGTCGAACACGAACGACTTTGATGTGGTCTGCCCAGCCGATGATGAGGGTGTGGTCGTCCTTCCACTGCAGCGTACACTTGAAAAGTTCAGCTCGAGGAGCGTTGTTTCCTCTATCTATATAGCCTATCCGCTGATTAGTGGATGTGTCGTAGATTTTGACACCCTGCAGACAGACCAGAATTCATCAGTCAAACTTAGATGAAGCCAGAAGAGCAGGACTCACGAGGTCATTCGCCCAAGCAATCAAGTTGCCCTTCCACTCTATAGCCCATATAGGCCCTTCACCAGAATGGAGGATCTGCTCTTTGTACCCTAACCATCCCTTCTCCTGCATGATCAGATTGCCCGCCATGCCTCCACAGACGAAAGCACGAGTGGTCTTCTTCGCGAAACCAGGTTCGAGGGCTATTGCTCGCATTTGGCGTTTGTAGTCAAAGACGTAGTGCTCGGTGCTAGTCATAGCTTGGATGACGACACGACCTGTATACGGATATTATAAGTCAGCATGTACCTCAGAGTACGAAGAAATGCCGACTGACCGTCCATTCCTGATGTGGCTACAAAATCGTTCTCCTCGTCAATCTTCAGACAGGTAACGCTCGCCGCATGCGGCCTGAACGAGTTGACTTTGGCACCCTCATACGTTACAACGTGTACCATACCATTATGTGTGCCCAGAGCCTGCAGCGAAGAGTCAGGATCTGTTTCAACAACAGTTGAGCGGAGGTCAACTCACTATCACTCTAGGCGAGACTGCTATAGTGGACGCAGAGTCCTTGGCTAAGATTTCCGGTATCTTGCCTTTTAACCGGCTATACTTGAGGGCTCTGATGGATGTCATCAGCTACATTGGCAGGTCAACGTCTCTCAGGCAGCTTACGGTTCTTCCTCTTCCTCTTCCTCGTCATCCTCATCGTTATCTGCCTCATCTTCATCCGCGTCGATGTCATGATCCTCCTCTCCTCGTTCGTTCCCTACTTCAAGCTGAGCACCTTTGCTGATGGAGCTCTTTTCGCTGTGTGTTACTGACACGGCGGACGTCGCGTCATCTTCTCCATCTTCTTCATCCTGTGATTCGGCCTTCTCCTTCCCTTTCCTGCTAGACGTAAATGAAGCCGAGGATCTTCTCGAGTGAGAGGATTGGGAATGGTTCGAAGGTCCAGCTCCATTGTTCAGCTCTACCTCGTCCTCGCTTTCAGATTCAGTGTCATCTTCGTTGTCGGTAGCATTCACCCTAGGAGGTGAAATCAGCACGGACACGGGTGCTCGCGGCGATGACATGATTCCAATGTCTCAACGTGACTGAGTGTAAGTACAGGGATGAACATAGTCACTCATTTGGTATATGATGATGCCTCTAAGGACGTCAACCGGGGCTCCCCTGTGCCGTTAATCCGGATAAAGAATGCATGACGTGGATTATTGTCCAGCTTGGCTGTCTAGTTGTTATCACCATACAGCTAACCCCGCATTCTCTCATGTTTACCCCGCAGTTAATGGCGAGTCTGAACCAAGAACCAAATAGAGATGGCTCGTCTGTTGGGTTGATTGGCGTTTTAGTTTCATACCTTGACAGCCATCTCTCTTTGTCAGTTTGAAGTATGCGAGAATTGTCCATACCGAGTCTGCTCTTCCTGCCGTATGGTACGTGCTACTTACGGAGGAGGGTCTCAGAGCCTGGTGCCGCTGCACTAGAGCTAGAGGTAGTAAAACGTTTACGCCTTCTGTCTGAGTGACTGCGCCTATCCGTAGGAAGAAGAATGCGAAATCACCATGTTCGTGCCCGTCAGACAGGACGTTGAGCGCGATCACCCTTCTCTCCCCCCTCTCTTGCTGAGAAGTAGTCTTCTGCCTTACCCTGCCCACTCTTGTTCCCGATATACGGGCTGCCCTACCAGACGTCCCGAACGGCTACTGCCCGACGTCACAGCTGAGCCCAGCTTTACGCAAACCGCTACCATACTCAATAGCGCAGGCCAAAGAAGCTCAAAGCTCAGGTCAATGAGTCGCAGCGCCGCTCAAGCACTGACTAGCGCCAATACAAAAGTAATAATACCACCCATAACGCATTACGTTCCAGCATCCTTCATCCTAATTTGTCTCCTTCGTTCGTCCTTCCTTGTCCATTTCGTGTATCCTTCTTCGGTTTCGAGTTCGTATAATCGACCACCTACAGCCCGACGGCAACACACTCTCTATAATCAACACAGCGCCTGACAGTCGATCTGCTCAGAACAGCGCAACCAAGAGCCGGCTCTTGGACACTAGTCGTCACTCATTAAACCTCGATCTGAAAATTGCTCAGGCAGCAACGACGGTCATACACTCTCTTTTATTGAAATACTCTGACTCCAGCCCAAGATGTTACCTATAACATCATCTACGCTCCTTCTGGCCCTCTCGCTCCTTTCTCAGGCATCGGCATCGCATCGCAATCTCCCTCGACATGCTCACGCTCAGCATCATCAGTTGGAAGAGCGGGGACGGCATGTCACTGCGACAAAGACCGTGGTGGTGCACATGACACAGACGCAGACGGTATGGGTGAAGCCTACAGATCAGGCGGTGCTTGGTGGAGGAGGCAGCCAGGACGGCAGCCATGACGGCAACGATGAGGCTGCTGCTGCTGCTGTTGCTGCTGCTTCGTCTTCATTAGCAGCTTCAGCGGGGTCATCCTCTGCAGCGAGATCAGCTGTATCGTCTTCTGTAGCGTCATCAGCGGCGTCGACGTCGACGTCAGCATCGGCTAGCGCTTCAGTACACGCAACCGTCAAAAGCAGCAGCCTGTTCTCTAGCTCAATCCCTACCTCCTCCTCATCCTCCTCCCACTCCTCTTCATCGATCTACAAGTCTGCTTCCACTACCTCTACCTCCTTGTCGGCTGAGACGGCGGCGTCAGACTACCTGTCCTCCCACATCGCTAGCTCCAAGTCGTCTTCTTCTTCCATTGCGAAGACTGTGACTTCGACGTCAAGCATGCACGCATCTGCGTCATCATCGTCGGTAAAATCCAGTAGCAGCTCTTCATCAGCTACTGTGGCAGCGGGAACTGCTTCGCACTCGTCCAGCCTCCTCGCTTCCACTTCAGCCTCCACCTCCCCCTCCGCGCAGGTATCGTCCTCCCTCCGCCTGTCTGCCTCGTCGTCGAGCTCCGCGACTAGCTCCTTCCCTATCTCCTCGTCCGCTTCCGCGTCGAGCTCCGCGAGTCACAAAAGCAGTACCAGTGCTTCCGCCTCTCTGTCCAGCAGCTCTATCTCCAGATCTACCACCCGTGCCGTCTCTGCCTCAGCCTCGACCTCGCTGAGCTCTACCTCTTCATCTGCGAACGCTAAATCAGCGCTCACAGCTCAAGACGTATCGAGCTCAGCCAAATCGTCGAGCACTTCGGCTGTGTCAGCCTCGACATCGGCAAAGGCTTCTGCTAGTTTAAAAGCTTCCACTACCGCCTCTTCCAGCGTAGTCTCACGCTCTTCGACATCGGCGTCGGTTTCAGCATCTGCCAGAGCGTCAAGCTCTTTGTCATCCGCGTCAAAGAACGTCTCTTCAACTCATGCCAGCTCTACTAGCTCATCAACGAAGGCGTCTGCTACGATGTCGTCAACTTCCTCGGTTCATAACGTATCTTCTGCTGCTGCCTCCTCCTCCACTTCCCACTCCGCATCTGCGTCTGCGTCTGCCTCCATCACCGCTTCCGCTAGCACCTCGACCAACGCCACGGCTACCGTCAGCTCCACTGCTGCGTCCGCTACGTACACTCTCGAGACTCTCGGATCTACTTTGATGAACGCCTACTACCCTGACTGGTCAGGATCGTACCTCACCCCCGAGGACGTGGATTGGGATCGATTCGACGTTATCGACTTTGCCTTTGCTCTCCCCACCTCCGACTTCGGCCTCGAGTTCACACAGGACGATTCTGCAGATCTCCTGACCCGACTGGTTAGCACCGGCCACGCCGCCGGCAAGCGCGTCAAGCTGTCTATCGGAGGCTGGACCGGTTCGACCTACTTCTCCACCATCTGCAAATCTTCTGCCAACAGAAAGACCTTTATCACCAACATCGTGGCCGCCTACGACCTGTACAACCTTGATGGTATTGATATCGATTGGGAATACCCCGGTACCACGGGTGCAGATGGAAATGCGGTCTCCACGAGCGACTCGGCCAACTTCCTAACTTTCCTCACTGAGCTCAGAGCTGCTCTCCCTACTGGCGCTTTGATCTCCACTGCCGTTCAGGTCTGGCCCTTCGCGGACTCTGACGGTAATCCCATGACAGACGTCAGCGGTTTCGCTGAGGTCATTGACTGGATCTTGATCATGAACTACGACGTCTGGGGCTGTAAGTTTGACGTTGAAAAGAAAGTCCCGGAATGCGCTGATCGGCTTGATATGAAATAGCTTCCACTACTCCCGGTGCAAACGCTCCTCTGTCCGACGGCTGCAGCAACTCCTCGCAACCTCTCGCCAATGCTTACGCAGCTGTTTCGTCATGGACCACTGCTGGCATGCCTGCCGACCAGATCACTCTTGGTGTCCCCGCGTGAGTATCGCCTTGCCAGATTTCAGCCAAGCGATAATTGTTACTGACTGTGATGTCTTTGAAGCTACGGCTACTTGCAAAAGTCGACGGCTACATCTTTGAAAGACCGACGATCGTACCCTGCCTTACCTCACAAGCGTGCGGATGCCAAGTCACGTAGCTCGACCGTCACTGTTTACAATGACGATGGCGGTTCTTCCGATGGTCAAGTCATGTTCGAAAGCTTGATCAGCCAAGGAGCTCTTGTACTTAGCGACGGCTCCTACATTGGTGGAGGTGGATTCACCCGGGAATGGGACAGCTGTTCTAGCACAGTAAGTGCTTGCTGGTTCCTTAGGCATGAACAATGCTGATATTGATGACTTCTACCCAGCCTTGGCTTCGGTCTACCGCTTCAGGGCAGATCGTCACGTACGACGACCCAGAATCGATGTCACTCAAGGGTCAATTCGCCCTTCAAGCAGGCTTGAGGGGATGCAATGTCTTCTCCATTGATGGAGATTGGACAGGTTCAGCTTGGCCCCTAACCGATGCCGTGCGATCGGGTCTGGACCTCTAAGCTCCTACGAGTATGGATAGTGAGGCTGGGTACGTCAAGGGTATACCCGTATAGATTGAATATACTGGGAATACGTTGAGAATCAAGATTATCCACTTGTTGATATCTATACCGTCTTGAAAGACGTTGATGGACTTTGCGCATGCATGACATGTGTATCTCTTGCAATCCTCTTGCCATGACGTCGTGATGTGTGACGGTGATATCCGATCAATCGACTGACAGCGAGCTTCAGCATCAGCATCAGCGTCAGCATATTTTGGGGTCATGAGTCCAAGCGAGTTTCATCACACATCACATATTACTCATCACAGATCAATGATTAATCACGCGTTCATGAAGCAACGTGCATCAAACGACAATAGTCCTTTTGAAGACACTTTCTCAAGGTTGGTAAGTATATTATCTTGGTAGAACGGAGCGACCCTTCGCTCGCCCACTCGTTTGACATGTCCGCTCGGTTTCTCAACTTGAGCAACGAGACGATCCTCCAAATAGCTCATTATACATGTTACGATAATCGTCTTCCCTTACCATCGTTTCTCCCGCATTGGTGCAACTTCAAATCCTCTCCTCCACAGTTTGAGAAACCTCGAGAGGGAGATTACGTTGCTTTGTCCTCGACATGTTGGCGACTACGTCGACTTCTCCCTTCTCCCTTGAGCGACAAGTACGTTAATCGGTGGAGAGCATTCACGAGAAAAGGATATCATGAACAGTGGTATCATTGCAGAACACCTGTCAAGCTTATCCGGTACGAGTGACTCACACAAACTGACAAAGAAACCGTATTTGCCACTGATACATTGATCATAGCCGACTACACCTCGACTGCGATATGGACTATGACGATGCGAGCTATGACTCGACGGATTGCGAGCCAGGCAAGAAATGGGATCCCCTGACTGGAGCTCTACAGCATATGACTTCGCTCGAAGAACTTATCATTGCCGGGACGCCAGTATGCTCGCACCGTCTACGTTGGCCTGAGTTCGACATGCCCACCGAGCAGCTGTGTACGCCGGGTATATAAACCCTTTGTCGTCTTCTATCGTTTTCAATCGCCGTCGAGTGTCATCGGCGCGCTGCTATTCTCCCAAGATTGCTCGCACCCTGCGCACCAAAATTACAGCACCTCCATATCGTGAGCCACGGTGCGGGTGACAACGATGCTGGATGTTTACGAGACCTGTTGAACGACTGTCAACCGCACAATCTTCGCTCGTTGTGGCTGCGATTTGATGCGCTTCCTGGGGTATTTGAGAACATCTTGTCCACTGCTGGGAGCGAAGTGTCACAAACTTGTCAGGAGCTCCGCGATATCAAGTCATTTGCCTTTCGACCAAGAGTCAACTCGAACATCGATAGCACCTTCTGTCCTATTGTGCGCTTATCACTATCCATCGACGGGTGGCACTGCTGGCGTCGGTCATTCTCGCCAGACCGTCGCGTCGTAAATGAAGATCGCTTCTCGATTCTAGTGAGTGATACAGACTGAAGACTGAATATTTTCCCGCATCGTTCTCACCCGTGTTATTTTTGACAGCGGATACTTTCCTTGACCATTTCGAGAAATTTTGCCATCTGCGAAGCTTCGATTTTGGCTTGATCATTTCAGATAGCACTTTAGGCCAAAGACCTGTCCCCGTGACGCCTCAGCAAAACGCGACCAGAGAACAGTACACGACTCGCCGAAGCGCTGCTGCGTTCAGCGTTCGTGCTCTATTCCAGTGGGAGACTGCATTCAGAGCCCTCATTTGCCGGGTGCGATGATACGCCGTTTGCCGTCTCTCGACGCAGGCGCATGCTGGGAAGAACTGGGAGACGGGGCCAACAAGCCACTCAGGGGCTGGAACAGATGGACATGGAACAAGAAGATCAACTCGGTCACCGGCGAATGGACGGTTGGGGTAGACCATGTTCCGGAGACCGTACCACTTGCTCTGACACAAAATTATGTCGGCACGAAGCGTTTCCACAATGAAGTGTGGACTGCGGATGAGATTCGAAGTCATAATAGACCGTTTTCCGATACACCGGGTTCAGGATCGGACACTGCATCTGTGCCAACATCAAGCCAGTATCTTGCTACCGAAATATCTGAGACGGAGAGTTTTCACCGTTCATGCGACACTGAACCTTCTATCGGCGAAGCTCGCAACCCAGTACAGGTCGCGAGAACGGTGATGACGGATACGGCATGGAGGACGGGGAGCGGTCTTATTCGAAAGAGCAGTCGTCCATAGAGTATTTGTCGTATGCGGAGTCCAGAGTGATGGTCGTGTAAGGTTTCCCGCAAAAACTCTGAGATTGATTATAGCATGCATCCTTACAATTGTGAATCATAGCATGGACTACTGTACCGTCGCGATTTGAAACGCCATACTCGTACTGCCTCACTTGAGCGAGAAGCGTGACGTGGAAATATAACAACCGGGATCATGATTTTGCTTCCGCGATAACCGTATTTTATCGTCCAGCATCTATAAGTATCGTTGACATCGTTGAAGCTATAATTCTTGAAATGACCGCTGGCTCTCAACATTTACTATACTTGAACAGCTACACACAGCGCACGACAGTGACAGTGACAAACTAGTCCTCACCTTCCCCAACATATATATCCAAAGCTCTCAATCCGATACACGCCCTTACCTCTGCTTGATCACTCTCGCCATGCCCCGAATCATCCCTTCTTCATCGTCTTTACCGAAAACATTCCCGGTACCAGGCTACAGACACTTTCTCGCTCCGCTTCGCAAAATCATATTCGACTACGATGCCGAATCCCCCTCTCAGCACGGTATCAGGTTAGTCTAACCCTTCCATCAATCTTTGAGAGTACATATAGAGTATTGAGGTGGATAACTGACCATTACCGTCATTCAGATCGTATCTCCGCAAACCATTGTTGAGCATGGCGCGAGAGAACCCCGATGTCGAGGTGTTGGTGCGAAGGCTGAAACGCGGTAAAGCAGCTGTGATCAGAGGTCATTATGGTACGTACCGCTCACCCTCTGCTTCAAATTTACCTCATATTCTAACTTGCACAAATAGTCAACGGGCGAGACAAGGTTATCTGCGTGAACAGGCTAGAGCAGGACGAGGTGGCCAACAAGGTACGTCGTTGCAGCCTGCCGACTCAAGTCGTTGAGCAAGAAGCTGATCGATTTGTTGCAGGTCAACATTCTCTTAAATTCATCCGGAGCAAAAATTAGACATTTGAAAAACTCGACTTTAGAAGCTGGACCTGTGGCCGAGTCAGCAAGAGGTGTCTGGAGCGCTTTACATGATCAGGCAAAGGAGGGCAGCGGATACCGGATATAGTATTGGGTCACATTGTGCATATGATATCATGCAGGCATTGTCTATAACTATCTTCAACCCGATTGAATTGCAAAACTTCGACGTCAACTCGTCGTGGCTGAGCACATCCGAAGCTAGAGTCTACAGCTCTTGGAAGTACCTGCGACGTGATCAGCATTCGCTCTTGAGTTTACGAAACGTCCTACAGCTATGCGGGACACTCACTCATCAATCTGCCAAGCCTGTTCCCACTTCTTGACATCCACTTTGAGCCCGCTCTTCTCGCCCTCCAATCTGATCCTCTCATCTAGCTCCATACCTTTTCGGACGCAAGCCAAATCCCCTTTCCTCATCCTTAACAACGGGCAGAAGTCATTACCGCCATCTCCGACGTAAACGATTTTGGAATAACTCTCTTTCCCACCGTTAGCCGCGAGGTAGGCATCCAGTTCATCGCCTTTGCACATGTTCGCCAAGCAGCCGACGGAACAGCCGTGTGGTGGCTCGCTAGCTGGTAAGCGACGACCGATTATGAGGTGGTCTGGATCAGAGGATGACCAGTGTGCGGGGTTGGTGATAATTTCGGAAAAGAGGTTGGTCAGGCCGTGTTTCTGCGAAGCACAAACGTGCGTCAGCCTGAACTTGAAGCTTTAAGTATGATGAGACGAGCAGTTGCACTCACCTCGAGGATGGTACCGATATATACTTCGTTCGAGTTGGACAAGCATAAGAATTTAGTATCGGCTGAACGAGATTGGAGCGAAGTCACCGCGCGCTTCATAGCTGGGTGCTGTAGGTGTTCGGTCAGCTCGAGCTGGTTTCATTTGCGACTACATATGAGACCGAACGCACGAAAGGAAGCATGCGCAAAGCGTCGAGGATTTGCTCCTTCGTGAAGCCCTTTTCGAACAAGTCTTTCATCGTGTCGTTGCTATATGAGGCATTAGCATCACCCTTCAGCTTTCATGTGTAGCGTAAGATGCAGGCGAAAGATTGAGAAGGGGTAGGAACTCCGCACAGCGATGTAGAGTACACTGTCGTCTAGCAAGCACAGTCTAATGGAGAACGAGAAAGACTCACACAACATCAGGCGTGCATTGCATACCCGTCCCAGATGATTTCCTAGTCTGCAACAATCTCCTCAACTCGGTAGACAAGACCTCGAATACCCATCGGTCGGTATCCTGGTCAACGAATGACCAGTCGAAGTCAAAGACGATCAGCTGCTTGTCGGGCATTGTGTAGTCGCGTGTGGCTGTGCAAGTGGTTTCGCTGGAGATGAGCTGAAGATACGAGAAGTGAGAACGAGGAGTTTTTAAAGGTGATACAGCCTAGAATGCGGGATTGACTGGACAACTTTTTTGGTTGTAGGTGTTGAAAACACGGCTCAATCCCCAGGCACGGCCCAATGTTAGAATCGCTCGCCTGGTACCAAGTCCTTCTCTGTAGATTCTGCCAACGGTCCTAGCTTCTCTGCCACAACGTATCACCTCCTGAGCATTCCCCGCGACCAAACTCACAGATACTTCGTACTTCATCCTTGGTGTATGTCGTCAGTTGTGCATTACGATTACACATAGAGCTGTTGTCAAGATCCACCCGCCTCAGTAATCCGCTGGTAAGTCACGTGGCAAAATTGAACTTATAACAGCGAAAGACAAGCGCTCACCTCATTCATGCAGCTCCTTCTTGACATTATCTTGATCACCCTTCGATATACGATATCAAACAGCAAACACAGCAGATCACCGACTCGACAGTGCACCCCCACACCAGTACAAAGGATCAAGATGGTCCTCCCATCGACAATACACGATGCATCGCCCTTAGACCCCCTACTCCTTCTTCCCGTTCCGACGCCTCTGCCATCCTCGCCTATCGCAGATTTAGACCCACTCTTGTCTACACTCGAGCTGCACTTGAAAGACCCAGGAAGCAGTAGCACATCTATCCCTATTCCAGCTTTAACGGCTGCGATGAGGCACGTTACTCGACAATCCCAGATACTGCTTAATGCCGCTCGGGTCGGGACTGCCGAAGCGAGAGAGAAGTTGGATAATGTCGATGTGGACTTGAGAGGAGTGGAGTACGAGCGCGAAAGGGTTAGAGAGGAGATTGATCGATGTGCAGATTATGCGTGGGTTTCGTCTCTGTTATATCCATATTTGATTGCTTTTATAATCATAGAATCATTACTGATACCGACAACTGTACAGCCCCGATTACAAGTCGCTCGACTTGCCTGATATCGACTCTTTCCTCTGTTCACTAGACGAAGCGTCCAGATCATCATTACGTGAGCTACTCTTTCACCCTCGAGTGTAATGGCTAGCTGACTGCAGTGATCCAGCCTCTCAAGATAGCGAAGGGTACGAATACGCTTTAACCATTGCGCAATTAGAAAACGAGCTGAGCGAAATACAAAAGTGAATATCCACCTTCAATATGACCAGACAGTCAGGAAGAAGCTGACTTTGTGTTGCGTAGACGGGAAGCCCACGTAGCGCAACTCACCAAGGACCGCGATGCGCTCATCAAAGCTAAGAAAGAGATCAAGATCAAGTCGGACGCAGTGGATGTACACCTGGCAAACTTCCAGAGGGTGAGTGTATCGTTCAAAGACAACGATGAGATGAGTACCGGCGTAGCTTATGCTTTGTGATCGATACAGAGCGCAAACGCGGTAGCCAGCAAACTCAAAGATGTTGCGGACCTATCAACATCCATCACCCCTTCCTCAGCAGCTCAGGTGCCGGCTGCAGGAACTTCGACACCGACACCTAATCCGTAAACGCGGATGTGATCAAACGATTTGCCAGACTCGCAGGAGAATATATACCTCGCATATAGTATACCATGATCGATGTATGTAGCGTATAATGATCTCTCCTTCTGATGGCGTGGATCGCTTGCTCTCGCATGTGCGCTCCATACACAAAGTCCTGACGGAAGCCATCCTCGTGCGACTTGCTGTGTCTCGGCAATCACGAGCTGCCAACTGTCGTCTCCATCTAAAATAATTGCTCTATATGCGCATCAACGCTGCCTGCGTACTATGCGTCATCACCATTTGCGTCGACCTCGTCGTCTTCGGCGTTCGGGATCGTGTATATTGGCTTGCGGAATTCGCCATCTTCTCCGCGAAAGCTGCGCAGTGAGGAGAGTATCAGGATGAGCGACTATAACATGACACTGATCCAACCTGAAGAGGATGAATAGCACACCTGACAAAAAGGGTCTTCCACCTCGGCCAATCGAGCTGAGCAATAGTCCTCCCTCCCTTCGCTCCTGAATCGTCCACCACAACGGGCTCCAGCTCTTCTCCGTCCGCAGGAGGTTCTTGACCCTCGGCTAGTGCTGGTATCTCATACAATTGAATGTCTTTCGGTGATGTCGGTATTGAGATGGGTAATGTGGAAGTCAATGGCGCTAAGGCGGGTAACAGCGATGTCTTTAACGTCGTTATTGATCTTCAACCCGGATAGTTAGCCCTCGTTCGTTCGTTTCCAAGTTTAAATATAACCAGATATCCATATAGCGACTGTAAGTAGCTTGTACTCACGTGTTGGAAGGAAGCGACAGCAGGACGGCCGAGCGGTAGAAGTGGAATGTGACGTGGTGAAGATTACTCTGTTTTGGTGGCTGCATCCGCGACGGGTAACATTTGGAAGATCAGCTATCCTCTTCCTGTCAACCGAGTATCTGGAGGCTCACCATGCTGTTGCGTTACTATACTTTATACTAGAATGTACAGCAGATAGGAAGATGAATGTCAAAGGTGAAAGTCCAGTTCATGACTACATTGACGCGTAAAAGGTCAAGTGGATCTCGGTGATCGCCGCAAGTCACTCGTGGATGTAACTTGGCATTACACGCGCATCACGACCAAGACGATATCGCCATCAATACAACTTGATCCACATCTCTTCCTTTATACCTTGTATAGCTGCGTCCACTGTTCATCCGATGTCCAAACGCGAGCACAAACACCGAGATCGCCAATGACCTCGAAAAAGAGTGATCACGATGCAAGTGTCGGTTTCTGCTCCGGCTGGTTTGGAGGTGCGCAAGGACGGTGGACGCCGACGATCACCTCGTCTCGCTTCTCTTGCACCTGACGGTAGTGCAGCAGATACGTCAGCATTAGGATTTCCGCCAACATCATCGCTATCGTCCCCACCTCTTGATCGGGACACAGATGTATGGGGTAGCCCGGACGATGTCGTTGAATGGGAATATCAAGGGGAGGCACCTGCCTCAACATCAACAGCAGGATCCGCTTCGACCTCTCGAGCAACGTCTTTTCGTCGGCGGAGTCAGGCTCAGACACAGACTTCGGCTTCACACCCTTTAGCAAGAGATAGTTCCCTACCTACGCCTCCGACACAATATACAGATAGACTAGGCGACCCTTCAAGACCTGCGTTGCAAAGAGCTACTTCCCAAGTCGAACGCCAAGTCGCGGAAAGCTCAAGGTCTGCTAGTGAAGCTGGAGGAGGAAGCCTGAGAGGAAGTTTTGATCTTTTGAGGATGAGCCACGTCGATCAGTCAATTCCGGGAGCAGCGGCCGAGGTCGAGGTCTTCATTCACAAGGTGGGTCCAGTTTTGTTGGTTCTCCTCCTTAACCGACATAGACTGATTCAGATTGCGTGATTAGATCAAGCCGAACGAGTCGCTTGCAGGCATCGCCTTGCTCTACGGTATCGATGTGAGTAGCTCTTACATGGCTGCGCGCAGAGACGAAAGCATGCAAGCTGACACCCTCGATCAACCTGTGATGTCTATGCCTTCTCACTGTTCATACGATCAACGCGCGTAGCTCCCTACACTACGCAAAGTGAACAAGCTCTGGGCTTCTGATCCTATACATATCCGCACACATCTATACGTCCCGCTGGAAGCATGCAAGTGGAACAAGGCTAGCGAGACGCTCGTTCGTGGACCTGGAGAAGGACAGGTGACATTGTCGTCGAAACCTGCTAAGCGGTCCAATAGTTACCCATATCCCATGGAAAATGGCAACGGTAAAGGAAAGGAGAAGCAGCGGGAAACAGATCTTTCGGGAGGGAATGACATCCAGAACGGCGATCACCCATATACCAGGTCATCTTCATCACAAGCATCTCTAGCGGTTGATACCGCCAATCTGGACCTAAACGAAGACGCAGAGAATGGCTGGGGTATCGAGCCAGATGCTTCGTCATTCCCCAGCCTAAATCCAGCCGAGACATTTATGCCTTCTACCAATATAGCGTACGAACGCCAGCACCGGAATAGTCAGCACGGGATTCCAGAGGAGGCTACCGATCTCCTTACAAGCCACGCCTCTCACGCTCTTGACGATCGCGCAGGAGACGACGAGCGTACACCTAGGGTGTTGGACGTTGTGCGAATACCGAGTTCACAATTACGCTTTTTCCCTCGTCCGCAAAAACCGCCAGAACCATCTTCCTCCCGTGCATCGCTAGACGTCGTCGAGTCCGAACGAGATCGTTATTACCATGATGTCGCGGAAGGCAAGAGCAGTCATAACGATATCGAAAACGCACTCAGAAACCATCATGCGAGATACGCACTCCGTCGTTCAACATCTGATTCGTTCCCTGTCAATCATAATTCAGCGAGACAAGACGAGAGTATAGAGTCTGGTCCAATGATACGAAACGATCTGTCGACTTTACCACCATCATTGAGACCATCGCCACCTCGTCCTCACCATCAAACACGAAGTAAAACATCCAACATTGTGCGATTGAGACCACCACAAGCGGTCGTGTCGCAACCTTCTTCAGGCGGATTAGCCAATCGACTCTCAGCCTTATTCACCATTCCTCCCCCGCCTCCTACCGCCTCGCCCTCGAAATATAGACAAGGACAAGGGGGCACGCCTCGTATATCCCTCGATTCCAATCGATCCAACACGACTCCAAGAAGTTCCAGAGCCGGTTCCGAGACTGGTTCGCCGGCGTTGAAAGTGAAACTTCCTGAGGAAAGTATGGAGCTGGTCCCTCGCGGAACGGCTGTAGGTATGGGCGGAGCGCCGGATCTAGGTCGAATCAAGGCGCGTATCTCTAGAGGCAAAAAGGAGGACTGACGCATTATCTTTTTTCTCGACCATAACGTTGTCTTTGCATTGTACATAAATTCTTGTACCTATCATAACAGTACGCCCAGTTGTAGATATCCTGGATAATTCTCGAACAAACATGCAGATACAGTGCAACATCATAGAGCTTGCTGAAAATACATACACTCAGGTCAAATTGGGATCGCAGCTGCACTCTGATGCATGATGGCTTGTTGGCATGTCTCAGACGTAACATATATACGCAGCCTACTCGTCCATATCTTCTCCTTCCTCCTCGCCTTCTTCGTCATCCTCATCAGCCTCGAGATCGAGCACTTCGACCTCTCTCCCTCTCTCGAACATGACGCAACCAAGTCGTCGTCCTTTCCTCCCGTTCAGCGCTATAGATGCTGAACGTTTTCCCCCTTGCTCTGCTCTGCCAGACGAATCGTTCATATCCATATCCATGTTCGAAGATAAGGGTCGACAGCGGGATATAGGTATTGGGTTCAACTGCATCACTTCTCAGTCAGATATGCTTCAAAAGACCTCGAAAGGGAAAATTTGTGGAGGACATGGCACTTTACTCACATCAAGTGAGGCCTGCCCCCATGACACGACTTTATCAAGCCCTCCAACCACTTCGGGAGGCACTTCGATCGATTCCTCGACCATATCAGTATATCGCACTGTGGCGAGATACCTGTCCCCCTGTTCGGACTCGAGGAGGAGGACAAGTTCCTCATCATCGAAGAATTGCAGTGCTAGACATCTCGCCGCTATTTCTTCGTCTGTGAGGGCGAATCCTAGGATCCTTGCGTTGTCCGTCGTCGATGCAGCGACGTGCTGGAGCCATACTGCGGAGTATGCACGGAACACACCCGTCAGACTCAATTTTGCAATGCAGCAAAAAAGAATATACGCACGCTGCTCCCCGCTTGGGCTTGAGGTCACGAGTGCTTTCCAGATAGTCTGTACTCTCATCAGCTCGCTTCGCCGACTCAGTGATGCCCTGCTCACCTCGCCGATACGCCTCTCATCGCTCAGCCCATGATACTCCGAAGAGCTGGACACCGCCGCCTGATCGCACACACTGGTACCAGCAGTAACAGCGTCCCTGATCATTTCTTCACATGCACGAATCAAGGTTCTCGCCCATACCCAAGGCTCTTGTTCTAACGATCTCTTCACTTCCTCTCCTTCTTCAAGCAAAACATCGTCTTTACGCGCCACCGTGTCCGGGCTGGAAGTGCGAGATTCGTCTGCCATCGACATTGACATGTCGCCTGCCTGAGTTCGTTTTGTAGGTGTGTGATCGCCTTCTGCCTCCTCGTCTGCGGAAATGGACATTGACATCGATGAGGAAGACGCGAATGAATCGTCCGTTCTCTGTGACGGAGTAGGCCGGTCCAATGGGCCTTTGTGAAAAGCGAAAGCTCGAGGAGCATATAATTTCGAGGTTGTTTCTTGCAGGACCTCGTTGAATGGCTTGACCGGCGTATGTGGGAAAGGTACAACATCCTTTGGTAGGAGATCAGTCGGAGGTCGAATCAGCAGATAGGGGAAATGTTGATGAAAGGGAGAATGGAGGAAACCATTTTGCATGAACGACCAAACGTGTTTCAGATCGTGGACCGCGAGCGGTAGCTCATCGGTTGATCGATCCTGATTCGCTGCGCGAGTGATCTCTGCATAGTGTCAAACGATGGTCAATGACTACGTTTTCCATACAACATTGTGGAACGTATAGGGAGGGAGACATACCGTATTTGAGCCACTTCATGAACTCTGCTGCAGCGAGCATTTCGTGCTCGGCAGCCTGACGCATACGGTGCACTAGAGTTGCAAAGCCCAGTACGAGGTCCAAAGCGGCCGTGATTTGATGCTCCTGAAGCTGTAGGTGGTGTGTGTATGAGGCTCTGTATCGTAGTGACTCGATGTCAACAATCATGCACAAGCGGTGGACTAAATGACAGGATACTGACGTTCTTGACCACCCTCGTAGTTGCTCTAGCAGCAAGGCGATCCGTTCTAAACTCGGCGTGATACTCTCCGAGATAACTTTCTGAATGATCCTATACGACGTGTCCAACGTCTTGTCCCACTTATCGATAGTCTAAAGAGAGGAGATGAGCTTTGGTTCTCACATTTTTAGAATTGTGCGGCTAACCCTGGACGTCAGGCGACTACCTAGCCACTCGCTGACTGCTATACCGCTGCGGCCGGTCATGAGGAACCGGAAGAGATCCGCGTGCACGTCCGGTAACGACACTGACGATAGACATACAGTCAGCTGGTCGAATGGGCATCGAGAGTATAGAGACGCGACTCACTGCCTTGCTGCTGAGCGCATGACTCCAGATCTTCTCTACAGATCATGGTCTGTTTCTCACCATCTCGAAAAGCGGCTTCGGCATTCTCTAATCCTCTCAGTACAACATCGAAGAACTGCGCCATGCGATCTGATACTTGCGCTAGCGAAAGCACAGACCGGTCTGGCCCTAGTTGCTTATGTAGTGAAGGAGGTAATGGAAACGTTCCCACGAGTAGCGGATGAGTTGAGATATATAGGATATCTGGGGGTACAGGGGGAGCAGCAGGGAGGATAGACGGGAAAGTCGAGAGCCATGAATGAGGACCAGGTTTCTCGGTTGAGGCTGCTGTCGGCCGCATGAATGGCAAGACACTTTTGGCTCGTTAGCACTCATACAGTCGTCCTGCCAGCTCCTAAGACCTACTTGGCTGGTTTGGGGGGTTCGACAGGCGTGACTCTCGGTAACGAATCGATGATCATTAGCGCCGAGCCTTTCTACTCATTTCGTCAGCTTGTTATGGGCAGGAGGACCAGGAAGCTGACTCTCGGCGTTTCCCATGTAAGACCACTATCTCGCCATTCCATCTGGATCCATCTCTGACTTGTGTCGTCCGGTAATGGCATATCTATCGGTAAAGATTTCACCACTCGGCCCGTGTGCACCGATAGGTGTTCGAGTGTGTTACCATCGGTCTTGACGACAAGGACAGATAGATGAAGACCTGCAGTCCTATCAGCATACTGGCACTTGATAATAATGTAGAAACAAAGCGACGCACCATCCCTACTCCAAGCCAGACCTGCGACTCTACCATCCAGCTCAACCTCCCACACTCGACTTCCGCCCGTACGCCATAAGCCGAGCTTTGTCGAAGACGAATCAGCTTTTCCTTTGCCTTTCGCAGCTGCAGCTGCACCACCGAATAGCGGTCGAGGTACTGTAGGTTTAGAGCTTCCAGCAGCCAGTGGTTGGAGGAGGACCACGAGGTCCATAGCGGGATTACATGCTTGTGGATGGAGGATGTGTTGATGCGAGAGCTGGATTGTTGATAGGGCCGTGAACGAGTTGGTAGCTGGGAAGAGCATCTCGTAAAGTGTTCTTGAGCTAGCAGGCTCTGCGTTTGTAAATCGTTACTGCTGCGGTGCTTGCTTGGCGAGAAGGGAGAATATAGCTGAGTTGCGATGATTGATGTTGGTACTCTTGAAAGAAAGCAAGAACGCGTCGAAACATGTTGGTAAATCACGTGACAGCTAAACAGCTCATCCTGCAACTCAATGGACAATGCTGTTCATATTACTCCAGTTTCAGCGTCGTTTCGACTACAACGATCTTTGTCCCAGACATAGACTACTCCAACAGAGTAGCACACCGTCCACAGTGTCATTAGTCGACCTCGAGCCATTTGACTGGATTGCGGAGCAAAGGAAGGTACACCGCACGTTTCATCGATCACCTTTCCGGCTCACCGACCCTTTCCCCACTTGGACCGATAGGTGGAGGGTACTTCCGTCAATAAGCCGAATCTCGACGCGGAGCTGTGGCCGGTTCTGATACTCCAGTAAATAGAAGATCAGTGAAGACCGAAAGACGAAAACGCAAGGATGGACGTGGACGACGAGATCCAAGGGCTTTTAGCTGATCCAGCGATAAAGGACGAGGAAGATCTCGAAGAGAGAGACGTAGAGAGGGACGTGGAGAGGGAAGAGGGAGAAGAGGGCGGAGATAGCGGGAAAGAGGACAGTGTTGCTCTACCGCCAAGAGACAGACCTAGTGGTTCGCTCATGTGTGAATGGGACGAGTGCGAGTTGGGTTTTGCGCTAAGGGACGATCTCGTCTCGCATGTCAAAGAAGGTGCGTGCGTCGGTCGTGTTTCGAGGGGTAGCGTCGGGATTGAGGTTGCACAATGTCCTTGATCAGTAGATTAGGCGGTGCTTGACGACGGTGCTGAGGAAACACCTCTACCTATCGGCTACCTGTGTCACTCAACCTACCCCTCTCATATATGGGTTTTTGAAGCTGATGCTATCTCTCGATTGTACACCGCAGACCACATCAATCATTGCAAAGAGTCGTTTATTTGCAAGTGGCGCACCTGTCCTAGACTAGGCCACAAACAAGCATCCAAGCACTCGTTGATGACGCATTCACGGATGCATACGGGAGAGCGGCCATATGCGTGTGCGGTCGAGGGTGAGTGAGGTCGATCCCCTTAACTGGCTTAGCTGACGGGATATATCTCACCACATCGCTATATGCATTAGGCTGCAACAAGACCTTCACCCGCTCTGACGCACTCAACAAGCACATGCGGTCCCAGCACAACCCCGATGCGCCACCGCCAAGCGCCGCAGGGCCAAGTACGCCACTCGCCTCTGGATCTGGATCCGCTGCAGCTTCAAAATCCACTACAAAGCGTGCAGCTGCTGCAGCTGCAGCTATAATACCGCCTGCTCCAGATTCGGACCTGATGTTGGATGAGGATATCGCCGAGGTTTTACCTCGATTACGCGCGCGAGAAGTGATTCGGCCCGAGAGCGAGGACGAGAAAGGGGCTATGGCGTATATACGCGGATTACATCCGCGCTCCGACGTAGATGACGGCGGTGGCGGTGGTGGGGGTAAAAGCAAATCGAAAAAAGCTACCAAAAAGCCAAAAGCGATATCCGAAGCAAACAAAGACGATCCGTTCCCCGAATCACTACAATATGTGGAAACGCTCGATTCCCCACCCTCGTCAACTCCACCATCACCAATACTGCAATCAACAACGTTGGACCCGGACGAACCTGATGGTGAGATCGCGCTGCTCTCTCGGAGTAGGTGGCAAGTCCGTTATGTCAGGATCAAGGCGAGGATGATGTTGGTTGAGGAAGAGAATACTATGCGGCGTAAGCAGCTTGAGGACCTACTAAGTCTCGAGGAAGAAGGGCTGTAGTGTGCGTGGGACGTCGTCGACTCTGGACAAAGTGTGGAGTTGGCACGCTTCTAGGTCATAAGAGAGCAAGGAACGCTGTTGTAAGACGAGCAGCGGACACATTTGCGACTCGCGATACATATGTATATATACGACGAAGTCGTGTTCAGGTGGTTGATGAATCGACAAGCATCTCCGATATCCAGCCCCGGCCCGGTCCAAGTCTGCATATTAATGCACCAGTATTCGTACAACTTGCATGCCCGAAATGAACATCGCATATTGCTCCGTATCATCCACATGCACTATCAAGTCAAATCAAAATCCGGGTAGAAAAATCATACGACAAATCCAATACGCTAAAGATCATTAGATGCCTCGAAACCTAGTTGATCTGAGGCATGTGGACGCTTGCCTAGATTGCACAAAGCGTAAATCATGATCAGCTTCTCAATCGTCATTTGGAGCAGTGGGAAGAAGCGACCAGCTCACCCTGTTACCGACGGCATCTCCAGCTGGCCAAAGAGCCGTAGTGGTTTTTCGTTGAGTGTAGAAGTCCAGTCCTGATTTGCCGTAGAATGGGATATCGCCCTTGAACGATCCCTTGCTTCCTGACCAGTTGAACATGGGGAGTGGCACCTAAGCGCGGTAGAGATATGAACGGTATCAGCGGATGGTATGGTGAAGAAGTTGGGTTGCAGATAAGAGGAGGGAAATGCGCTCACAGGAACTGCAACGTTGATACCGATCTGTCCAGGCTCTGCTTGGATCTCAAACTTGCGCGCAGTGGAGCCGCAGTTGGTCTGCAGATTGATTATTAGCGAAGACACGACCTCGCTGATCGTTAATTGACTCACGAAGATGGAAGCGCCGTTTCCGCTGAAGACGCACATCCGTAAGTATGTCAAACTTGAATAGAGAGGTGTGACACTCACTACTTGTTCTTGTTGATGATCTCAATAGCGTCATCGAGCGTCTCAGCCTCGACGATAGTCAACACAGGGCCAAAGATCTCGTTCCTTTGAGTATCAATGATTAGTGACGCCCTCTTGGATACAAAGAGCTGACGCAGCACTCACTTGTACGCTTGCATGTCGGTTGTGCACTCGACTACTGTGGGTCCGACAAAGTTGCCGTTCGGGTACTCGGGCACTTCACACCCTCTGCCGTCTAGCAAGATGCGGCCTCCTTCCTCGCTTACTGAGGCGATATATGATTCGATGCGCTCCTTTGCCTGAGAAGATATGACGGGTCCGCTGAACGAATAAAGCGTGACAATCAGCATACTGTAGCGTATGCAGAAAAAGTGTTACTTACAGGTCTGCGCCTTCCTCGAAGCCGCCAGACACCTTGAGTGCCTTGGCACGCTCGATGAGTTCAGGGATCCATTGTCTTGAAGCACCGACAAAGATGGCTAAGTGTACTGGTCAGCTGAATTCCCACCTGTCTTCATATAGAATAGTGACTCACCGACAGACAAAGCCATGCATCGCTGACCAGCAGCGCCGAAGGCAGCGCCGGCGACAGCATTGAGGGTAAGGTTTTTGTTGGCTATCGTGTAGAACACTCTGTTAGCGTTGCATCTGCATGAAAATAGAGGATTCACTTACCATCAGGCATCACGACACAGTGGTTCTTGGCTCCGAGGTTTGCTTGGACACGTTTGCCCTGCGGAGTAGCCCTATCGAGATGTTAGCTGGATTCGAGGCCGAGCAGGCTGTAAGCTCACCTGTTGAAGATATGTTCTCCGGCTTTGTCTCCACCGACAAACGAGATTGCCTTGATAGCGGGGTCGTCACAGATACGGTTGACGGTAGGCGCCGAACCGTGAACACTATGATTGCGTTCGTCTCAGCGCACGGCATAATAGGAGAGATGGAAGATAAGAGTGGACGAGAACGTACACGTTGAAGACGCCTGGAGGCATACCGGCCTTTGCGCAGAGTTCAGCGATGATCATGGTGGCTCCTGGGTCGCGCTCTGAAGGCTTGACAATGAGTGTGTTGCCTGGACGTAGAGTCAGCAGTCAGCCATTCAGATGTAGTGCATCTTATCCATCAAAAGGAAGAGACGACTTACCGGTAACAGTTGCAAGGGCCGCTGACCAGAGGACAATCATGGCGGGAAAGTTGAAGGGTGTGATAGCACTAGTGACACCAAGAGGCAAACGACGAGAGTAGGTGTCCATGTCATTCGACACTTCTAGCTTATCACCAAGTAGAGTGGACGTGATAGCAGTAGCAGTCTCGACTACTTGCAGACCTCTGCCGACGTCTCCTAGCGCATCGGCGAACGTCTTGCCTTGCTCAAGCACGATCGAGTTGGCGATATCAGGCGCATGTTGCCGGATCAAGTGTTGGAGTCTGCGCGGACACGTCATGTCATCAGTCTTGAATTATGTCGTGATGCACTGATATATTAAGGAGACAGCGCTCACTCAAACATCACCCGTTGCCTCCTCATGATACTAGTCGTCGACCACGTCTTGTACGCTTGGCTAGCGGCGTCGACGGCGGCGGAGAACTCGTCCGCGGTCGTCTCCGGCACGTGGGTGAGGAGCGTCTGGCTCGACTAGAATCCGTGTTATAGACGGTCATCAGCCGGTGTGCTTCCACAGATGGTACTAGAGAGAGTCAAGAGAAGTACTGGGCTTTGGAGGGAGAGTTAAGTGTAGTGTAAGAGATATTAAAGACTGACGGGATCCAGGACATCAAGCCACTTGTCCGCTTTGCTCTCGACAAACTCGCCGCCAATGTAATTATGAGTCTTACCGCCAATGGCACTAGTACCCTTCCACTTGGACGACACTTCTTCGGCCACTTTAGCAGCCAAAGGAGAGAGTTTGCTCGTTGACGAGGCCGAGGGCTGAGAAGCGAGGGCGGCCGAGGCGTAGGCCCTCGCGAGAGATGGTTTACGGATAGCACGCAGCATTGATTTTGCGTTCAGCTTTGTATCACTATGCGATGGCAGGAGAAGCTGGCGCTGTTGGGATGGGATAGGATGAATGTAAGAGGGATGAAGACGAAAAGATGACAGTTGGCTTATCATGTGTGTGCTCGGTAACCCGTGATGCGTGCACATACCCGTCACTCTGGATTTAGCCGAGTTTACCACAGCCATTGTCTCGTATTTCGGCTATTTCCACAGCCATATTGTATAACCCATCTATGCATACTCAGACGTGTACTCAAGCACAAACCACAGGCAAACGTCTGCCTATCGCAACATAAGCGTGGGATGCACAGACGTGTATATATGCAATGTCCATTTTCGTCATCATAAACGATAAGAGTGGTCTAAGCCGTTACTTTGACCGCAGAGGCAGACGTCGTCTCCGGTAGTTCACCAGCCGCGCCCATCTCTTCCACGACCGAAGCTTCGGGGACGTCGGGAGCCATTGAGAATTCACCTATATCTGGCACAGACAACTCTCCAGGCTGGTAGCAGAGTGTTCGAAGCAGGTCGAGTTGAGTTCGGCCAAGCCAGAGCTGCCAGTGCGTATCATGATCGAATCGAATTGTAGTGAACATCAGTCAAATTGTCGTTCGTAAATGATCGTTATGTGTCGTAATACAATCCGCATTCGTAACCGCATTCATTCGGGATTACGAGGGAGGATGTGCGAAGCGATAGCGTTCATTGACGCACGACGGGTCGCGTTAGATATAAATTGATTGTCGGTCGAACCAAATTCATCGTTGTCGTCGATGGCGACATCGTCAGATTCGGAAGACGTGAATGGAGGAGGTACATTAAGTTTTCCGTGAGCTTTCATAAATGCCTTTTGTGCGAAACCCAAAGTTACATGTGCGAATGAGTAGTACCGCCAGTGGGACCAGGGAAAAGTCCATGCCGACAGGCCTGTAATAGGCAGAGACTCGGGGTTTGCGATGACCTGCCAAAACAACCATAAGAGTCAGAGGAGAGATCCCAACGTGTGTAGGATATTCACGAGCTTACCTCGTTCTTCAGTTTGACGAACGCACCGACACGATCGGTCAGGACAGCCTTGACACCCCATTGTAGGGCAGTCTTCATCTCGCCTTCATCATTGACAGTCCATACTGTGATTTCTTTGCCATTCTCCCTGCACTCGTTTAAGAATGCCTGACCTACGGTCGACATGAGTACAGGGAAGCACATCGAAAAGCCTTCGCATGCGTCCCAGAAGTACTGCTTCGCGATCGATGGGGCGAAACCGATATGGTATCGGCGTAATTTGGGAAGGTGAACGTATGCTGGGCGGATGAACAGAGGGTGCCAAAGACCGAGTATCAGGCGAGGGGCAAGCAAGGTCTCGTAGTTCTCATGTTTCCTACCGAAAGTCAGCAAACAGCTCTGTTGGTGCATCCTCATATTGGCTCACGAGAGGATTCTTGCCATCTCAGGCTGTGGGAAGCAGTCAGTCGGGCTGCGTCTCTACCATAGACACCTAAAGCTTACGAAAAGTGTCTCTGGATCATTCTGCATCTTGCAGTCGATCTAGAGGAACGGAACTCAGTACAGTTAAGGTGTCATGTTGACGACTTGCTGAACTTACGTTGAGAGTCACATGTCTGTTCTGGGGCTGTAACGCCGACATGATGTCAGTATAATCCGTGCTGTCTGAGCAGATCACACTCACTTTCATCAAAAGAGCCACGAGCTCCTCGAACAGAGGAATCGGCTGGATGGGCTCTTTGGTAGTTCGGACGTGCCTACAAAGAAGTAGAGCATCAGTATTGCTCTACCCGCCTTTGTATGACAACACGCCATTGCGAACAAAAGTCGCCTGCTCACTCTATGACACCTTTCCAAGGCTGAGTCTTGATCGTCCCTTTGCCCGTCGTCGTGCGGTCCAGCGTCGGGTCGTGGAACATGAGCACGACTCCGTCCGAGGTCGCGTGGACGTCTGCGGCAACACAGCTTAAGTACCAGCCACGACTAAAACACGAGTCATATAAGACGTGGACTCACCACTCTCTATCCCATCACATCCTTCTTCAATAGCAGCCTGGAACGACGCGAGACTGCGTCATACATCAGCTACTTAACTCTCATATGACGGCGAAACGACTCACGTGTTTTCTGGTAAGTGTGCTGAAGCGCCTCTGTGACCCCATGTCTCGACGTCTTTCGGCGCTCGCGGAAGGATGGGAGTGGGTTTCGCTGCTGACATCTTGCTTGATTATGTATTTTATCGGCTATCGCCCTGCAGCCAATTCTAGATAGAGGAAAAGGTAATCAAATGCCTTGTGCTCTACTGCTCTAATGATCTACTGTCTACAAAAAAGAAGGAGAGAGGGAGACACACAAAATTGATGCGATGCAGTGCAGTGATGGGATTTGATTGAATCATTTTATACGTCGGTTACAAGCACGTTTATCTTTTCAGCTTCGGCTTCGGTCACAAGCGATAACAATCTGGATTACGTCACATATACTCACCCTTGAACCATTCAGTGGCTCCTACAAACAATGGCTATAACACAAGCTGCATACTTCTCTATATATTACTTTACACAGCTCACTCACTCCGGTTCAGTCTCCCCTCCGCTCGCAGCTTCAGCCCAATGCTCGTCACCTTTGCCAGGACCCTCGGCCAACCTCGCTCCTCTTTCCCTCAGGAACTGCACCAGCTCGCTCCCGTTTCTCGTAGCTTTAGGCAGTGGTCGTTCCCACTCGACCGCGCCTTCGTCCTCTTTTGACACCTTTTGTACATCACCTCCGTATTCCTCCGCTAGCCAGTATGAAGCATTCACTTGAGCGTCCTTCTTCTCCAATTCGAACAAGACCGAAGCTAGCTCTCGAGCAGCTTCTAGGCGGGTACGTAGGACGTGGCGAACCAGCACACGGGAAGGGAGTCGTTTGGGTCGCACATACTTCTCTGGCTGAGCGGAAGGCGGTAAACCTGCTACTCGTGGCGGATCAGGTGCAAACATGGTTGATGAGGCAAGGAAATTAGGGAGAGGCATTTCGAACCGCCGCGGGAGCCAAACACCGATCAATAACCGCCAAGCAGCGACGAGGCGTTTCATGCTGATAGATATATATCAGCATATCCCTGACCACGACCGAGTCCTGCCTGTAGCTGCACTCACGCATCGTAGTTCTCATCGACAAGGACCGAGTGATACCTTCCCAACAGCCATACACCGCCAGCCGCGATAACGGTACCCAAAGTGAAACCTCTGAAAACCGCGTAGAAGCTGAAGAATAACACAGGATAGGTTAAGAAACTCAATACCAGGCCTAAAGCGACCTTCATTTGCGCTTGAGTCTCCAGCTCGTCCTCCGCCAATGTTGCGCCGAATATGCCCACGAGATAGACCGGGATATGGATGAGAAGGGGGATGATGAAGAACGGCAATCGGATGAAGGACGATATGGAGTCTTTGATGAGCAGCCACAGTGTTGAGAAGCGCGATGGTAGAGGGGTCTTAAACGACGGATCAAGGGTTTGGGGCAGTGGCACGTCTCGAAGTGCAGCGTTTGACAAGCGCGATGAGACCAGCAGACGATGATATGTCGCGAGGAGTGTTCGCAGTGACGAGACTCGCTCATTCGGTGTTGTGAACAAGTCGACAAGACTGTGATACTGCTTCAGCGTGGATGTCAAACATGCTGGAAGTGCCTGAGCTCACCTCTGGGATACCTGCACATAGTCTGCGAGCAGTAGGTCTTCCTCCTTTTCCCATAGGAGCTGCCTAGCCATCTGGGCAGCAAACGCCGTTTCCCTGTGCATCACATGAGTTGACTGTAACAAAGGTTTTGCACGTTCACCTCAACTCACCAATCAGGTGCGTTAACGGTCATCTTTTTGAGCTCGAGCTCGATGGACCGGGTCAAGCGCTTCACGGCCAGCTTCTCCGTCCCTTCTTGCCCGCTGAGGAACTCGTCTTCGAACTGCGCCAAATCGATCGGTGCCCCATAGCTATCAGACGAGAGTCAACAACTCAGCTCTGTGCGGCAGTAAACGCTCACGAAGCTGGACTCACTGTACTGCCACACGGCTCCTGTATCTGGATTTCTCGACATACGCAATACCGACAGGGATGACGACGGCCTTCTTGCCCTTTTTCGGACCACCATTCTCTTCGGTTCCGCGCAGGTATTTGATGTATTCCAGCGCTGCCCATGAGGTTCCATCTTTTAGTCCAATCATGTGCGGTTCAGTGTGCGATGTGCCTTCCGGGAAGACACCGATGCTGTCCCCAACTGCCAGAGCTGTAATGAGGCGAAAACAATCAGCTGCAAAGCTAGCGCAACGACCAAGCAGGCAAGCAGTGGCACGGATTTTCGGGACCGTGAAAGTGTTGACTCACCTTCGAACGTTCCTTTGAACAGCTTTTGGTTGTTCTTAGTCTTCCTGTCCACAGCTGTGTACATGTCAGCACCACACAATCAAATTATCGCGAGAGCGAACTGACCAATGTTTCCAGCGTTGCGTAAAAGAGCACCAACAGCGGGATTCTTGAACAATGAGTCCTTGACCTGTTTGGACGACGTGCACGTTATGAGCTGAT
This sequence comes from Cryptococcus sp. GC_Crypt_6, assembly GCA_026538315.1. Lineage (NCBI taxonomy): Eukaryota > Fungi > Basidiomycota > Tremellomycetes > Tremellales > Cryptococcaceae > Cryptococcus > Cryptococcus sp. GC_Crypt_6. The sequence goes on from JALPBY010000003.1 coordinate 175,908, forward strand.
CCTTCTCGGTTTACTGGACATATGTAGCTCGACATACCCAGTAGTGTAACAGATGATCGTGCGGGATAGTGTTGCTCAGAACCGCAGGCTGATAACGGTCAAGTTATCAGCTGCTGCTCTTCACGATCTAACGCGAGTCCTCTAGCTGATCTGACTCACATCCAGCGCCATGTTGGCATGCGAGCACGCACTGCGGCCCAACTGTCAGCATACTCGTGCTCTAGGGCTGAGACGGTGACCTTTGTGCTCACAAGATGATAGGCCCTTCATCTGGTACGTTCTCGGCGCCAAATACTTCAATGTCGCGGAAGAAGCTGCATATGGCCGAGTTGGCCAGTGCCCTCAGTGGCCGATGAGTGAAGCCGAACGGCATGGTCTCGTATCTAGGATGGGTGGAGAGATGTTGGTGAAGAAGACAAAGCAGACGTTGCTTTGCAATGTTATCATCCGCTCTCACGGGTAATTCGGGGCCGAGCGTCAGATCGCCGCGCAACAGTGCCAAGAGGGACACGGTCACGTGTTCTTAGGCTAACATGGTGATTGGGAGAAAAGCAAGTAAATACATGTTCATATCAATTCTCTTGTAACACACTAACGGCGATCACCGCTGAGAGTTTTGCAGATTTTGATCCCGTGATCTCGACCTCCACCCTGATGGCAAAAAGAGGCAAAAGCAATGATAAATGTTGAAATTTGTAAACCGAGCCAGCAACGTCTTTCCTTCTTCATATATCGTGTTCTCAACACCTCTATACTTGTCGACACATCATAGATTGAAGGTAACGATGTCGCAATCTACAGGTAAGCTTCAGTATCGTCTCATGAACTTGAAGTGCTGTCATCCTTCGTATGAGCTGATCAGATATGGAACGACTTGCAGATCTGGACGCAGCTGTGCTCGCCTACCTCGTCAAGCGGGGTTACACTAAATCCACCAAAGCATTTGAGAAGGAGTCCAACGCCAAGGTCGAGTCTGCAACCAGCTCATTGGAAGATGCTTGGGCAGCCTTGATCTCCTCCGGACCCTCAGTGTGAGTCACACGACCATCTCCGCGCCAACAACGAAGCAATATAGCTGATGTCAGATTGTAGGATCGAGGTGGATGTGGAGATGGGCTCTGATTCAGAGTCGGACTCGGACTCTTCCAGCAGTTCAGACTCGGAGTCTGATTCGGATTCCGAGTCATCGTCCTCTGACTCGAGCTCGAGTTCCAGCTCTGACGACGAGGAAGAGACTACTGCCCCCGCTCCTAAGAGTAGCAGTAAGTCTTGCTCAACTTTTTGATTCAGTGCTCAAGCTGATGCGAGATATAGACCCGGCCAAGATCCCACTCCCCGACTCTGACTCCAGCTCGGATTCCGACTCCGACTCCGACTCTGACTCTGACTCGGGCTCAGAGTCCGACTCGTCCTCCTCATCTTCCTCCTCTAGCGGCTCCTCTTCCTCCAGCTCAACAAGTACATCAAGCGCTGCCCCTGCCCCTGCACCTGCACCTGTGTCTGCAACATTGCTCTCGGCGAAGTCGAACTCTAGCGAGACGCTAAAGGGCGACTCTGTATCCTCGTCTTCCTCATCTTCATCTTCATCATCTAGTTCCGAGTCTGACTCGGACTCAGACTCGGAATCCGAGTCATCAGACGATGAAGTGGACGCGAAGAAGACTTCGGGATTCTTGGATGTGGAAGCAGAGGAGAGCGGTAGTGAAAGCGACAGTGAGAGTGAGAGTGGCTCGTCGAGCTCTTCCAGTGAGTCTGTTCACGGATGAAATAATATACATGACGGCTAATCACGAATTGATGCTTTATTAATTTAGGTTCTTCCTCCTCTTCCTCTTCTTCGTCAGAATCCGACTCCGACTCCGACTCCGACTCCGACTCGGAATCCGAAGAAGAGAAGGCTCCTCTCCCTGTAATCGGCGGGAAACGCAAAGCTGCCTCTCCCAGCCCGTCATCCGCATCTTCATCCTCGTCCTCAGCAGGCTCTTCAACTTCGTCTCCAGCTGTGACTGTAATCACTACGAAGAAACAGAAACTCGCCGATGGGTCCGAAGCAGTGACTTCCACCGTCACTACCACCATGTCTACTCCCGCTACCGCCCGGGTCGCAGAGTCCTTTACTCCTTCCGGCTCATCTACGCCTTTGGGCAGTGGTAAGAGAGGTCAGGGACAGAGGTTCGAGAGGATCAAGATGGATAACGTCACTTATCACCATGATGGCTTGAAGGACAACTCGTTTGACGCTAGAGTAAGTCTTAGTTCGTCGAAGCGTTCGATCAATAAGCTAATCATACTTTCCGATGCCCGCAGCAACGCGCCGGAGCGAGCGAGAATGATTATGGAGCTAGAGCGTCGCGGGATCTGATTGTTACTCGCGGCGCGGGATTCAGGAAAGAGAAAAACAAGAAGAAGCGAGGGGTAGGTCGCTCTTTCTTCCGCCTCTTGCTATCGATATGTGGGCTTTCGCTGATGTGCAACCTTCATGACTGCAGAGCTACGTCGGCGGCGAGATTACGATGCAAACACACTCGATCAAATTCGATGACTGATCGGCTTACTCCCCTTTCCAATGTCATCCCGCTTTTCGATACTATGTTCTGGCAACGCTTCGTTGACCATCTACACTATGCTCATTCGTCTCATGCTCCGACCATGCGTTAGATTTCCTGGTATTTTCGGTTCTGTACATATATAGCGCTCTTGGCAATGCATGCATTGCTGTTGCATTCTGCAGAGTGATATGAATAGATGATTGGTACTGATGAAATGCCAGACATCCTATACGAGATCTAACAACAAAACGCTTTAGGTCTTTTCCTTCGATACTTCTTCCCCCTTCTACTTTTTAGTTCACTCGTTCACTGGGGCGGATCACAATTGTAGTTGAATACCGTCGGTGGATTGAACCGGAGAACGAGGGTAGGTAAGGCAAGATTCGTGTATGACATTGAGGGCTTTAATGGCGTCCTTCTCTTCGATCACTATATGTAACGCAGGAAATCAGCTCCCACTCGAACACGGTCATACGTTAAAGAGGGTCTTCTGTGACTCACCACAACTGATGTTGATCTCGCTCGCACTGCCATCGATTATCAGCAAGTTTGACTTGTGGGTTATGAGTATGAGTGAGATGATGCTCACCCCTGAGAGATCATTTCGATATTGATCATTTTTCCGGCTAGGCTGGTGAACATCAATCCAGCTGAACCGATTGCGTTCCTCATATTCCTTCCGACCAAGGACAGAATGGCCATGTCTTTCGATACTGTCACGTCGCCAATTTTCTCCAGGTCTCGAACCAGTCTATCGAGCCGTTTGCGATGTTGGAAATCTTGCATGGCCATAGATACCTATATCAATTATTACAGTTGTCAGCGACCGTTGAGACACATAACCACTGAGCAAGGATAGACCTACGTGCACCTCGCTTGTGCTGATAAGATCGACTACGACGCCTGCGCGGTCGAGTGTGCCGAAGATCCTGGCCAAGAATCCATGTGACAATGTCTTTCGATTTGAGTGAATGTTGATGACGATGATACTATCCTTGATAGTGACGGCAGTAGGCATGCGTTCGTCTACTCCTCCCGCATCTAAACTGATTCCGACGCTCTCCTTCTTCGGCGCTTCTGTATCAAGACCGCGAGGGAACGATTCGTCGGGGTAAATGACTGTTCCTGAGCCACTGGGGTTCTCGACGTTTTTGATCCGGATAGGAATACGAGCGCGGATGACTTGCTCCATCGTGAAAGGGTGAATCACCTCGGAGCCGTAATATGTCAATTCGGCAGCTTCGTCAGGTGTGATGACCGGTACCAATCTTGCTGAGGGCACTTTTCTAGGGTCGGCAGTGAAAATACCATCGACTTCTTTCCACACTTGCAGCTCAGCCGCTGCTAGGCCTACAGCACACAAAGCTGCGCAGAGATCCGTGTAGCCTCGGCCAATCTGCGCCAAGAGAGAGCCAGGCACAGCGCCAAAGTAGCCTTTCAGTCCCTGTCAGCTGGTGCAACGATTTGAACGAAGAGGCAGCTTACCAGTGACGACGGGAACTCTTGTGCCGCACGCTCGTAGTCGCTCGCCCAATCGGACGGCGAGCTGGTCGTAAAATTCCTGACCGAGTTGCGCCACACCCTGATCGCCAGATGCTGTGACTGCGCCGTCTGTGACTGCAGACATGGAGGCGTCCACGATGTTGTCCAGGACAACGAGCTCAGAGTCGATACCCCTATCCCGTAAAGCCGCTGCGACGATCTTGCAAGCTAATCGTTCGCCCGTGCCAACGATCTGATCCTGACTTCTAGGGCTAATCTCGTCAATGATTTGTGCGGCGTAGAGGAAGCTTCTGAGGCTCTCGCAATCTCTGTCAATCTCATCTTCGAGCTCATCTCTCAATGGTCCTGCGCGCAAGGTCGCTCTCGCAGCTTCCATATGACCCTTTTTGATAGTATCGACCGTTGTGTGGAACGCGGCGTCGCTGGTATTTTGGTCGACTGCAGGGCTCTGGGGAGGTGAGCGCGAGCGGCCGGCTGCGCTGGCACTGGACTGGAAGGGACTAGGACTAGAAGAGCGGAGCTCCAGTTGAGATAGTGACGAAACGGAAGACATCATCGAGGGCGGAGCGTCTTTGCCAAAAAATCCCGAGCCAACTCGTTTAGGGAAGAAAGGCGTAGCTGACCCAGAGCGTGATCGTCCGTTCATGCTTCCACTACCGCTGCCACCAGCTTCTTCTTGAGGTGGCTGAAGCGCTTCTTTAGACGCTTGTAAGAGCAAGTTGGTGGTTCCCAATGCTTTTGTATGTGATGAACGAGCAGAGCAGACCAGTGCGACTCTCGAGTTGCCAGAGATGTATGACCTGTGCGAGTAGCGCGAATGAGTACTTTGTCAGCTATACATTCGGTGTTCAAACCATGTGCTCAGCTCACTCTACAATCTTGCAGATACTGTCCAGGCTTTTACCGACAGACGTCCCACCGTACTTCTGCACGACCCAAGGAACACTGTCGTCCCCCGAATTCCGAATGAGCTCCTCGGGCGTCACCGACGTGGGCGTCGATGTGGACGACATGGTGGATGGCAAGCTACTACTCGGACTATTCAATCTGGAAGTGAAGAGTGTCAATAGATATGAGGTGAGGTACGCAAGACTGTCCAATGTAATGAGGAGAATGAATAGTCTGGTAACAGAGAGACTCTCTTTGGTTGACTTTTGAGTTTTCGACTCATTGTGCAATTCCCATTTCCGAAATATATCACGGAGATATTCGTAATCTCCGTGTTACTGTTTCACTCTAGTAGAAGTTCAGCTCGAACCAAACATTCACCATGCATATGCACCAATGAAGGCACTACTACTTCTCGCAGCCGCTTTTGCTTAGTCATCTTCTTCGGAGATGGAAGGGAGAGGGCTTGGAATTTTGCTTCTGACAGCCAGCGATCTCTGCTGCTCTCCCTCGGGGTCATCGCCGACCCTGCTCGAGCTAGATGTACTCTTTTTGGCTTCTTCATCCATTTCTTCCGCCCAGTCGAATCCGCCTGTATGCCAGTCATAAGCTTTGCAAAATGATCAGCAAGCCAATCTATCATACGCACCTGTAGGAAACAAGTCGTCCAACATTTTGCGCGTAGCCACTTGATTGACATCGTCTGCCCAACTGAACTCGCCTTATGCTTATCATCAGCCTCGCAACCCAACGGCAAGCCGATCCAGCATACTCACCAGTTGGAAAGAGATCTTCCAACGCAATGCTCGGAGTCTGTCCTTCGCCCTTCACGTCGCTTACTGTAGATGACGACTCGCCAGTAGTGCTTGCTGCCTCCTCGCCCGACAGAGTTGCTGACCCCGTGTCAGTCTGTGGGACTCTTTGCGACATTGAGCGGAGAGCGGTCTTCGCCTCGTCTCGATGGGCATTGGCTGATTCCTTGTCGATATGCTGCTCGCGTCTGTAGGCTTTGGTCGCTGCGCTGCCGGCAGACTCGCTGGGCGGATATGTGCCACCGACTCTCGCCTTGAGTTCAAAGTAGTCGGCGGCGGCGGTATGTATGAGGGCTTGCAACTTGGCGTGCGTCGCTGAATTCGCGGAGGGACTGATTTCACGATCCAACTGTTCCCACGATTCCCTCACCTGTTTCACCTGTTCCAGAACCGAATCCAGGGTGTTTTTGGACCCAGCGTCGTACGTACTTGACCAGGAGCCCGCTTGTTTCGACACAGCTTTGAGCCTCTTTTTCTCTTTTCCGGACAAAAGAGCATCATTGTAAGCACGAGATTGTAGAGTATCTCGGAGTACGGCCAAAGAAGGAATGGGCTCTTCAGTGACACTGAGCTCGGAAGCGAGATAGCGACGCAGTTCCTCTGGTACCCGCTTCTTCAGCTGAGAGATCTCTTCGACGGCGTTATGAGCTGTCGAGCTCTCAGGATCCTCCGGCTTGGGCTGATACTTGATCCCATTTCTGATGCGCTGCAAGCGTTTTACAGCCAGTGAAACCGTCGACTCCTGCATGAGAGCGGAAGTGGGCAGTTGAAAGTTGGCGGACAAACCTAATATGCCAGAAGGTTGTCAGTAATTGTCCAGTACTGCAAGGTTCGGGATGATTGAGGAGTGGAATCGAAGGGAGTCAGAAACTCACTTGATTTCGCATCAGACTGTGAGGGTTGAGCTGGAACCTCCCTTTTCAAAGCATCCAGAGGTATGAGATTGACATTTCGGTCGGCAACGATGGTTGGCCGATGAGTTCGCGCTTTTTCGCTGCGAAGGAATTGCTGCAGATCGGACAAACAAGCCGTGTCGTATAGTTCGATCTTGCGTGCCATGTCGTTTTCAAGAAAACGACTTGACACGAGCTCTGCGATGTCTTGTGAGGAATTTTTTCTCAAAAGAGTAGCTTCCTTGAGGATACGCTCTGAAGTCTCGGCAGGTAGTGAACAAGTTTCGTCGACCATGGTCTCCAAACTTGCCACGTCGGAAAGAAGGCCTTCGGCCGGGATGTTCTTTGGAAGATGATGTCTTCTAAAGTTTCTATTGTTTAAACGTTGCTTGATTTGGCCGCACCTGACATCGAAAACCTTACGAAATGCTGGCGCTGTCAGGCAGTAACTCGCGGCATTGTCTAGTATTGCTGCTTGACGTTGGGGCGGGCAGTCGTCTTGTTCCGCCCAGAGGCCCGCGGATGATTTCCGCTCATTGTCGGTCCGAAAAAACGTCCTCCCCTCTTCAGTCCACGAAGCAGCGCGTTTGGCATCGGCCAGAGAACGGCCGAGAAGATCTACGCCTTCGAAGGCTTTTTGAGCGTAGCTGCCAATTCTCCCTGCTGTCCACTCAGCATCATCGTCCCTTGAGTAAAAGCCACTAGCCCCAAGGAGCAGAGCGGAGTCTCGGAAGCTCAGCTTCTCGACGTCCTCCTCGCGGAGTGATAGTCGATTACTTTTGCAGGCTGTGCGCAAATCTGCCAAGCGCTGGTCAACCTCTGATGGAAAGCCAGATTCACTGGCTGGGTCATACTGAATCAGCACAGCACGGGCGGGTCGAACACGACTGGACGAGGATCCTTCTGAGGCGCTCATCTTGTCGAGTGAAACTATGTTGCGATAGGAAGGGGATGGATAAGCTTTATCAACAACGTGAAGCTTTCTCTACTGGGATCAAGGTGATAGCTTGTCAAACTAGGGCAGGGGAAATGTAGCTGAAGGCTTCTGGAATGAGTAGGGGAATGTATTTGCTGGAAAGGGAGACGAACGTGCTGGGTTATATACTCGTAATTAAGTACACACAGCGTCGAGCGAGTCGAGTGAGCTACCGTGTACAATCCATTGTGAGAAGCAGTTACGTGGGTCGAATTGCTGTGAAAGGTGAACTACAACGTCACTAGTGCATTCTGATGGACTTTGAAACATGTCATAGCGATCGTTCTTTTGTACGAAGCTGCCTTGCGAGCTATTCATTCTGATGAGAAGCGCCAAGAACAACGTCAATCCATCCACGAAAGAATCGTCTCCAAGTGCCATATCGCCAATACAGAAATTCGGCCACGAAGCGACTGCTCACGGCGATGCACGGCGCGGCAGCTACATGCTGCACATCCGCGCAGTCAAGTCTCTGAGTGCTCCTGTAGGTCTTTTCAGACACGGTCAGCAAGAAGGGTCCCCATCTGACATAAGCAACTTCGATACATGCGCATATCGTACCAAAAGGTTATGATCTGGGCTTCATTTACATTGTTTCAGAGTAACATGACCACATCCCGTCAGTCCTGTCCAGTCATTGAAACAATGCATGATGACCCCTAATGCCTGATATTCGCCTGATCTCGACAAGACTTTCTGAGCCTACGCACTTCACTCGAGAAGGCTCTGCCGCCTAGTACTCCGATGGGGTGTGGCGAAGTCGCTAGCGGTACCGCCATCTTGGGCTGTCTGAGCCATGAGGGCCGACTTGAAGTTTCCATATAAGTCGCTCAATTTTTCATTCACCCATTCTTGACCATGCACCGGCGTTAACATGTCAGTGCACTCTGTAATGACAGAGTTGTATAAGGCAGCTGAGCCTTCGGCCAAATGCTCGTCGCAGTTGTAGAAAACCGGAACTCCGTCGACCTTACGACTCCCGCATCCGCACGCAGCAGACTCAGAGTCGGGTAACGTAGTGTTCGAGGTGCTCGAGGGGTTTGACATGGTGTACGTCAGTGTGTTAGAGCTAAGGGATAAAGGGTTGTAGCTGCTGATGCCAATGAAGGAAAACGATATAATGCTGCTTCTGAATGAGGATTGGTGGGCAGATTAAGCCCTTTTAATCCTTTTCCGGGGGGTTGACTGAACTAGCCATTGACGTTGCAAAAGTTCAGTGAAAGGTGGACTGATGAAAGGTTTCCAGCCAAGTCTGTGACGCATTCGAGATGAAAGGTCGGCTCAGTCAAATGCATCATGATGTCAGCGACCCCTCTTCGAAGGCTTGGGAGCATGACGTGCTCAGACAGCCTTCGTCAGCGAGGGGAACCGCTCCAACAGGTTGTTCCTTTCAGGGATCATGTAATGGGAAGCATAGATGCTGCCGAAGAGAACCGAAGATACAGGAGACCAGAAGCGATGGAGCGATGGAGGGCGCGAAGGAGGGCGCGAAGGGCAGCTATGATACACGCAACGAGCGTATAATTCGAGTTGAATATCTTCCATGTGCTTACTGACTGCACTGCTCCGAATACAGCTTTGAGATATAATGCATGATGACGTTTAACGTTGGTCCCAACCAGGGATCTACCCCGGCTGAAGGCGTAGTGGAACTGCTAACTATGGATTCTCTTTGTTGACGCTCCGCTCTGTACCCTGACTGGTGTTCGTGGCACTCGCCGTCGCAGCGTCTTGCGCATTGCTTGCCTCCATGCGCTCTCTGTGGGCGGCGCACTCACGAGCAAAGACTTTGTCCGTGACGCCACCCACATTTGTGAATTCGCGGGTGAAACCTTTGAATTCAGAGTCAGAACCTCCAGAGGCAGAAGGCGCAGTGTTGGTATTCGAGGGGTTCGACATTGTGTGAAGTAAGAGTGATGATCTGGTAGACAGTGATAGAGTGTGGTTATGAAATGAAGCAAAACCCTGGTCAGATAGCGCCGTTTATTATAAGTTATCTTGTAGTAGATAACTCGTCTAGACAATGACCTTGCACAAGCTTGATGAAACGTAGGATGATGAAAGGTTGTCAGTTAACGTCTGCGATACATATTCGAGATGAAAGGTCGGCTCAGTTGGGCGTTCCGTTACGTCAGCGCCTCATTTTGGAAGCTCGATATGATGCTAGTGCATGGTGCGCAGAAGAGTGCAAGACTACATGATAACACAATCTTCTTTGACCGAGAGGGCATACATCGCCTAGCGATCACATCATACGCATCAGCAACGTGTTTATCTCTCGGGCAATGCCACACCGAGGGACTCACCTTGTCAACGGTCTTCTCAATCTTCTTCCAATCGCTACGGCGCTGGATGAACTCATAGATGCTACATCAAGTCCAACGCAATCACATCAGCTCATGAACGATACTTGGACAAGAGTAAGACCTACTCTTCTGGAGTAAACGTGCCTCCGTATCGCGTGACGTCTCTGACAATCTGTGCCAAGTCCTTGGCGTCACTGACGATATAAACGTGGCCGAGCATTTTTAGATTTGAAAAGTCGTCTGTAATCCTTTGCTGCTTGAGTGAAGCGACAAAAGAGTGATATGCGTTCAAGTCTGCAATAATCTGGAAGCCGCCTTCCAAAGAGATGATCTGGCGTTTCAGATGTCGTTGCAGGATCCTACAACAGAAAGAAGGAGTTTTAGTATACGATTTCGCACGTCAGTTGGCACAAGGTCGGGACTCACGCTTGCAGACGGATGCCCACTTCCTGGTAGAACACCTCTAGCACTTCTTTGGATGTACTGCCTCGTAACAGGTTGCAGTGCATCTCCAAACACTTTATTGCCTCTCTACAGCCTTGTGTCGGACCAAGATCCAACGGTGTACCTTCTACCGGGTAGTACTCCCTTGGCGCGGTTTTCACCTGGATGATGTGTTCGACCTATTTATACCCCGTGTTATCAGCAAATTTCCTCGAGCAAAACGTCCATTTCGCTGTTAAAACAATCATCCAGCGGGTTCGCTTTTACATACCTGATTCATCAACACCTCGATCCCCGCGTTGAGACCGGCAGCAACAGCGTCGTCCAAGACAGCTTCAAACCTTTTCTTTTCCCTCATGACAGCATTGAGGAAGTCGGTTTTATCCACATATATGGCCAGTTCTTTGTCAAAATAGACTTGAATCATTGACTGGATCGTATCGCCAATATGTACTAGCTCGAAGAATTGCAACAGTGGCGCGACGCTAGTGGTCTCTTCATGCTCGGCTGGCTTATACGTGCTCATCTGGTTTGTAGCTCTGCGCTTGTTGTCAGCATGATCCTATCCGCATCTGAAACGGCGCCAAGGGGATGCTCACATTCTGAAGCCCGGGGCAATATGACGGTCTCCCGCAGCCTTCAGCATGAGGATGAAGATCTCTTCAATCGCTTCCCGCACTTTCTGCCCGTATTTCGCAGGATACTTTGCAAACGTCTCTGCCCGTTTAAGCGAATCTCGATCAGTCTGAATCAGCTCGAGGGCGGTATCGAGGGACACGAGCAGTTGTAATCGATCGAATGACTTGTCGTCGTCCAGCGAAGGAGTAGTCGGCACAGGTGTGACCGCTCTGGATGCTGTGTTTGTCTCAGCCTTGACATCTGATATTGACAGATTTGGCGATTTCTCGTTCAGTGCGTCCAGCTCGACAGTCTTTTCCAAATCGACTGTTTCAGGCACTTGAACCATCACGTCACCATCTTCGGTCTTGACCGCCTGAACACGACCATTCGATCCGGTCCACTTCTGTGGGTTGAGCATAGCCAGTCCGCTAACAGCTTGATTGGAGCCGGCGACGATAGCGTTGACCCCAAAGGTGACTGTACGAGGGACGATCGTGACGGGTAACAGCAATGCGTCTTTGAAACCCGCAAGGACGTTGCGTTTGACCTGGTCAGGGTTGGAGGAGGTGAGGAAAGTAGGTGCAGATGCATGCTGCCTTGCGTCGGCTTTTGTGCCCAGCTGATATAGACGTGAGCATTTCATCGCTGATCCAGATTTATAGTTATGCTCACTTGCTGTTCCCACGCTTTACAAATCTCTTCCAGGTGCTGCTTGACCCATTCTGTCTCTTCGTCTAGATATTCGTCAATGTGCACCTCGAACATGCGGAATCTGCGCTAATGATCAGTCACATTCTCCTCGCGGATAATGATGCAATGCTCACACAGCATCTTCAACTTGCGTTACAGGTACAATCTTCTGTTCTGGGCCTAGCACGTCCATGACAAGGTCGACCAGCTTCCAAGCTTGCACGAACGTAGCGGCGGTGGCACGAAGAAACAGGTCTTGTGAGATGGCTCGGGCTTGTGTCAAAAGTGGGTGTATGTAATCGCCAATCTGTCGCGAGCTCAATCATCATGCTAGCAACAACTTAGCAAGGCAGACTTACCACATCGCTGGCCAATCTGTCGCAGAAGGATAGGATGACCCTCGCACTTGCAGGAAAGACCCGTTGGGCTAATTCCCCGTCTATCCGAAAAGCTTCCAATACGTGGCTTATAAACGCGTCCATTGGCGTAAAGTCCAGCTGCCGGACTTGAGCGCCTGTGGTCGTCTGCGCTTTTCTGATGGAAGAGATGGAGATCAGCTGGAGTATTAATAGTGTATGGTCATTGTATACTCACATGATATTTTCTAGCGGATCCCATCGCGCAGTATCGTAGAAGACTTCCCTCTTCTCCACCCACACTCTTCCGCACTCCCATTGATCCCTGCCACCGCCTCCTGCTTCCCAGACTTTCCAACTGCTTTCCGCTGCTACACGCATACTTGCCTCATCCTTTCTACCATCAGCCACTTCGAACGCGACAAGACAGGTAGAATCGAATCTATCGGCTGCGGCGAGTAAGGCTTGCCGCAGGAATCCCCAGTCATGCAGCGGCTGTAGTCGAGGAGACAAGAAATGTAAGAGGGAGAGCAAGATGTCGGATTGCGCTGGTAGAGCTGGCGGTAGAGCGGTGGATGGTGATGGTGGGAAGAGGAGGGACAAGGTTGAACTCGGGGAAGGGGAGGAGCGGAGATGTCGGCACAGAGGAAGCATTGATAGGTGATACGCTTTATAAGCTCGATAGTACGGGCCAGGAGGGTTGTTGGGCATCGGACCGCTCATCTTTGGCGTAGCAGGAGTAAGAGCGAAGAAGCCCGTGGCTCGCGCTCCTCCGCCAGTAGGTCGAGAAGGTAATGGCAAGTCATCGAAGTCTAGTAGGTTTCGCTCTTTCGGTCCTCCCAGAGCTCCACCATTAGGCTTGACACCTTCGAAATCGCCAAAGTCGACGTCTTCAAAAACATCATTAGCATTGTTGCCTTGAGTGGAGAAGTCGCCAAAGTCGTCGTCTATAGATATTGAGTTGCGCTGCGTATTGAATGAAGGCTTTTTGGGTGTTGGTAATGCCTTGGGCTGTGATTTCGGCGGTGTCCCTTGTCTTGGAGACGGCGCCGCTGTCTCTCAGTCAGTATGACTTTCTCCACTACAATCTCAACTCCATTGCCTCATGAAATAGTGATGAGTGAAACGCATACACACCAGAGTCAGGTGCCAAGCCAAGCAACTTGCACCGTGCCTCCCATCCTCTCTCATCTTTGACCAACCTCGCACAAGCCCTACTAGCTCTCGCAACATTCGGCAAATCTGGTATCGGCAGAAACTCAATTATGCGAAGCACGACGCTCTCTGGCCAACGCCCTATTGACGGTCCAGAAGAGGTTGATCCCCTAGCATGAGGTTTGGAGGGTTTGAGAACCGATGCGAATCTTGCTGAAAGGGCGCCAGTAGATGGTCCCCCCGGTTTGGAAGGAGCGATAGGAGCCCACTTGTCCATCTCACCGTGTCGATACGTGGTGCAGATCTATATATGTGCTTGACTGAGGCGTCGCTAAGACAAATTATTTGCACAGCCGTAAGGTATAGCTTGTGGTCGTGGACATGAAAGCAAGAGAACGCGCGTGACTGTAACGTTATCACCAATTTAGCCGTGTTTTAGGCACGCGCGTTTGAGTGAAACGCTTCAATTACGATGTATGATTGTTGAAGAGGTCATAAAAGCATGTCATTCACCTGACATGATAAAAGGTACAACATGCGTACAGCTTGACATATGTACAGGACTGAGATATGAGAATAAGATGATCACAGCTTGCACGGCGCCCCGGCGCCTATACACAAAGCCTACCTAAAAGGAAATCCGCTCCCTTCTCCTAGCGCGAAATCGTCAAAGAAGCCTCGTAAGTCGAAGTCGAAGTTGGCGTCAAAATCAAAAAGACCTTCTTGGGACTGCACGTTAGGCAGCACTGGTCCTCGACCTAGACCACCACCGCCAAAATCCAATCCTCTGCCTGCTCCTGCTACACCGTTTAGATCTGGGAATTGCTGGCCGTGATTATGGTTCACGTGTAAACTTCCATCGAAGCTAGCGTTGGCGTTATGACCGATAACGCCCCCTTGCTGTCCATTTCCGAGCCCCGCAGTCATCCCGACTGCTCCGCCAGCTCCTCCTGCCACACTATTGCTGAATTGCCCGTTCAGATTCAATGACGGTAAGTTGAGATCAGGATAAGAAGCGAAATGGAGCGAGAGTGGCTCCGTATTTGTCATCGGTAACGTCCACGGTATAGGCGACGGGTTTGGAAGAGGAACAGGAGCGATGTCGGAAGATGGCTCGGGCGAGGGAAATCGAGAAGGTACAGCCTGTAAGGTGGAGTGATTTGAGCCTTTGAACATTTCTTGACCAGGCGGAGTCAGCTCACGCTCGCATCAGACAACTGTTCCAGTTTCTTTGACAACATGCGCAGCATCTGCCCATAGCGTACGGCAGGATGATCTTTGTCCGGACAAGCAAGTGCGAGGGCCGCACACACATGGTCCACCAATTCGCGCACACTGTAATCAGTCGCATTAGTCATCTTTCAATACCGGTAAATCTGACGTGGTGTAACATACCGAGTCATATCCTTGCCCGTGACCGCCCCGGAATAGCTACTCTTTAGAGCAAAGACCGCCGCGTACGAGATATTGATCAGGTATCTCGATGGGAGGAACCGAAGACTGCCCATCTGAGCAAGCCTTAGTGCGATATGCATAATCTCGTTAGCAGCTCCGATTGATTCGTAGATGTAAATTGCGTCAGGTGAAGTGGCCGAGCCTAACAACAGCCACTATCAGCAACATATATGATTGTGGAGATAACCTACCTCTTGGAAACAGTTGTACTTGGCGACTCGCATCTCGACCCGTCTTTGCCTCTGCTTCGGCCCGCCATTGTGCACGCTTCACGTGAGCCGAGTAACCGAAGGATGATATGTACAGCCTGTCAGATGATATGTTTCAATCAGTAAAGATGTCATGAACCCAAAATAACATCATAACTCACCGTACGAATTGGTAGGTCATCCAGCTGAGTTCCTTCAATGCGGGATTAGACCATTTCTTCGGTTTCCAGATGGTCCGATAGCTATCCAGAGCTGCGTTGGGCTTCAGTTTAAAGTCATCGCTATTATTCGAGATATGCAATAATCACCTCTTCTGAAGTGATCCAGGAACAGAAAGTATTCTCCTTGCTTGACCAACACTGCGGTCCTTGTTTTGCTGGGATATAGTATGTCATGCGCATTGGTCATGATTTGAGTCAACTCCACAAGCGCTTGCATAAGAGACGCCGAGTCGTCATGAGCCGTATCATCCGAATCTGCTCCTGGGGACAACTGCAGAGGAAAGTTGATGCGCGCTGCGGCTTCACCCGTTTGCGAGATGTGCGAGTATCCGACGAAACAGAGGGATGGGCCTCGGGACCAGAAAGCAAGACCTGTGCGGAGACGTGCTGTGGACGTCAGACAGGGCGAGTGATTTATGCTGAAGATAACTCATCTATTGTTCGATCATATAGGTAACACCAAGTCCATACGCTTCGTACGCGTTCGACGTCTGGTGTGCGCTCATCCTCATTGATCTCGAGAGCGATTTGATCCACTGCGGCAGCGAGTCAGTAAAGCCAAGTGGATCACGCAGAAATGAGATACTCACATCCGAGCAGATACGCAGATCGAATGGCCAGACCTGTCAGAGCCCAAGTACGCCGATTCTCCGTCCCGTGAACGCCAGCCGATTCTGTACCAGGACCAGAAAGCAGTTCCAAACTAGTTTCATTTGGCGGTGTAGCTTTCTCCCTCGGTAAATGCTCAGCAAGCAGTAAGACGCCTTCGACGAATCCGACTGATCCTGGCAGTCCGGCAAAGGAGTAATCTGCCATGGTATCGCGGAGTATAGCCCATGTTCGGTCATGAACATCCTTGAAACGTGTTTCCGTGGGATGCTTGGACGCAACGGCGACAATGCAAGTGAGGAGGAAAGAGTCGTACAGTGCGAGATCGAGAAGCTGTTCTCGCGTACGAGGTATCCGGGCAGTCTGAAATATAGGCTATGATGCAGGCTATCGTGAGCAATAGTCGTGCACATCCGACAGTGACAGAACCACATACCAATGATGGATGATATTGTTGAAAGAACGTTTCGACCAAGGATTGAAGACCCCTCTCGTCTAATATCCCATGCTTGATCAAGTGAAAGTGGGACAGCTCTCTCACCGGCGACTTCTCCCCTTCATCAACGTCCCACGACACTCTCTTGGTATCTGCCCCTGAAATATGTTTGGCTTTCGACCGATGCTCTTCATTGTCTCCGTCAGTCGCTGCGTTGGCCAATATCTCCAACGCATCCATCTCATTGCTCAAACTTGCATTGACAATAGTCCGAGTACCCTCAGGCTCTGTGCGACGCTTTTTTGTTCGATGTCCAGGAGAAAGAGCAGAGTTGGAGGTCGCAGAAGACTCGCCAAGGGAACCGGGAGTTGTCATGTCAATGTGGCCGGCAGGATGGGTCATGTGAGGAGAGGACCTGAGCGGCATTCTATTTGCTGAAGGTTGGGCAGGTGGTGGAGCATAATCGTCTACCATGGCTGGCGTCTGGAAGCTCTCATTCCAGATAGGAGGTTGATATGTCGTCGCGCTCGTAGGATGTGCTGTGTTGGATGACGAGGCAAGGTGAGCCATATGAGAGGAAGAATGGTCGGCGGAGCGAAGAGGTTCGGGAACAGACGGAAGTCCAGCTATAGAAGGAAGTCTGCTGGATGATGGAGAAGAGTCTGTATGCGCAGAGTGAACGGGATAGATCTCTGCTTGTGAAGTGTCGATGAACTCTTCCTTGAGATTCGGGGTGGTTTTCCGTCGACGTTTCTACTCGATGCATGTCATCAGCTGACTCGTACTGTCGATAGGCTTCGTGAGATCACTCACACTGGGAAGGAAGACACAATCTCGTTGCTCCCGTCGGCATCGGGTGCATGGCGGCTCAGATGGTGCATTTACGTCGCCCAGGTCACAACGAGCTTTGCGAAGGCGGCAATGTACCTATGAATGTACGATGCGCTCAGCGGCGGTACGAGGTGGTATACATTGCCTAGACTCACACATGCTCTATAACCCCTCTTTGGTGCATAGACTTCTTTATCATCCTTGCGCTTCTTGCTGTCTACAGGCTCCGAGCTTGATCCGTCTGCTTGTGAGTGGGTATTGGGTATAACAGCGGAGTTCAAATAATGATTTGCCGGTGCAGCATTGGACGATGGACCCGCTGCAGGCTGTGGTTGGCCCATGATATCCATGACATGATTACCGGACCTGGGCGAGAGACGCGATGGTGGATGAGCGAGGAGCGTGGTTGGTATGAGGGTGGCTGTTGGATCGTTGCCGCTGGAAGTGCTAGGTATTGGCGGTAGAAACGGGGTCGTATTATGCTGTAATGGATCTGTCGACATGTCTACCACGTCACCGCCAGAAACACTGCGCGAGTGGAGGGTGCAGATGCTTGTACTCCCGCACGGCCAGGTTCAATTGACTTGTCTTTTCAGGCTAAGTATTCAAATGTCAAAATAGTCATTGCCATTTGGCATCTGAAATGTGGTTTATTGCAGTCTGCGTATAACCGAAACAAAAGAGGTCATAGACTAATCAATTGTGGCAGTGGTTTCACCATTCATCGAAGTGGATCAGTCCTTTCTGACTTATGCCTTCCCTTCTCCCTTACGCTCCTCGAAGCACTTCTGCAGCTCGCTCAACGCCTTCTCTCCCTGCCCTTGTTGTCTCCACCTTTGTGATGATCTGCTCCGCATCGCTTAATCCCACAGGAAATCCTCATCATCGTTTGATGATCGTCAATGTTATGTAATAACAAGGCTCAGGGTCATAAAGTAGAACGGTAATTGACGGGACAAGAGTGAACGGCTGTGTCCGGTCAAACATCGGTCCGGTCAAAGTGATGGCATGCACCTGCGTGTTGAAGACACCTCATGTCTTCTTTGTTAGTCGTACTTCTCTTCTCTTTCTCTCGTTGATAGACAGCGCAATATTAATCAGCTTGTATCCGTCAACTACTTATTTTGTCATCACTCAGCTGCACTTTTCCCACACAAATCACTATTTACAATGGCTACCAACGGTACTTCCTCTAAACATCTGTGGGCCGGCGGTCCCTCCGTCCCCCTCGTCACGCCCATGAACGCCGACGAGAGCATCAACTACGATTCCCTCGCTAAGCAGACCGTCAGGCTTGCCAAGGCCGGTGTCGGAATCGTCTTGCTTGGTACCAACGGCGAGGGTGAGTATTATCATTCCCCATAGCAAAAGACCACTTGCTTACGATGGGGTTGTGTTATATTTAGCTTCTCACTTGTCTCCCGAGGAGCGCAAGGAGGCCACCATCGTCGTCCGCAAAGCCCTTGACGACAATGGCTTTGCCGACATGCCCCTTCTCGTCGGTACAGGTGGTGAGTCATTTTCCTCAGCTTGGTAAACCGACAGCTCGATCCGTTTCTTACCTTGCTGTCATGTTCGTGGACAAGCTGACGATCCAATCTCTTTTCCTTGGTAACGTACAGCCGGCTCTGCCAAGACCACTATCGAGGTCACCAAAGAGGCAGCTGCCGTTGGCGCCACCCACTCCATCGTCATCACTCCAGGCTACTTTGCTTTCGCCATGGGCAGGGACAGGGAGGCGATCAAGGACTTCTTCTACAAGGTCTTTGACGAGTCCCCCATCCCGGTCATGGTCTACAACTTCCCGTGAGCTGCTTTTGAACTAGTTATATGAGGCGAGTAGGCAGTATCTGAAGTATGTGGGTCACCCTCTCAGCGGCGCTGCATCCGGCATCGACCTCACTTCCGACGAGATCAACGTTCTTGCCGACCACCCCAACTGTTTCGGTGTCAAGGTAGGTCCTTCGACGAATCGTGTCTGATAGTCATGCTGACTCCCGAACGTCACATCTAGCTCACCTGCGCCATGATTGGCAAGGGTCACCGTATCGCGGCCTACACCCAGTCTCCCGAGTTTCTCGCCAAGAGGGGCAGCGACTTGCAGAAGTCTTCCGCTACTGGCCAGTTCCAGGTTCTCCCTGGATTCTCCGAAAGCACTCTTCCTGCTCTTGTCTCTCGCCACACTGGGTATGTTTCAGTGGTGCTTCATTATGTCACAAACCTTCCTTTGTGCTGACTCGACGTCATTTCAGTATCATCACCGGTACCGGAAACGTCATCCCCAAGACCATTCGTCGACTGTGGGACACCTCTGTTGCGGGTCTTAAGGGCGACGCTGCCGCTCTTGCAGAAGCTATGAAGCTTCAAGATCGCGTTGCTCGAGCCGACTGGATCATCGTCAAGGGCGGTATCCAAGGAACCAAGTTCTTCTTGGACCACTTTGTGGAGAAAGGCTTAGGTGGCTCAGTGCGATACCCCTTGGGCCCCACCAGCGATGCTGTGAAGAAGATGATTTCCGAGGACCTCAAGGAGGACTGGGAGTTTGAGCAGTCCCTGTGAGGGCGATTGGGCTTAGGGCTGTTCTGAGCATGTGCTCGAGTTTGTGCTAGAGTTTTTCATCGATTCTACTGTACCAAACAACGTTCCATGAGATGCATCACCAGTATGCATTACGAGCCGCCACAGTCTAAGTGAATTGTCCGTCGCGAATTGATCGTGCTTTAGCTAAAAATCTATAGTATTCTGTAATGCTTCCGCTAATCTACAATGTGAGATAGTAGTCCGCCAAAGCGTTCGGACTACCATCAGAGTTCTCCATACCCCATGTCGAGCTACTCTGATCTGGGAACGCGCCAAACCACGCCCACCTAGTGACGTAGCTTTGTCCCACGGTTGACCTGAACCAATCAATGACGGTAGTCATGAATGTCTTCACTTCAGCGGCTGTGCAAACGTATCCCGAGCTGAGACGAGTCAAGCGAGAATCATCCATCAGCATCTGTTCCCCAACAAGTGCACTGAGAAAGGAAGCAAGGTGCTCACGAATAGTCCATGCAGCTCCACTCGGTCACCCAGATAGGTTTGGATTGCGCTGGGAACGTCTATAGTAAGAACAGACGTAAGTATGTGCGATAGGGAACACTGGTTTTGGAACCAACAGCCCAAGCCATGACTCACCTTGATGTAGCTGATCATGTCGTCGGCGTTATCGCCATAGAAATGGATAGGGACAAAGTCGTACTCGCATTTCCCATCGCAGGCCGTGACCCAGTTCTACGAATAAGTACCAATAGCGGAGATCAGCACCGATCAAGCGACGATCACCGGCATCTGAGATACTGCGAGACTCACGCTGAACCACGTGGTGCTTCCTCGGGCTACTGCTGGCGCACCGATGCTGAGATCTTGCGTGAGCTGGCTCGTCCACTCTTGGTGCAGCGTCGCGGCGTAGGTCGCATTCAGGTTCGACCCTCCATTAGCCGACGTCATGTCCGCTATTTTACCAATCAAACACGACTCAGTATATGTTCTGCTTAAGGTATAGTAGTATGACTCACGCTCGTTGAAACTGAGGATATACTCTGTGCCAGAAGGGAAAGTGGCGGACTTAACGCTAGATATACTGCCTTCGCCCCAGACCATAGGCACGAATTCGTCGGTTGTACCGGTACTGTAAGATGACAAACCCCAGTTGTAGTACCATCCGAGTCCAGTGAATTCGGACAGTTTCGAGTATCCCGCGCTATTCAAGCCCAGACCGCGGCCGAAGGCTGAGGCTGTAGACGAAGCCGTCGAGGTGGTAGTGGTATTGGACGATGTGGAGGTGGTCGTCTTGCTTGCACTGCTAGTAGAGCTGGAAGAGCTGGCTTTTGTAGTGCTTGCGGAAGTAGTGCTCGACTTCGCGGTCGACACGGACGAGCTAGTGGAAGAGGCCGTGATGGAGGAACTAGTGGAAGAGGCCTTGACGGACGAGCTAGTCGACGAGGACTTAGCGGCGGAACTACTAGAGGCCGCTTTGCTCGTACTTGTACTAGCGGCAGCAGTACTACTGACCTTGGCCGAGGTAGAGAGGGAAGTCGAGGTCGAGGTCTTGGCGGAAGACGATGGCGAAGACAATGTGGAAGTAGCAGCCTTAGAAGAGGTGCTTGACGATGAAGGCTTGGCGGAGCTGCTAGTACTAGACGCTTTCGCACTGGCACTAGCACTCGAAGTGGAGCTGGATTTTGCCGACGTGCTGGCAATGGCAGCCGCCGCGGAAGACGAGCTAGCCTTTGATACTGAGGCAGAGGTAGAAGTCGACTTGATTGACGAGATACTCGTACTGCTCGATGACTTGGGTGCGCTGCTGGAGGCGGTCGTTGATTTACTAGCGCTGCTAGCTGACGACAACTTGGATGCAGAGCTAGTCGAAGAAGATGTTTTGGCAGATGAAGTAGATGCACTAGCTGCGACGGATGCGGCTTTGCTTGAACTTGAAGACTTCGCCGCTGAGGAAGTCGAGGTGGTAGATGCCAGTTTTGAGGTCGACGAAGAGGAGGACGAAGGCTTGGTAGACACAGCACTGCTGGTCGAGCTGACTTTGGCAGAACTGACAGATACAGACGAAGACGAAGAAGCGGCAGATTTGGAGGTGCTGGCACTAGTCGAGGAATGTATCGAAGAAGCTGAAGACGATGAGGAAACGACCGCTGCGTCAACTCTCAGGTGTTGGAGGGCATTGGCGATTTCTTTCGCAAAATTTTGTCTGGCTGGAACGATCTTGCGATGCGCTTCATCATGCGCGTTCGCAGGTGCTGCAATCGCTGAAGTGGCCAAGAGTGGCAGCAGGGCCAAAAGCGGGGTGAGCTGCATCGTGATCTTTTATCGAGGAGTGTTTGTGATTGTTTATTATTGGCAAGCAACTATCCAGGTTGTGGTCTTGTGGTATTGGTAAAAGAGTGTAGTGCGCTACGCCAGGTAGAAAGATAACGAGTGACAGTGGTGAGCAGGACGAATAACGAGTCAGTTATAGAAAGATAGATGGAGATGTTATTTATACATGATCACCAACTAACTTGTAACAGGTCGATCTCCCAATGAGCAAGAAGATCCAGACCCCGAGACCCCGATGCATAGTGTTAATACGTTGATATTGAGGTACGTTCCTAGGAACATGTAGAGCTGAAACACCCCTCGAACCCTTTCGGCTTTGTGTTGGTTGGTTTGTACCTTGGATCTCCTCGTAAAGCAACAGGGGTTATATTCGAATAACGTAGGTGTAACACTGCTGCGAGGGACAAGGTTTTGTTGACATTCCTCGCCGGTTGCGGAAAATCAAATTTACTCGTAAAGTAATTCTGACGCGTCTCGACAATGCATAATAACAGATCGAAAGCATGCATAGTCAGGTACATAACTACATATTGATATCCGTGTATCAGAATCATCACCAATACGCTACTCCACATAGCCCTCACAGTTTCTTGTGCCTAGAGCGCTAAGTAGGCAGTGGCGAGAGCATTAGGCGACCCATCCGAGTCCTCCATACCAAACGTGTCTGCAGAATACGTTGGCATCGCGCCGAACCACGCCCAGCGATCGACGTATGCAGCTCCATCTCCGCGGAACCAGTCTATGACGGTGGTCATGAATGTCGTAGTCTCATCGGCGGTGCAGTACGTCACGGGCGAAGTCCCGAAATCGACACAAGCGAATTCTGTCACCCACATCGGCTTGCCTTGCGCTGGGAACGACTGTAGTCCACCTCGTCAGCAATGACAAAAAGAGAAGAGTTTCCTTTGTCTTGAGACGCAGCCACGAAATAGTAGTGCTCACTCACCTCGATATAGCTGATCATGTCCGCTGCGACGGTACCGTAAAAGTGAATAGGGACGAAATCAAACGTGCAGTCACCAGCACAAGCGTTGATCCAGTCCTGCACATGTTCATCGATTATTAGTCCTGCACTGAATGACACATATGCTAAGGCAGCGACGGCGATACTTACGTTGAACCACGTTGTGCTGCCTCGGGCGACAGCTGGTGCACCGATCTTGAGATCGGTTGTAAGCGCCGCAGTCCATTGCTGATGGAGCGAAGCGGCTGTCGTGGCGTCGATCTCCGATCCTCCGACCGCGATGGTCATGTCGGCTGAGCAAAGCAGATGTCAGCGATACTACACACAATGAATAAGTGACAGAAGAAGCTCACGCTCATTGAAGCTGAGGATGTACTCTGTTCCACTGGGAAACGAGGTAGTGCCAATCTCACCCGCGTCCACACTGCCCCATACACAAGGAACAAATTCTACTCCGCTCACATCGAAAGTGGTAAGTCCCCAATTCCAGTACCAGTCTAATCCCGTGAATGTCGACAAGTCAGAGTATCCCGTGGTGTCCACCCCTAAACCGACTGCGCCGCCCGACGAAGTGGTTCCGGCGGACGTAGACGTGGTGTTGGCGCTAGCACTCGTAGTGGCGACGATTACAGAGCTAGCGGTGCTAGCTGTACTAGCGGTGCTAGCTGTACTAGCGGTGACCGAGATGGCTGGAGCAGAGGACGTCACGGCTACAGCGGAAGCGGCTGCGACTGCTGCAGTCGAGGAGCCATGCGTCGTATGGATCGTGATCGTGGAATTGATGGTAGGAGCGGAACTCTCCGTTGCCGTGGCAACGACGGAAGAAGCAGTAGAAACAGCTGCGGTGCCGCTACCACTAGAGTAAGAGTGGCGACCACGACTTCCGCCCACGGCGAAAGCAGCCACAACGTTGAGCGTCGAGCTGTCCGCAGAGCTTGAGGATGCGCTGGCAGCGACAGTGACAGCGGTCGACAAGGTGCTAGCTGAAGAACTACTGTTTTGGTAGCTGGAGGCGGCGCAATTACGAGCAGCGGGAGCGGCTGAGACT
This sequence comes from Cryptococcus sp. GC_Crypt_6, assembly GCA_026538315.1. Taxonomy (NCBI): domain Eukaryota; kingdom Fungi; phylum Basidiomycota; class Tremellomycetes; order Tremellales; family Cryptococcaceae; genus Cryptococcus; species Cryptococcus sp. GC_Crypt_6. The sequence goes on from JALPBY010000003.1 coordinate 199,746, forward strand.
GTCCCAGCGAGCAGTGGGAGGAGGGCTAAGAGGGCTGTTGGGCTCGTCATGACTCGGAAAATCAGGGTGCTGAATGAACAAGGACAGAAGAGGGCCGAGGTGCGTGCTGACAAGTGTAGAGAGGTGGGCTGAGGTCAAGGTGAAAGACAGTGGGAATAGTGAAAGAACGACTAGAGTGAGAAAAGTGACGGGCTTTGAGCCTGCAAAGATCGCGTTGACTATGAAGCGGGAAGAAGGAAAAGTCCACAGCCCTTTCCGCACCTTATATGCATATCTACATAGAGATGGGTGAGCGGAATGAAATGCGTTGCACTGAAAACGATTGGTTTGTCAACGGGCCATATTCTGGATCTTGTCAATGAGAGCAAGGGGTAGACAATCGATAAATAATCATGACATCGCAACCAAAGTGATCATGAATTCATCCCATCTTTCTCCTCGACCCCTAACGGTAGCTGCTGAAACGAGGTCCCACATCAAGATTGACTGATAGACCCCGCATCTCGGACGTTTCACACAGTTGTTGCATCCTTTGATGATTAAGGGGTAACCGCCATCTTCTCTGCCCCTGATCTCAAAGTCAAAGGGATGAGGAATGCTGATTGCGGTCGCAGGGGTAATCTCAACGGGATTTCAGGTTGGTGAGATGGTCGTTTGAAAAGAGAACAGAGTTGGCGACGTTACCACGACAGGAACCATTCATCGTTTCAGCGTGACAGCTCAAACCTGACCTTCAGTACCGACAAGAGTGCCTGAATGTCAGGATAAACATAAGTGGTCTCAAGATTGCTCCCAATAAGCGGATCACCAGCTCATATGTAGGTATGATGCATGCACAACCTCGTCTATGTATCTACCACTCTCTGATGACACCGTCTGGCCCACGGAAAAGGGGGTTGATCCACGGCTCGAGCTTCTCGGCTTCTTTCGCTTCGCTCCTGATCAGCTCCTCGTCGAGCTCGATACCGAGACCTGGAGTAGTCAAGAGACCTATTGAGCCTTGCTCGACCTTGAACACGTCAGGGTTGGTCATGTATGTGAACAAGTCGAAGCCGCCAGTGTTGTAGTGCATCTACCAGACACACTCATCAGCCTCGTTTTTAATCGGTTGCAGCAGGCGACACAAAGCTCACCTTCCAGGACATCTCGCAGATGACAAAGTTGGAAGTAGAGAATCCGACATGGAGGGAGGCAGCAAATGCGAGAGGGCCTAGAGGGCAGTGAGGAGCAACACCGATGTCGTATGCCCTACAAGCGTATTTTGTCAACACCGTGAATGTCAAAGGGTACGGCATGCTCGAGATGCGTCGCACTCACTCAGCCATGTTGGCGATCTTCTTGGTCTCGGAGATACCACCAGCGTGCGCAATGTCAGGCTGGATGATATCGATACAACCCGCCTCCTGCAAACGCAATGTCGAGTCAGTTTCTACATTTGACAGAGACTGAAGACGATACTCACAAAGTACGGCCGGCAGTCGAGACGGGTGAAGAGACGCTCGCCCAGCTAAACACCGTTATTTAGTATCATCCTTGCATAACAGCCTCAGCTCGACTCACAGCGATAGGAATAGTGGTCTTGTTGTACAAGTCTTTCAGCTCGTTGACGTGACCGGGAAGCAAGGGCTCCTCGATGAACAAAGGTCGGTGGGGCTCAAGCGCAGCAGCCAATTGCTTAGCCATGCCTTTGTGAACTCGACCGTGGAAATCGCTACATGAAGCTCGCGTCAGTCATGCATTGTTTCAAAGAGCACGATTGCAACTTACAGACCAGCATCGAGGCCAATGGATTTGATCTGGGCTAGTCGGTTGACAGTGTCGTCAAGAGCGTGAGGTGAATCGAGCCATCCAATGGACTCCGTAGCGTTCATCTTGACACGCGTGAAGCCTTGCTCCTTCCGCACCTTTGCCTGCTCCAGCACGTCTGAGGGCCGGTCTCCACCACTATCATTGCGCCATCAGCTTCGCACAATTCGCGAATAGCCAACAATGAACACTCACACCCAGCCGTAGACGTCGCATCGCTCTCGGACCTTGCCGCCCAGCAATTCCCAGACGGGAACACCAAGAACTTTGCCCTTGATGTCCCAAAGAGCGATATCGACACTACAAAACTACCGTCAGCGGTGCTGGCTTTGTCACATCTAGGCCATATATCAATTTCTAGCTCACCCGCTAATGGCAGACATGAGGACTTCACCACCTCGGTAGAAACGGTGACGAAGGAGATATGTGTAGATCTCCTCAATGTTCATCGCATCCCAGCCTATCAGCCTATGTCACCGGGTTGTTAGCATCACACACAACCTGAGTAGCACAGACATATCACGCACCTTCGAGTGATATCTTTCAAGCTTCCCTGCACTGCCTCAGTATGGCCCTCAAGCGTTCCCTCTCCCCAGCCGACCACACCGCCCTCGGTCTCGACACGAACGAACAGCCATCGAGGACGGATATAGAAGTTCTCAATCTTGGCAATCTTGGTTGAGCCCCGTGTTGAAGCACTGGCGTGAGGTGTGGGTACGATCGGTTGTTGGATACCTTTGACGTATTTCGCCGAGAGATCCGAGGGAGGAAGGTAGACCGCCTGGCTGTGAGAGTCGTCCGAGGCAATGGTGGAGGTGCCCAGAGGTTGAGGTGAGTTCGCTGACATGGTGGGTGTTATGCTACTATTGCTTAGAGTGTGGAAGCAGACGTGTAACTTTTGGACAAGTGGTTTTTATGACAATGCAGTTATAGAAGCTGACACGCCGAGCCGGTGGATTCGGCCCGAGCGGTATTCAGCGGCTCAATCTATGCATTAGGTACCCCGCCCCTTACGCAATTGCCCCAAGATGGCAAAATCCCGTTCACAAAAGCCAAAGCCAGTTTATCCTAATTGAGAGAGATGCTGTAATTTCGTACGTGGTACGACACTGCGTCGGCGGGACCAATGCTGTGAGCTCAGGGCAACGCCGTGATGGACACCTCTACTTACCGCCTTGTACCGTCAAATGACGTCGAATCCCTTGCTATCCCGAACGACTGATCGGCTTAATCAACGATGTGCGATGAAAAAACGCATGCGAGGCTCCGTGGGGGCGACTGTGGAATGAAAGACATATAAACGGGGGCGCAAAGGCCCCTCGGACTCTCTTAATATTTCCCCTTCACCGTCACCATCATCACCACCATCACATCACAGGTGTCGCGCATTTATCATCATCTCGTATTGCAGCGCGTGGTGGCAAAGAAACCTTGATATCGACCACACATCATGTCGGCCGCTTACAATGAGGAGAAGATCACCGAGACTCAGCTCGAATCCGCTCAGGGGACCGAGCACGAGCACGGTAACCCCGCCTACCAATTTGATGACAAGATAGATCGTCATTTAGCCGTTCAGATCCCTGAGAGTCTGCGCGGTCTTAGCGAGACCGAGATCGAGGCTATCGATAGAGCTGCGACGCGAAAGCTGGATATTCTGCTTATGCCAGTCTTGGTGGCGCTCTATATCCTCAATTATCTTGATCGTCAAAACATCTCATCTGTATGTGGTCTTCTTCCCCTAACCTCTACTCCAACCGAGGACTTACTGACATCACATGGTCAAATTGCAGGCTAAGATCGCCGGTATTGTCAAGGATCTCGGCATGACGACCGTCGAATACAACACTGCAGTATCAGTGCTGTTTGCTGGTTATGTCTCACTGCAAGTCCCCTCCAACATGATCGCTTCCAAGATCTCATTCCCTGGTGTCTGTAAGTCCAAAGGCTGATTCCTCGATGTGGCTGCAGCGATACTAATAATGTACATATATCACAGATATCTGCATCATGTGTGCCGTCTGGGGTGTCATCTCGGGCTGCACTGGTGCCGTCCAGTCATTCGCTGGCTTGGCCGTCTGTCGATGCTTCCTTGGTTTCGCCGAAGCCGCTTTCTTCCCCGGCGCCATCTTCCTCGTCTCCACCTTCTACCAGAAGAAGCAAATGGCTTTCCGTACTGCCATCCTGTACTCGGGCTCTCAGATCGGTAACGCCTTTGGTGGTCTGTTCGCCCTCGCAATTTTGAACCTTGACGGCGCACATGGCCTCGAGGGATGGAGATGGCTTTTCATTGTTGAAGGTGAGTCCGAATGGTCCTCGCTCCTACATGATCACCGCTGACTCCAATGGATCGTTCAGGCATCATGACCGTCGGACTCGCTCTCATTTTCGCTACTTTCATCCCCAACAAGCCACGCACTATCCGCTGGCTCTCACAACAGGAGCGCGACCAACTTCAGTACCGTCTCGAAGTTGACCGTGCTTCCAAAGATTCCTCTGACGAGGTGTCTGTCGGTGTTGCATTCAAGATGGCTGTCACGGACATCAAGACTTGGTTGCTCTGCGGCACTCTTGGTACGCTGTGTCCTAATCTCTCAAGAGGAGTCAATGCTGACTAGTTCCCCTCTTTAGCAATGAACTATATCGCTGCTTCCGTGACTAACTTCTTCCCTGTTGTCGGTGCGTTAATTGATGATAGGTGTCTGATCACTTTTGCTGACCAAATCTATCTTTAGTCGCTGGTCTTGGCTTCGACCGAACCACTACTCTGGCGATCACCTGCCCGCCATACGTGCTGTGCTGCATCGTGCTCCTCATCAACGGATGGCATAGTGACAAGAAGAACGAGCGAGCCTTGCACATCATCTGCCCCTTCTTCGTCACCATCATCGGCAACGTCATTGCCATCTCCACCACGAAGATTGCGCCTCGTTACGTCGCCATGTGCCTGCTTCCTCCTTCATTCTATGCGGCCTCGATCGTCATTCTCTCATGGATCAGTTCGTCGATGACTGGTCCCGCCGTCAAGCGTGCTATTGTTTACGCGCTCATCAACGCTCTCTGCAACACGCCAAACATCTGGACCTCATACCTCTACTACGACTCACCGAGATACATCGCTGCCTTTGGTGTCGACCTCGCAGCCGCTGTAGGCACAATCCTCTTCGCTGCTGGGACATGGTGGTACCTCCGTGGTCAGAACCGCAAGATCGAGCGTGGAGAGCCACTTGGACCTTCCGGTCCATCTGCTGTTCAACTCGAGGGCGGATTCAAGTACCAGCTTTAAACTAGTCTGTCCGGGCGTCAGAATTGGAATTACCTAGGGAATGTACATGTGTCAACTTGGTAACGGCAGTGTCGGTTGGTGACTGATCTATGCATTATCTACATACATACATACACAGCGTCAACAGCCTGCAAGAGCGCGCTGCGATGCATGGGGCTTATAATAAGTATGTTTTTCATGTGGTGCAAGTCCGATCAACATCCTGGTATTGCTTCAGGCACGGCCCGATCGGGCCGTTTGGCAGGAGGTCATGAACCTCCACATGACCCGACTAGCGCAGTCCGGGATGACAATGGTGCGAGAGCAGGTGAATAGCTATTAGGAGGGTATGTATATGTAGGCAAGCTGCAACGTATCAAAGACGTGTTGAACACTAACGGTGAACTGAAGTACGATACAGAGTGATATAGCGAATAGATATGGCCAAGACATCTCAAGACTGCGTGGTGCTCCTCGTACGTCGATATCAACAATCGCCGAAGCAGTATGGAATTAGGAGGACTGCTGATGTGCTTATCTGTCTATATTCTAAGGGGGACAGCCTGACGGAATTGCAGGAAGTGTCTGGGAGCTTCCACGAGCAGATGTCCAGTGCGTACAATGCAGTCCCGGTCGCCCGTTTGACCACCTGTTTGGAGTCCGACTAACGTGTAATAAATGAACAGAAGCATATTCCCGTAAATTGGACATCTTCAACCGGGGTATCGGTGGATTCACGGCTAAGTGGTACGTCAGATTGGTCCGATAGTGGTGCTCTCCAGCTAATAGTACGACGTAGGACGGCTCCCCTCTTCGACTACTATTTCGCGCGCAAGGGCGAAACAGGGACGGTCGTGCGCTTGGTGACTATCATGTTTGGTATGTCGCTTCTCGATCCTGTTCTGGTTACCCATCCACTTCATCTGACATGCACAATCGTCGCCAAATGATAATGAAGCGTACTGCCTATGTGCTGTGCTAATGTGAGCCCAAATCCGCGGATATAGGGACGAACGACTCGTGTCTGCCGCCGAAAGAACAGGCGAACCCACCTTCCGCTTACCGAGAGCAGCTGAACCAATTCATGACCTGGCTCACTTCTCCGACTTCACCATACGCCATCGCGGATACACCAGTAAGCATCGTACTCATTACTCCACCGCCTGTGCATGCTCCCATGGTGCCTATCACAAGTCGTCATCTCCGACCGTTGGAGCATGTCAAAGAGTATGCAGATGTCGTTCGCGATCTTGCACGAGAGTGGAAAGTGAAAGAAGAGAGTGATGAGAATAGGACGGGATGGAAAGTCGGGTTGGTCGATATGTGGGCTGGGATCGAGGAGGCCGCTGGAGGCTTGGCCGATGGGCTAGAGCCCTTCTACTCGTACGTTCAATGCTGTCTCACCCCTTCATCATCGAAACAACTAGTACGACGACTGCTGAACTTTCGCTTAACCTGATCTTCCGTATAGAGACGGCGTGCATCTCTCGCCCAAGGGCTACGCCGTGCTGTGGGGGTTGTACAAGGACCTCATCAAGACAGACTTCGCGCACCGCGGTCTGGACTGGGAAGACCCGGAAGATCTCCCTCGACCTATTCCTTAGTGAGTGCAGCGTCCATATACTCAGTACTGCAGGTCTGCAACGCTACACGTTAGTCTGAGCGGGATCTGATTTTGTGCTTGTGTTGCAGTTGGGCAGATATCGATCTTTCACGACCGGAGAGCGTACTGGAGAGGCTTAAACTGCCCAAGATCAGGCAAGGGCCGGCGTTCCAAAAGTGATACGAAAAGGGCAAGTGCATGCTTCGTGACGCGCTTCTGGCATTGCATTATGATTTGGATAGGCTTGGCTCATCTTTCTTGAAAGATAGCGTAGATGATGCTAGAGCGCGATTGTAGATGGATGCAAGTACGATCGATATCTAGGTGTGGATCTTACCGGCGTCTGTTTGTACCGAAGTGACATACCGGTCACCGGCTCCCTCTTACCGGACTGTTGATTCTAACCATCTTGCATGATACAAAGTGCTGAAAGGTCCTCTTCCAATTTGTTTGCAATTTGATCTCTTGGACCCATCGGATCGAAGTAGTAGTCAGCAAACATGGCAGCCCCCATACAAGACGCCATCGTGCTTTTCGTGAGCAGACTGAGACTTGACGCAAAGACGGCGACGCTGATCAAACCGATGGAAACTGCAGGGCGACTCGCTCACGTCGCGTCAAGAAGTTCCATGGAACCTGCATCACTGTCTCAGTCGTCAGTACTTAACATGTCCTCATCTACTTCTTGGCTGACCGTGATCAGGGGCATACAATCGGAAGCTCGATGTGCTGAATCGCGGTTATGGGGGATACAATACTGTCTGGGTGAAGGAACTCTTTGATCAAGTGTTCGCCAAGCAGACAGCTGCGGCGTACAGCCCTGCTTTACGCCTCGTGACTATCTGGCTTGGTGAGTGAGACTATTCAGCTTGATTCTGAGTTAGTGGAATCGAACTAATGCTTGTACGCTAGGGACGAACGACGCTGCCCTTCCTGGCAAAGTACAACATGTCCCCTTAGAGCTATTCAAGGAGAACATGAACCACTTTCTTACTCTCCTAACATCTTCTTCGTCCCCATACGCATCGACAAGCCTTCCTAAAGCACTCAACATCGTACTAATCACACCGAGCATATTCAACCCTCTTCAATGGGAACAGGACGTTCCGGAGAAAGACAAATCGCGAGACTTAGATTATTCGAGAAAGTATAAAGACGCGGTTCTGGAGTTGGGGAAGAAGTGGAAAGCTAAGGAAAAGGAGCAAAAGGGGGAAGGGTGGAAGATTGGTACCATCGACTTATGGGAGGCTATGACAAAGGCGAATGGCGGGAAAGAGCAAGGGCCGGAATTGGACAAGTTCTTCAAGTCAGTCCTGCCATCATCCTTCTCACTGTGCAATGTTTGTTTCTAAGTAAAACTTTGCTTTGAGCTGATAAGCGCTGGGCAATGGTGCAGTGACGGACTACACTTCACCACCGAAGGCTACGCTGTACTATGGGACCAGCTCTCGCATCTCCTCAAGACTGAGTTCGCTAATAGGGGACTAGACTGGGACGACCCGCAAGACCTGCCCTTCCGTGCGCCAATGTACGTGATTTCTTACAGCTCCACTCCATGGAATCTAAGATCTATACTGATGAGGCATGTGTGCTTATGTAGATGGGAGAATATCGACTACGATCGGCCGGCAAGCGTTAAGGAGCGAATGGCACTTCCCGCTTGTAGGCGATGAGGCGATGACACCGAGCACGTGGTCGGGAAGGGAAAAAGGAGCTCAGGAGGGACATTCTATACGAGCCTACATGATTCTAGCAGTCAGCTATTCTATGCACATATACAATACTGCGACGACGTGAATCCCATGAATAGCTGAAGCGTAATGGATGAATCGGCAACGGCGGCCCATCACCGGAATCCATATCGGTCAACTCCGATCGTATTTATGCGTACTGTAGCACTCTTATAGATTACCGAAATATGCAACGATAAGTCGGGCTTCTTCCTGGTCACGGCTCGTTCCCGACATATATGGCAGAACATTCGTGCATGTACAACTGTTGTCTTTCCCTCGTCTCGTAATAGCGTCGGCAAAACAGATCAAAGCAATCACGCATCATGGGTACAGGGCCAATCCACCTCCCGCTCAACAGCTCCGAAGCAGGCGTCGCGGACAAACAAGTCAAAACATCGGTCAGCTGGAAACGCCCTTTGGTCCTACTCTTACTACTGGCGACCAGTACTGTACTTTTGAAACCTTTGATCCAATCACAAAACCCCTTTTCCGATAATAAAGGATGGAGAGCCTACCCATCAACTACGACTGAGCACAACAGCAAGTCGGCTTGCGCCCAAGCGGACCCTATCCTTCCTGTAGGCTTCAACACGTCCGAGATATGGAAAGAGAAGGATATCCTCATTGAGCGGCTTCAGAAAGCAGTACGTCACATTCATGATTTCCTCGCCTGACCATCAATCGCTATAGTGCTCATGAACCAATCATTCTTTGTAGATCCGGATCGACACGCAGACGTTCGACGATCTAGGGGACGTCACTACTGATCCAACATGGCACAAGTTTGCCAAATTCCATCAATGTCCGTTGAGCAGTGATGAATTCCCTTTTCTACAGTCGCGGAGCTGATAAGTGAGATGCGATCCAGTCCTCGAAAGCAGCTTCCCTCTCATGTGCGTGTCCGCCTTTTCCATCAGATTGGCGCAAATTGTGTTCAGGGCTAATGTAATGTTATGTGCAGATACGAAAAGGCGCAGATTACAGATAAGAACTACGCCTTGCTTTACGAACTGCCTGGATCGGATCCGGCTCTCAAACCTATTCTCCTCACCGCTCATCAAGGTAAGTCGCGGTCGCAGCATGCACTTGCATCGAACGGCGAGTAGCTATTGACCCAAACATATATGTGTGCTGTCATTCAGATACCGTCCCGGTACTTCCGACTACCTTGAATCAGTGGACCCACGATCCCTTTGGAGGAGAGTATGATGGCGTGCGCATTCATGGTCGCGGCGCGTCAGACGATAAGAACAGCTTGATCGGTGAGCCACAGTTTCCGCCGCAGAATGAGATCCATAATTTGATGGTCAAGCACTGATCACCTTTGTTTACGCCGGTATCAGCGATTCTGTCAGCAGTAGAGCATTTGCTCGGCTCCACGGACTTCACTCCCCGTCGAACGATCTTGATTGGTTTTGGCAATGACGAGGAGATGCGAGGAGCCGGCGCTGAAACGATATCCCAGATACTGTTAGACAAGTATGGCAAGGACTCGATTGCGCTGTGAGTCTGACTCTGCATTTATCATGCGCAAAAGGCTTGGATGAAATGCCACCGCTTGTTGCTGATGTCGTTCTCGACGCTTACTGTAGCCTCATTGACGAAGGCTCGGGGCTGATCGAGACGTGGGGCCAGCAATTCGCTGTCCCGGGCCTAGCAGAGAAAGGCGCGATGAACATCGAGATGACCGTCTCTACGCCCGGCGGACACTCATCGGTTCCTCCTCCGCATACAGCTATTGGATTGACGGCCCTCTTGATCGCGGAACTAGAAGCCAATCCGTCTCCGCCAAGTATCGCTCCTCGTAACCCTGTATACGGATATCTGTCTTGTGCGGCAGCCCACGCTTCGGATATCCCGGAACAGCTAAAGAAGTTGACTGTTAGAGCTGAGAAAGGAGATAAGAAAGCCTTGAAGCAGTTGCCGGCCGAAGCGGAGAAACATGGTTTTGGACCTCCTACTGGACCCGGACAAGGGAACTCAATCAGAGCGCTTATGTCCACGACGCAAGCAGCAGATATCATCCAAGGTGGTCTCAAGGTCAATGCCTTGGTGCGTATTACATGCGGGACGCAGCCATGCAATATGGTCAATAAGCTGACTTTGTGCGTAGCCAGAGTCGGTCACGAGTAAAATCAACTATAGAATCAACTTTCTCTCCAACCACCTCGAACTGCAAGAACGGACGACCAACATCTTACTGCCAGTCGTAAAGGAACATAACTTGACATTGATTGGTTTCGGCGGAGAGACCGTCTTTTCCGGTGACGAGCACAGCACAGTCAACCTTTCTCTAGTAGGAATGTCTGGCGATCCATCGCCCTATAGTCCTGCGGACATATCCGACCATGGCTGGAGACTTCTTGCTGGTACGGCCCGCGGAGTGTGGGCCAGTCGCAAGCAGATCAGTCCGGACGGGACTGTTGTCGACCTTCCACAAGGCAAAGATCTCATCGTGGCTCCGTTTGCCAGTACTGGTGTAAGTCCTCTCATCGTCGTTCTACCAAGACCTATACGCTTGTGAATCCTTCCAAAGCCGGCTGACAAGAGATCTGGATATGTAGAACACCGACACGAGATATTATTGGGATCTCACCAGGAACATCTACAGATTCCGCTACACTCAGATGTCTGGCTCGCCAAACCAGCACACCATCAACGAGTACACTACTGCCGACGACTTGGTGGAATTCACCCGCTTCTACCTCGCCATCATTCTGAACTATGATCAGGCCAAGGACTTGCCTTGACAGTCCGATTGCGGCATAGGTAGCGCGTTTAGCAGGCAGTCATTCGGAACACACCAAAATAGAAACTGTAGAATCGGCGAGCTATGGGAGTGTAATGTGCATCAGTTATCTGCGAGATCTTAGATCAGTGATTGTACGGACGCCATTATCGAGCAATTACGAGTCCCCGCCTGCCTCACACAGTGTGTGTCAGTATGTGATTTCTCTTGTTGCACTTCGAAGCCATTTCATCCACATTTTCATTCATGTCACTCCACCCTATGCTGAATACTAAATTTTGAAAACTAGTCATGTATTCGATCGAAAAGTGATCGCTCACGTATATATACTGAAAGGAAGAAAGCTAAGAGGATAAAAACAAACTGCACTACCTCACTATCGCCCTCTACTGTACCCCTCGCTATCGTCAAAGGGTAATATCATCACCTCCAATCAGTCACTTTCGATGATTGGATGTCCTTGTACTCGTAGCTCGATATTGTGATAGAGCTCGGATCGAGCGGGAGATAAGAGTCGTACGAGGAGAAATGTGGCTATCGCATCTTCCGATCAGACCGCCTGTTCACCAAACTCTTCTTGGTTGATATGATGATCGTAAAAATCATCGTCTTGAAATGTGGAGACCTTAAGCTTCCTCGTGGCCGTAAGCTGCGGAATACATCGAGGGGCGGTAAGGGCCGAAACCGAAGAAATCGGTTTCGTGCTCGGGCTGACGCTCGCGCCTTTTGCCAAAGCCATGCTGGCCAGGGCCGCCGAAACCGAAACCATGGCCGTGGTGTCGACCGCCACAGTCGGGTCCGCCGAAACCAGATCCGCCGAAGCCAGGTCCACCGGATCTAGGCCCACCAAAGCCAAAGCCACGGGGTCGACCAGATTCCTCTCCGGAGAAAGGAGGAGGGCCCCTCATGCCAAATGGTTCAGAGCGGAACGCATCGGGAGGAGGGGGTCCGCGGTGACTTTCGCGACCGCCACCAAAATGCCCGAAGCCAAAGTCTTGAGGAGGGGGACCGCGTCGGTCACGACCGCCAAAGCCGAATTCGGCAGGGGGAGGACCTCTCATGCCACCTCGGTGGCATGCGCCAAAGTTAGGGGGAGGAGCACGCTTGTCGAAAGCACCGGGGCCTCGTAGACCACGAGGGCCCTTGCTGAAGCCGTGGGGGCGACGGCCAAAGGCGCGACGGTGGTGACGAAGGAGAGCGCGGAACTTCTCGTCGTCAGAGCGAGTCCACTCGGATTCAGAAGTCTCGGACTCGGAGGTAGACTCCGAGTCGCTGTCAGTGACGTCGATCACCTCGATGTCCTTCTCGCCCACGGTGTTCTCATCGTTGTTGTCGTCGGGGCCTTCCTCAGGAGCCTCGTCGCGTGGGTGGCGTCGACGGTGGTGAGGACCGCCGTGTCTGCCGAAAGAGGGAGGAGGGGGAGGACCGTGGTGTCCGCGAGGACCCTTGGGACCACCGGGACCACCAGGACCGCCGGGGCCCTTATGGTGCTTGCGGCCACCGGGTCCTCGAGGACCCTTGCCTTCATCGTCGGACTTGAACGCCTCCCATCCAGGAGGGCTGAACGACCTTGCGTGCCTGTGCTTACGACTACCGTGCTCGCCACGAGGTCCGTGACCACGGGGACCGCGAGGACCGGGGCCGGAGGCGAAGTCGGGTCCGCCGAAGCCGCGCTCACGACCCGAGTGACACTCGCAGCCGCCGAAGCCAAAGCCCGGAGGGGGCGGAGGGCCGCGCTCGCCATCGGTGTCAAAGTTGAGCTCATACGGGTGAGGGAAGGAGCCGGGAGGGGGACGTCCAAAGCCGCGGCCATGTCCGTGGCCATGGAAGCCGCCACGGCCGCCGTGACGACCGTGACCACGACGGTGGCGAGGCTTCTCATCCTCGTCTCCCTTGTCGCTGTTGTCCTCTTCGTCGTTGTTGTCCGTAATGTGAAGGTTCATTGCGTCCTCAGCTGCTGTATGGTCAGCATTTGTGACAAAAGGCAGAACAATGCGAGACTCACCAATGGTGTCTGGGGTAGCTTCAACGTCGTTTCCGACAGGAGTCTTCTCGTTAGAGACGACTTCGTAGCCATCGTTGTCGATGGCAGGAGTAGCCTGACGGCTGTTGCTGTAGGTGGGAGTAGCGACCATTGTGTATGTGTCTTGGTAAATTTGGGTTGGGATTGTGGTTTGTGGAGTGGGTGGCAAAATGAGACAAAGTAGTCTGTTGAAAAGAAACGTCGATCAATTGGACCTGGCGAGAGGGGGTTTATATCCCTTCAAGGTGTCTGCTGCGATTGGAGCGCTTACGCTGCCAAGTCAGTAAAGTTGGCAAATGATCGTCAAGCGGTGCAACTAAGTTTAACATATGAGCACATGCGCAACTCCAAGACGCTGACGCGGCGCTGCTGCTGCTGTTCTCATGTCATAACTGTCAGCGCATAGGAAGGAATAAAAAGATTTACGCACATCATTGCGCAGCAGTCTCGCAGTACCAGCGGCGAAGTTATGACAAATTAGTCCGCAGTGATATCCACGTGGCTAATTGCGCAGATCACCGTGGAATGACGATCAGAAATGTTCTACACGTGCCTACCAGAAGTTTCTCTGCCGAATATAGGCTCATGACTCTGGAAGCTATGGCATACTTGCCTATCCACCACTTGCCAGTGAATCTGATATACGTGCGGGGACTTAAGCGGGCAAACAAGAAGAATTGAATGCTGTCGAGTAATTCCGAATCATCGGTTAACGGCATTACCGGACCGCCGGCGTCTTAAAGCTACAGCGTGGTTCCTGAAGGGCAAAATTGTTGGGAACATTCCATTTCCCGATAACGGCCGAGAGGATGACAATAGCAGCGAGATGCGAGATGGAGATGTCGTGACGTCGCAAGCACTTACAACTCTTCGTGCTTATTGGGGCTCACATCTTGTATATATAACCTCGCTTGTCCTCATTTCTGGATTCCTGGTGCTCCAGCTTTCCTTCCCTTCCTTCTTCTTGTCACTTACGTGGACCGTTGTTTGTGATCTTGACGTCTCACTTTGCTGCACTTTCCATATAGACGACCTGTATAGAATTAGACGATATGATCCGAACTGTATTGCCTTCATGCAGGGCGTTGGCTCGCGCTCGCCCCTCAACCGTCATCTCTGCACGGGTCGCCCCGTCAACAACGCTTCTATTCCAGCGAAGTCTTATCAACAAAGCTCAGCAGTTACCCAAGACAAAAGGTCATGGGCTCGACTCTACGCCTTCTCCAGCCGAGTTGTCGGCGTTAAGCGTCACTCCCTCCAAGAAGAACAAAGTCTGGCCCAGCGCAAAAGACGCTATCAAGGATATCAAATCGGGCGACGTGATGCTTTCGGCCGGCTTCGGACTTTGTGGAACGGCAGAAACCATCATCAAAGCGATCCAAGAGAGCGACCTCCAAGACCTCACCGTTGTCTCCAACAATGCTGGTAACGCTGGGACCTATGGATTATGTACGTGCTATGACGTCGATCCGGAATAAACTCTCTTCTCGACCCAAAAATAACATGGACTAACGTATGACGCTCCGTACAGCTCCCCTCGTCACCAGTCGGCAGATCAGCAAGATGATCTTGTCGTACCTCGGTACGAACAAAGGCTTGCAAGACTCTTACCTGTCCGGAAATATCCAGTTGGAGCTGTCACCGCAAGGCACTATCGCTGAGCGTCTGCGTGCAGCAGGCGCTGGGATGCCAGGATTTTACACTCGGACTGGAGCTGGTGAGTCGTCATCCTTACACAAAACTACTTTCGCCCTGGACCACGTGCTGACTTTGTACTTTTTCTGAACTCAAGGCACTTTCATCGAGACCGGTGGCATACCCCGCCGTTTCTCTCCCAAAGATGCAGACGGAAACCAAACTGTTGTCGTCCCTGGTGTGAAGAAAGACACTGCGGTCTTCGACGGAAAGAAGTACCTCTTCGAGCCTGCAATTCATGGTGATGTTGCTATTTTGAGGGCCTGGAAGGTTGACAAGGCGGGCAACTGTGTTTTCCGGTAGGTCCACCTCTCGTCTCCATACGTCACTTGTTAACGGATCGCGTCGCAGCTACACCACCCGCGCTTTCGGAGGTCTCGTGGCCAGAGCATCCAAGTTGACCATTGTTGAGGTCAGTTATTCGGCATGATACCGGTACGACAACAGCTGATCATCACTTTAGGCTGAAAACATCGTCGAGATCGGCGAAATCGCACCTATGGACATCGACCTCCCCGGTATCTACGTCGACCGCATTGTGCCCGCGACAGAAGACAAGCAGATCGAGATCCGCACTGTCCGAGAGGAGGCTGAGGCCGAAACACCATCGTCAGGATCAGGGGAAGAATCTCACGCGAACGAAAAGACAGCCAAGAGCAGCGGCAAAGACACCCGGGAGAAGATCGCCAAGCGTGCCTCAAAGGAGCTCTACGATGGCGCCTACGTCAACCTGGGCGTTGGTATCCCCGTCCTTGCGGCAAATTACTTGCCTGAGGGTCAAAAAATCTGGATTCAAAGCGAGAACGGTATCCTTGGTATGGGCCCATACCCCACCGAGGCCGAGATTGATGCGTGAGTACAGCTAAGCGTGTCTTTGGACCCCATCCGCTGACTGGCATAATGTAGCGATATCATCAACGCTGGAAAGGAGACTGTTACTCTTGTTCCCGGTGCTGCGGTATTCGATTCGTCCGAGAGCTTCGGTATGATCAGAGGTGGTCACGTTGACATCAGCATTCTCGGTGCTATGGAGGTATCAGCGAACGGTGATCTCGTAAGTTTTTCTTCTGTATCCATCGAGACTAAACGCTAACGCTCAATTAGGCCAACTACATGATTCCCGGTCACCTCGTGAAAGGTATGGGCGGCGCGATGGATTTGGTGTCCAACCCGGACGAGACAAAGATCGTGGTCGTAACCACACATACGGATAAGAAGGGCCGATCAAAGATTGTCCAGGAGTGCAAGCTGCCTCTTACCGGTGTGCGCGTCATCAGCACGATCATCACGGAGCTGGCAGTCTTTAATGTTGATAGAGCCGGAAAGCACGGCGGTGGTCTCGAGCTGATAGAGATTGCCGAGGGAGTCGAGCTTGAGGAAGTGAAAGCGAAGACCGGGGCTGAGTTTAGGGTCAGTGACTCGCTCAAGCGATTCTAGAGCTGTAGAAGGATAGAGCAGTAGAGCATAGATGCCTTGTTGATACCATAGAGCATTATGCGATGCAGCATAGATTCGAATGCACACAATCATTTCGGGCTTCCACAGTGCATGGTGGTGATCAGACGAGCAAAAACGTGGGTCTCACGTCATTTTCGCTTTATGTTGACGGTTTCAACTTTTTTGATCAACGAGTCAAGTTTGATATTAAGCATATCCTTTGTAACCTCATTGGATCACAAACACATTTCTGCACACTCTCATTTCAATTGTCCTGCAGCTTAATCCCTTTATCCTGCTCGCTCGGCAGGCTTGACCAACTATCTTACACGGTAGTAGCGACAGTGAGGGAGTCAAGCGATGTGGGCCTTTCCCCGCCCGGCGACGTTCGCCAGGTTGTGGACGAGGTATAACACTGCACTGAAGGAACGACCATTAAGGACCAAGATGATACAGAGTGGGATAATTTACGTCGCTGCGGATTTGACGGCTCAAGTTGGGATTGAGGGGAGGAGCTTGGCTGGGGCAGTTACTGGTCAGCAAGGCGAGGAAGGGGTTTGGGATGTGAGTTGCTCAAACGACCAATCCTATATATGAAACAAGAAATAAGGCTGATGCTATGATGATTGTTAATTGCTCTTGCTAGCCTATACGCACAGTGCGAATGACTCTTTGTGAGTCGTTCATGTACCAGAATCCGAATGCCATGTGCTGACAGTGTTCGATGAACAGATGGATCAACGGTGTTTGCGCCACTTGCGCACCTTTGGCTAGGCAGACTGGAGCAGGTTCGACTAGCCTCGAAATTCCTCAGTGAGCTCGACTTCAAAAGCTGTTTCAGCAACATCAGTAGCTGAGTTGCATCACGCTGATCTGTGTACTCTTCAGCTCTCGGTGTGAGGTTGACTTTGGATTGTTTGCTTTGGAGTCCCTTTGTCTGCGCCATGTTTCCCACGGCTTTGGGGATATTGGAGGGCAAGGATCTGCGCCAAGTGCGACAGAAGCTTGAGCTGGTAAGTCTTTCCTCCAGCGCGAACAGCTGCTGCTTTCGTCAAAGATAAGTTATAAATTGACTAACGCTCTGGCGCTTGTTCAGGGCTGGTTCGCGACATGGCAAAAAGCCGTATGCGTATTTGGGCCTGCTCAATTGATAAATTTCACCTTGATTCCCTTCCAACATCGATTAATGGCGCTTCAATCCGTTGGATTGTGCTGGAACATCTTCTTGTCATGGCAGAACAACCAGAACAACAAGTTGCTGGCTGCTGCTTCAGCGAGATTGGCGGAAGCGCAAGCCAATGCGCAGGTTGCGGGAGAAGAAGGGGAGACGCAAGCTGTCAAACAAGCTGAGAGGGATGTGCGCAGGGCTCAAGAGGAAAGGGACAAGACGCGGAAAGAAGGCGGAGAAGATGGCGTCGGAGTCAGGATGAGCTGGTCATAGTTTCCTCCAATCTCACATAAGCGGAGGTTCTGACAGCCATATTCGTGAGTTGTGCATGATATCGTCGCAGGGTCAACCTGCGTTAATCAGCTAGATCAGCATACAAGTTGTACATATATGTGACATAGATTCATAGAAATAGATTTACTAGATGTATATACAGTATCCTGCGATGTGGACTACAACGCCCTGGGCAATCCATCATCGATTATACCTATCTCTCCTTGCCCATTCACGCCTTCTGGATATGGTATCACTGGCGCACGCTCGGCGACAATACTTTTCCTTCCTCCCTTCGACGGCGAGCTCGCACTTACTGAGATGCCATCGAGCTGAGTCTCTACGGCAGACTTTCGCTTCTCATCATCTTTGACTATGTCGGCAAGGTAAGTGATCCGATTACTTCTGCTCGCAGTGCTGGCACCGCTTGCTCTTTTATCACGAAGTCCTAAATTGGTCGAGGAAGCCGGCAGAGGCGGAGCGAGACTCGTATTCGTCATTTCTCGAATAGCGTGCGATTCACCGGGAGACTGTATAGAGGGATTTGGATCAGTGGTCTCAGGAGAAGGCGGAAGGTTTAGTTTGGGGACGGTTATGCTCGTCTTGTCATCCGGTGAAAGAGGATGGAGGACGGTAGCTTGGCCATTTGTCATTCTTGGTGGGAATCCCTTCCATGCTTCGAACAACTCCCCGCTCTCCACTGGCGTGAACCCGGCGTCTGACTCTGACCACTGGGACAAAGCGGTCGTAGCGGTCACCGCCAGAGCCAAATTGGCGGACTTGATCGCTCTAGTCGAAGTGGCTGTCAGTGCCAGTACAACTGTCTTATTTTGTGTATGAGCTGAAGTGGTATTGCCACCCAGCGGGGTATGCGGACTGTCATGAGTAGGCCCCGTAGGGGAGACGAGTGTGAGGGAGTGTGGTCGAAAAGCCGATTGTCTGCGAGAGCATGCTTGAGTAGCCAAGGATGACCGCTCGATGGACTTGCGACTGGCGATTGAGGTGCGGGAGAGTGATTCAGCGCTGAAAGGGTGAGGTGAGAGCGATATCGAGGAGGTGCGTTGTTGTGAAAGAACGACCGGTTCCTGCAAATGCGGCGCTGACGAGGCGTAGCTTGCTGACGCATCGTGAGGAGAGGAGAGATACGTCGCGTGTCCTTGGACTGAAACAAAATCCTCTCCACCTCCTGCGCTGATAAGTCTCACGGACAGACTGTCATCTCCGGCATTGCTAGGAGAACCAGCAGAGAGGACAGACGGTCTTCTCTCCCCCAGATCAATAACGTCACTCCTCGTCGCTAGCGCTCTTACCGACTCTGCGCCTTTCGTAAGAGGAAAAAGCGAGGTCTTTCTGTTTCGGCCTACTTCCGAAATGGGTGGATGGAGGGGTAAGACGTCCGATGTCGAGCATGCGGCGATTTCTTCTTTCTCCGAACCTCCCTCTACCTCTGTCTCGTTGATCAGAGTAGAGCAGATTGAATGGACTCTACTGATCTTGTCGGCGATACAAGGGTTGGCAGAGATCCTTCGTATATATTGAGTCTTTTCTACGAAATGCGATTGAGATATAGTCGACCCTCGTCGCCGCTCTGACCCCGTAGGTGCGGAAACAGCTACGGCGTTCTCCTCGTGACGACGATGGTGGCATTCGTGACAGTCACCACAATCAGGGAAGACATTTCGACTTATCGTCGAAATCGCTGGATACTGACAACGACGAGAGAGTGAACGACGACGACGATACAGGAGGGCTAGGGCAAAGAGTAGGCCGAAGAAGAATGTTGGAGCAGCGACCACCACTGCATATTAGTTAGTTGTGAGTTCCCTCAATCTCGAGCAGATGCACGACGGAGCCTCCAGCAGTCACTCACAAACGATCTTTACTGTATTCGAAATTGCCATCCCACAGTGATGAGGGATATATGCCAGCAACAGCAATTTCACGAGCACGTCAATATCGACACTTCGTGTGTCTCCATTGCTGACTGCTGGCATAAAGACTAGTTAAAATGGGTAACAAGAGACTACCTATGCATGCTCGTCATGCACACGGAGCAGACCTGAAAGGACGGCATCGCAGCTTGAAGGGAAGAGCGCCCTGGTCCAAAAGCTCAAAAGTGCCACACTACTCGTTGAGTGCATTATGCAAACCACGTGATGTGGATCATCGTCTACGCGCGCGTCGATTGTTGCTGTGTCTGTGTTTCTGCGCTTTGTGCTATTGATCTCTCTCTTCTTACCATTATATGACACTGTCAGCTTCGCTCCCTCTGGCTCATCGACACCAAATTCCACAGGCGTACCACGCTCCGACCGGTACCATCTGCCCGCGAGTCGGCTGACTGTGAGACTACATACGAAGGAGCTTCGGCTGCATTGGTGCTCGAGAAATCTCACGTTATTCACCATGTCATACTCGTCCACGCCGTCGGCGTCAAGCTCGCAGTATACGTTGCAGCACGGCCACAGTGTCAATCATCACTCTAAGGGCAAGATGGAGCAGTGTGAGCTCAAGCGTTCGATTTGCTGGATAGAATGCGTTATCTGACATGTTTACTTCTTTTAATATAGTCACATTTACGTTGGGCAAGCTGGATGCCGGAATGGTGAGCAGTTGCGTCAGTTGGCTGAAGATCACGAAAAAGCTAAAGCATGATCATAGGCCATCCTGCTGGGTCCCAATGCCCATCTGCTCGAGTTTCCTTCACTTCTGCTTCCCTCGCCATCACCGAACACCCCGCCTCTCGGACCCGGCTCAATCCTGACCATAACAGTCTCAAGGGACATACAAGCGGAACAAACAGCCCAAAGAGCATTCGCAGATCTACAGTCCAATGTCCTCTCGACATTCTCTACACCGCCAAAAGCGCCAGTCCTGAAATTGCGGAACGTAACGCAAACGAGCGTTTGTGTAGAATGGGATAAAATCGATTTGGGCAGTGGTGGATTCCGGGCTTTGGAGATGTTCCGGAACGGCCAGAGATGGGGTAGAGTCGGAGGAGAAGTGGGACAAGGAAGAAAGGAAAAGAGGGAATGGAAGACTGGCGGGTTGCAAAGTGGTGACGAGTATACGTTCCAGCTTGTCCTGTGAGTACTGTGGCAGCTTTTCTCGTCACCATTACTTTCAAGAGCTCATATCGACATGATGTAGCAAAACAACGGCCGGCACATATTCATCAAACTTGATACGTGTACGCACACATACGATGGAGTGAGTTGGCGTTTCTGCTATTCCTGCGAGAAGAAACATTGAGCTGACAACTTCACAGCAACCTGACCGGCCTCCTTATCCACTTTGGACCCATACAACCACCCGCACTGCTGGAGCAGCTGAGAGAATGCTTACAACGGATTGGAGCAAGGGAATCACCTACGGTTGCTCTGGATACGACACATTTCGTGTGCACTACTCCCATCACTGGCGGTGACGAATCAGGACGGGGCGGAAGCGTAGATCGGGAGTATCAAGAAGCTGCCCGGGCCAATCTACCTATAGTCGGTCCCGGATGGCTATTCGCGGTCGCAGAGGGTCGAAAGTGAGCATTTGATCCACTCGCGGTGAGCAAGAACGCTACAAAGCTGACCCATACGCAGGCTTGTACCTATTTCAAACTACTCATTACCGGCCCTGCCGGCTGCTACCTCCGCTCCATCAGATCCAGCCCCGTTCCGTCGTCCTGAACCGCTCAAAAGATCATCACTTCCCTTCATTTCATCTGCACCAACTTCACCGATCCGTGAAAATGCAGAAGAGATTGGTCGTTCGCCCAGCCCGGAAACTATAGCGCGTATGAGCATGACTGGACCGAGCGGAGGATCGGTGTCCGCGTCGGGCAGTGGATCGACGGAGAGGAGAAGAAGTCGAGAGGCAAGTCTGGAAGTGGACACGGGAAGACCCAGAAGTCCCAAACCCGAAGCAGATGGGAAGCTTGATCGGTCAGTGTTGACGACACAAGCCTTGCTTTCCTGCTGACGACCTTGTAGCGGTTTCAGGTTCCCTCTCAAAGCTAGTCCATCAAACTCCCCTGTAAGCTCTCCGACAACTACTTCGCCACCTCAATCTCAGTCATTACCAGTGGTTTCCTCGACATCAGGGACGTCGCCGGCCACTCCCCCAACTATAGAGCCAGCGGCACAGGAAGGGTCTTTGCAAACGACTGCAGACACAGCGACACAAGTTGGTGATGTCTCATCTGATTCTGCACCCAATGGACAATCGGATTCTGTTTCGCCTGCACCTGAGACCTCTTCGACGATCGTGGTCGATGAGCCAGAAGATCTACCCGAGCCGACAGCTACAATAGCTGAATCGGTCAATGGACCACCACCTGTCATCGTGGATCCTGCAACGGCGAATGAGATGGCAGGACCATCAAAAGCCTCTACCATCGACGAAGCAGTGGCGCATTTCCACTCGGCAGTGGCGGCCTCGCCAGCGAAGGAGGAGCCCGAGCCAATGGCGTCGACCAAAGTGGCAGAATCAGCGGCTGCGAGCCAGGTGGAACCCGAATCTACGCCTAATGTGCCGATTACGGCCGAGTACCCAAGCGATGCCGATAGCTCACAACCCAGAGACGAGAATACAACCAATGGACATGCTCCCACTGCAGGAAGCGGGGAACCATCTCGAGCAACCTCGCCCGATGATCTCACTTCTGCGGACATCACCCCTGCAATTAGCACTAGCACTACTCCCGAGCCCTCGACTACCGGTTCCGGTGCAAACGCCAAATCAAAGGCTAAAAAGGCGAAAGCGAAGGCAAAAGCAAAAGCGAAAGCCTCAGCCAACGCACAGGCTCAGCAAGAAGTGTCGCAGCCTGATTTGGAAGCAGCAGAGGAGCACGCGATGGATGAAATAGATCTCAGCTAGATGCAAAGACGGTATGCACATATTGCGTGTTCTTTGGCGCGTGGATGACTCAAACCCAGCGCTTTCTGTCATAATTGACATAGAGTGCAATTAGCTTGACTGACCTCTCACTTCGACGAAGACACGAGCAATACCCTTACGATTCAATGCTCACCCCTCCTGAAGCTATCGCTATTCTGTCTCCCCTGGCCTCAGCCCGTCAGGGACTTGCCTCGATCATCCTTTCTGTCCCCATCCTTTCTGGACTCATCGCCTCGAGACATCACCTCGCTTCTCAACGTCGAAGGGCGTCAGGCCAACCACTTTGCGCCCAAACCTTTGTTCTTTGTAGCTTCGTCCGCTTCTGTGCTGCTTCATACATACATTACGTCGAAGTATACTTCTAATCACTCCACTCACTAGGTATTTCTACAAGAACCACCTATTCCCAGCTACAGTAGGTTGAGAACACCAACGTCGCATGTCTAGCGGCTATAGGTACTGCTGCTGATCGCAGCTGAGACAGATTAATCAAGACTTCCATCATGTCAGAAGACAACAGCCAGCACTTGTCCGAGGATCAATCTTCTGTACTGCCGTCTACCGAACCCGGTAGCTCGTTCAGCCGTAAGCGTCGCCGCTCTGATGTCTCCAATACAGCCCCATGGGGTGACTCCAAAATGCGGTTCGAAGTCGGATACGGTGCATATCGAGATCCTACAGTGATTGATACTTCTTTGTCTGATAGCTTCCTACGGGCGCATTACGGATGGACAGTTGTAGACGGATTCGAACACTGGGCCTCGGACACTTTGGCTGCTTACATCAATCATACGCAGAGTGTGATACAGGATTTTGAAGGCGACAAGTCGCTAAATCCCGCGCACAAGGAAGAAGTGGTGACTGCTGCTCGTAAGAGCATCAAGAACGCTCACACGGCTCACACCGAGAAACGCCAGGCTGCAGAGGAGGCCGGACTGCCACCATCCACTGTCCAGATCAGCCAGGAGGCGCTGGAGACGCTGAGTGATACTGAGTAAGGCAATGTCTCTGAATGAGCTGCCGAGCATGAACAAGAGAATCTGTTCTAGAGCGTCCCCGGAGCTGAATACATACGAGTAGAATGTCCTTGCACATCTCTGCTCTGCTCGAAACACACGTTTGTCGTCGAGGAGTGATAGAGGTCTGCACAGGTCGAACGTAGGTTGAGAACTTTGCATAGTACGAGCCAGAATGATGCATGAGCGAGTGTGGGCGCATCGATTTGAGAGGCGCACATAGCGAGCCTGCCCATCGTCATCCAGTGACCCAGGATCAGTGTACGAGGAAAAGCACATGGTGGCACTTTCGCTCACCTTTATATCGTCCTTTCACCGCAGCTACTGTAGCGAGAAGGCCACCGACATCCCTTCTTGCGTATTTGTCGGCCAGACGAGTGACCCCTCGCCTCGTTGACCCCAACTCCATATTAATGAGGCTTTTCACAACAACAAGCCTTCTCTACTACGTGATTAAAATTTAGATATACCGATTTGACATACACAGCTTCTGGGATCGTAGTCTCATCGTTTCAACCGCCAGCTACTTCGCCACAGCAATGTCATCAAGCAAGAGAACGCATTCGGCCTCCGAGTCGAATGTCCCGGCCCACTCGGGCAAGCGGCAGCGTCGCTACTCCTGTCATTCACTCAAGGTAGAAACGGGCATTGATAAAGACGCAGCGTCAGTGTCAGAAGCATCAGCTTCGACTGCCAGAGAGACAAGCCTTTTCGAACAGACACACCGAAGTGCGAGTGTTGGCGAGCCCCAATCTACCGACATGTTGTCGGGTCAAGGAGTTCACCGACACGATTTCATGCCTCAAAATAGTTCGTGTGGAGCCGCCATCGAGACTATGACGAGCTACGAAGTACGGATCCAACAATATCAGTCTGACACTTTGTCTGCCTGGGCTCCAATGAACTCGCGAGATTTGTCGTCTCTCGCAATACCTGACGCGAACGCCAATGCACAGAGCGCGCCAGCTGCTCAGATCAATCAGATCAATGAAGGGATGCAGAATGCCTCTCTGTGTGAGACTGACTCGGGAGCCAAGGGCAAGAAGAAAGACATTGAACCAAAGTCAGGTAGCGGCTACGCTTCCAAAATTGAAATGGACTCGGAATCCGAGTAGACTGAGGACAGTACACCGGATAGTTGAGCTCGGATCCATACAGTGGAAGGCACGAATGGGATATAGGACTTCATGCTTCATGCGACTAATGCAGCGCCCAAGCTGGCTCCTAGAGCTATAGGTAGTATCGTTACGATCAGACCTCCTTGTCGAACTAATACAACTCCCCGATCGGCGCTGGAAGTGGCAGTAGCAGTACTCTGGCTAACCTGGAGGGCATCGGGTATCTGCTGATCTTCCACATCGCTCCAGTTGATCGTACTGGTACTGTTACTAGTGCTGGTAGTACTATTACTTGTCCATGGGTCGGAGTCAGTAGAACTTGCGCTCGGACAATCGTTCTTGAGGTGATCGCCAAATGCGGTTGTGACTGTTTGACCTCGTACGCCAGATATGGTGTATTGCCTATAATGGTCATATCGCTGTCAGTCACTGTCTTGCCAAGAGAGTTGAGTGGAAGTAAATGACAGAAAAAAGAAAGAAAGAAAGAAAGGCAAGAGAGACGCTTGGACTTACGCCGCCTTGAACATCTCGTACATGCATCCAGTGCACGATGCATTAGTGAAGACTGAACTCTCATATTGGTCTAGATCCGTTCCTGTGACCAAATCGTCGAAGAAGGTATTGCTATTCGCGATTGACGACGTGCTTAGGACTTGGGGCAAGCATAGGTCCGACGTGCCGTTACTGCCCACACGGATCGATATAAGCGAGGTCAGTGGTAGTAGGAATAATTATACGGCGACGCAACTCACTAATGCACCGAGCACGCCAGCGTCTTGTAGCTCGTCGAGTAGTTTTCCAATACGCTGCTCAATACGCTTACGAGGGAATCAGTACTATCGCAATTACCCAATTGCGTTTGGGCGTCGTCGATATCTCCATCAGCGCAAGAAAGCGAGCACACTGTGCTTAGATACGTATTGAGCTGATCTGAGAACGCGGTCGAATTGTTATCGGTGCTGGTTGTAGGCTGAACGATCAAATTGGCTAATGTCGTTAGATCCAAGCATGTCCCGATATTTGTCGTAGTCATGTTCACTAGCGTTACCAAGCATGACATCGACGAGATCTCGGCCGCTTGCAGAGTCTGCAAAAAGGCTACTTCCGAGTTCGTCGTGGTATTAGTGGAAGTAGTAGTGGAGGTGGTAGTGGAGCTGGAGGCGCTCGAGGTGGATGAAGAGTCGGACCCGAATAAGCTCGCCATAGCCTGTCCTCCGAAGAGGACACATGTGATCTGACAAGTGGATAACAGCCGCATGTCGCTCAACACCAATGCCAGCTGAGTCTGAGCGCTAGTCGATACTCGCTGTATGTCAAAAATTAGATCAGTACAGCGATGAAACGAGACGATGTGACTATATGACCAACCGGCTCAGTCATTCACGCCCCCACAAACTGTATGGGCAAATTCAGTATGAATTATTAAAGGGAAAGTCAAAGCCAAACACGACAGCACGGAGACGGACAAAGGATGGTGTTAAGGTGTAACGCCAACTGACCTTCAAGCACGAAGGTGCAGTAAATGAGAATAGTGATCACCGCATCTCAACGATATAGGTTACACGTAAGGATGAGACAGATGGAAAACAAGACATGGCATGAAACGTAAAGGATCGTGAGGTGCTAATAAACATGATGGCTGGAAAATGAAGGAGTCGATTGAGTATGATACAATGGATGTATGGACGAAAAGAAGCGGTAGGTAAGAACACCTAATTCTATGTCGATGAAAGCAGTCGGCGGTCGGTTGTAGCCATGAAGAGCCCATGGATAATAGTATCATGCTGCTCCCGTTTGCCCCGGCGCCTACTCATCGAATGGCTTCTTTCGATTGGACGCTTGCCAATCGCGCTTCCGCCGCTTTGATCTGCGCTTCGAGCTCTGCTAGTTGAGATTCGAGCTGGGGCAGTTGTGATCGGCTGTTTGAAAGATACAGGGCAAAAGAGAGATCAATGGGCGATATCAGTATTTATAGTATGCTTATGGCAGTCCACAACAGCTTACCGCTTAGCTACCTTCTCCTGCAATTCCTTGACCACCTCATCCCCTTCCTCACCCTGATTGAGCCGAGGACCAGCATCCCCCAGCACTTCCCGTTCGCCCTTCTCCACATCTCTCGTCGCTTCAACCTCTCCGAAAGGCTGAGACCGAGTGATACCGGAGCCAGAACCGCCAGATATATCTTGTCTTAAGCGAGATGAGTTCTGGGGTATGTCATTTGATTGCGTATATCCTGTTGTTGGTCCACTGTCAGAGCCAGGGCCCACAACAGCATCCATCAGACTAGATGATGACGCGTCGGACTCTGGTTGCATGTACGGCAGCGCGACGTGCGGCGGGAGCGCTGACGGTGTGCGTTGATCATTGGGCGTAGTCAGGCTATATGTAGATGATAAAATCAGATTGTGTAGAAGAAATGATTGCTCCATCACCTCTGTTATAATGAACTGTTGACACTCACCCTTGAGTTGTGGTACGAGATGGCAAATCAGCTTGTGACATTGCTGCTGAACCTGGCGCTGGAGGGTGTACGATCTTGCCGGCACTGCTTGGAGTGGGATAAGAGTATGCGCAGGTGGTTTAATGGTGTTATTGTATGATGTGAGTAAGCTGAAGCTGATGAACGTCTATCATGTCATCTGTACTTTTGACTGCACCAAGTACGCGTCAGATCAAGGATAAGTGGAGGGCAATCAACCGGGGCTGAAACGTCATAAGTCAGTGCCACATCCGTCTATATCCCTATTTCCGCGGAACGATGCGTTTTATTGATGTTTCAGCTGATTGATCAAGCACTACTGGAGTGAGAGGGGGTGTTCTGACCAAGAAGACAGTTAGTGGTACTGGAGTATATATCTGCTCGAGGCACAGTGTCATCGGCCGCCGGCTAGAGAGCGGCAACGCGTAGTATAGGTGACGGCGGTGACATCAGATCTCGAAGAACCGTGCTACGGTGTGCGTAGTATAGGCTCGGCCGAATCGAGGTATGCTAAGGAAACACCAAAATACTGCGCATCTAGCTGTACTTATGCGCGGTGTCAATTTTCTTAATCTGATAAAGGAAAATCTGTGCAATCTTGCGCCTCGAAGTACTGCGGCGGTTTACTTACGCGAACAGCCATGCACAGCAGGAAATCAAATTTGTCGTCGACTTGCGCAGTCGCTGTCGACGAATATATATGTGCATAGTTACACGAATGCCAAGTCTCCTCTCTTTTTGTATAACATCCATCGTCGTATCGTAACGAACCGCTATAATCAATCGAACCAATAATGAAGCTAGTCGTCACTACATCCCTTGGCCTCTTCCTCGTCTTCGCCCTCGTGGCCGCGAGCAGCTCCGCTTCTCCTACACCATCATCCACGGAGTCCCTCGCGCCGGCATACTCTAACCGCATCATACTCATTCGTCATGCAGAGAAAGGCTTCTCGGGCGAGAACAAGACAGGCAATGAAGACTTGCCCCCGCCCGAATTCTTTCGGCGAAAGAATGCAAGACCAAGCTCGGGCTGGGAATGGGTTATGAGCTTTTGGGAGCACCCGCCATGGGGACCTCCTGGTCGAGGTCCACCCGGTGGTGGTCGTGGTGGACCTCCCGGCCGCGGGCGAGGTGGTCGCGGAGGTCCGCCCGGTAAAGGAGGACCCGGAGGACCCGGAGGACCTGGTGGCCCTGGTGGTCCATGGGGACCAGGAAAAGGTGGCAAGATGCCCAACGGTCTGAGTGACATAGGCAAGGAAAGAGCTCAGTTCATCCGAACAGTAAGTTACTGATCTGCTCTGACCAGCTAATACAGTGTACTGCGAGCTGACGACGCGCTGCAGTACTTTGGCAACGAGTCAGAGTACGACATCGGATTGATATTCGCCGCTCCTCGCGTGGAGGAAGGGCAGCGAGAGGCAGAGAGGACTTATGCGACCGTTTCGCCGCTCGCAAAAGACCTGGGTCTGGAGATCAACACCTCCTGGTAAGTTTGATGCAATCACTAAATGATTCTGGTTGTGCTGATACCAAAGCCCAGTGCGAATTCGGAAGCGAGCTGTATTGTCGATGTCGTCGAGGAGTTTGCCAAGACGTCGGAGCAAGACGTTCTTATCAGCTGGGTATGTTTGGTTTCCTTCTTCTCATCATTAGTGTAGCGAATGAAAGCTGACGCAAATGATCTGCATAGAAACACTTTGATTTGAACATCATCGCTACAGCCTT
The DNA here is from genome assembly GCA_026538315.1 of Cryptococcus sp. GC_Crypt_6. Taxonomy (NCBI): domain Eukaryota; kingdom Fungi; phylum Basidiomycota; class Tremellomycetes; order Tremellales; family Cryptococcaceae; genus Cryptococcus; species Cryptococcus sp. GC_Crypt_6. The sequence goes on from JALPBY010000003.1 coordinate 228,726, forward strand.
GGGAGCGACCAACGCAAGACAAACTTATCCTGGCGATCGGTGAGTTTGCTTCTCTCTTATGATACATCCTGAGCTTTGCTGATATGCGAGTAGCAACGACGTTGTATGGATCATGCAAGGTGGCCAGATCGTCGAGAAGCGCTCGATGCACTGCCCCGTCTTAGACGACTCGAGGGTGGATGAGAATGATCCTGATCTCCAACTTGAGCAGCCTTCAGAGACTAAGTCGGTCGGAGCTTGGTTGGCATCCTGGGGTGGTCTCTGGGATATCTGGCGAGCTCAGAGACGCGTCGTCACTAGCGAGTAATCTGACGCCGTCGTTGTCAATGCGTGTTAGATTAGAGTAGATATTAGATTAGATGCATAATCGGAGATTGTCACGTCAATCATCCCCTGCAAGCTCGAGATATTGCTTCAAGGCTCAATTGGTCCCGTGTTGCTGACTCGCTGAAAACAGGATTTGTCGTGTGACCGCATCACTCAGCTGTTTCGCAGACCGCATACTCTTCTGACCTTTCAAGCACCACTCAGAACTCGTTGTCACGCATCAGTTGCATCTCAACCGGCATTGGGGCCATGTCACGTCGTCATGTCTAGCTCACACTCAGTCGTGGCTCAGGGCCTGATATCCTGCCTGATGACTTACTGCACGACGCCGCCGAGCATGGCGACATTCGATACCCTCCTTTAGCTGCGCAGCGTTGCGAGCTAACACTTAACGACCGATCGTACACATACCATGATTGCGTCCGAGCAGAGCTGTTGTCGTACTTGCACACTCGAGCATGGCTGCTCCCAGCATCGCCGTGCCGTGCCGAACCGTACTTACCGCATCTGGTTTGACATCCTGTGGATTACCGAGTGGTCACATGTGTCTCATTTGATTTGAATAAGGGGATGATCTGATCATGCCGACGGTCCTTTGGGTTGATTTATTGGGCAGGAAGTCGTCGCAGTAGCAGTCTCGGCTATGACGAGTCGGCGTGCAAGACTTAGCCTATGAATGGCAGACCTGGAGCTGGACTGAGAAGACGATAGTTTCCTTGCTGGCTCATTCACTTTGAAAGTCATTGGACGTTCTCTCGTACTGATACTGTAATCGTATGACTCGGAAGCAGTTCAAGCCAAATATGATACACAGATAGGCACCCCCGGCCGATCATGCTTGAAAGCAAAACCGGACAACGAGGAACGAGGGTCATTCTTTGACGAAAGACGAATGATCCGTGCGTAGACCCACTCTACATCAACATCACCAATCCACCACAGTAGATAAGGAGCAGGCATACGATCACAACAAAACGCAGCTCTCCCCTCTCTCTGCATGCATGGCTACAAGATAATTGCAGACAGGAACGAGGGTAGCGAGACATGCTTCTTCAGTGATCGGCTGGCGCAGCGCAAGGCGTAGTCTTCATGGTGACATGTGGGCATTTTGGATTGTGACGAGTGACCAAGGTGATAAGTAGTGCATGATATATCTACTCTCTGAAACCTGACCCCCCTCTTTCGCTCTCTACTTCAACTCTCCACCTCATCGTCACCTACCACGATACTCGTAGCACCCGCTATCAAATGTCATTCAATCTATCACCCCCATCAGTCTCAAGCCTTCAGTCTTCGAGTCTTAGTAATATGGACCACACATATGATCACACAAGTGAGTCGTGTTTTGATCATCGCTATCTCTCACACACATCGTTTATTCATCAACACAATACCACTGCCCTGATCTGATCTGATCGCTCGGTGTATCTGTTGTCACACGGCTCGCTGACGCTGATTCGTACTCAAGGTGAACAGAATCCCTGTATATCCCCTGCCGAGCTCACTGCCTGGCAGTATGGCCATCGCTCTGTGTTTGCAACAGGTGAGCTCCACTTACTTTGCTGAAAATTCAATATGGTTAAGGGGTATCGTTATAATCACAGAGCCCTCGATCGAAACCATACCCCGTCGGGACTCCCTCTATTCGTCTATTCCTCCCACCCTACCCACCCCGATCTTTCCATATTCAACACCGACCCCCTCAGACATGTCCAGACAAAGGTACGGGGACTTGAGACTTCGTGAGTACATTAGTATTCCCCTAGAACACATGACGAGTCAGCTGATGGCCTTCTCTACAGCGTATCCATACTTCGTCGGCCATCAGTCCTTCTCTCCACTCACTCCCAGCACCCTCTACACGCATCCGGCTGCGCTTTCCTTTAAGAACCTCAACAGCCAGATCTATGGCCTCTCACACGGAACAGCAGTTCATCCACGAGCAAATTTTGGGTCCACTACCTTCAGCGGGCTAGCTTCCCCAGCTCAGATCTGTGGGCTTGAGGTTGACGTCGAGGATGTCTTTCCTTCTAATGGAGATCACTGTTCAGGGACTGTTGCTAATGGATGCGACACTTCATCAAGCTCTGACACATCTGACACCGACAGCGAGGACGAAGCCTACTTCCGACCATCCCTGACTGTTGGATCCCCTGTGGTCTCTGACTCTGTCTCTGCAATGGTTGAAGTGCCAATAACACCTCCGGCGCAGACAACAAAAAGCCTGGCGTCTCCTCAACGCACCAAAAGCGTCAAGCAGAGGGCGCCTGGGCAAAAAGTGAGTTTGCGCTTCTTTTAACGAGACCTGAACGTGTGTGTGCGTGCTGGGCTGATTTATATACTGCTCCCCAGAAGGGAACCGTTAAGAAGACCACTATCGCCGCTCGCCCTCGATCTACTCCTAGCAGAAAGGCGAAATCAATCGTCCTTCCTCCTACTCCCATCTCGCCCAGTCAGAGCGGAAAGTCATTGAGGCGTCTTCCCAGAAACAGTGCCACTCCTACTCCCGCCGCGAAACCGGCGATCATCCCCTTGTCGAACACAAAGCCGCCTGCTGGCCGTACTGGTGCTTCAGTTCCCAAAGCTAAGCGCATAGTCACTTCTAAGGGAACAGCTCGCAATGCGGCTGCGGCAGAATCAGAGGCGGACGAGCCTTTCAGCGCCGCCAACACAGCGAGAAGCACCAGATCTACCACAGCCACATCGTTCGCTCCATCGATCATCAGCGAGTCCGAGGACGAATACACACCCAGTCCCGTGCCTGTTCCCCAGCGGAAAAGTCCTGCCACTTTCAGTGCAAAGAAGATGATTCCAAAGAGATCGAAAAAGGGGAGAAGGAATTATGGAGTCGAGCGTCAATCACAAAACCAACGTGCTCAAAAGAAATACAGAGGCAAAGTCAAGCTGAGGGCGGAGCTTGTAAGTCTGCCGCAGTGTATTCTGTCTTAATTGCAGCTCACTCCACCACAGTTCTATAACCATTCCGCATCGTTGACTCGCCTCCTCAATGATGCTACCTCCCTAAAGCAGGTGAAAGCCGCTTTCGCAGCGATGCACAGAAGATTGCTCTCTGAACTCGAGAGTGAGTGTTGACTCTTCTCCGATTGCATATTGCGAGCCGCTCTACTGCTGACTCCGAGCCTCTCATAGAGCTCGATCCGCCCTTCATTCAGGAAATCGAGAGGAAGATTGGGGGCTGCCAAGGATGAGTAAGCGTCAAGATAGATCAGCGTAAGATCACGATAAGAGGGACTGGGTAGATAGGCGTTGTAATCGGTAGCTAGTTGAGTCAAGGGAGGAGCCGCACGCACGAGGTTGGGGGAGGTGGCAGACAGATATTTAGTCATGTATTCAATCCAGTAAGGGTTAAAAGTTGTAAGGCGTTGTCACATATCATCTAGCATTCTCCATAGTCGAGGAAAACAAGTCTCAAAGTCGAGAGAGCACCTATGCCAATGTATACCTAAAGACCAGAACGATCTTGATCATTTCTTCTTTTCTTTTGCCTTGTCCTCTTTACCGCGACTCTTCTTGAGATCTTTCCTCTCATCATTCTTACTCTCCCCAGTTCCGTTTCGTTTCGCCTCTCCCTTCTCAGTTTCTTGTAACGCTTTACCCGGTCCGTCTGGACGCTGAATGCACATAGTCAGACATGGTCCATTGAGCGTGCTCCATTTCATGGAATGCGGATTGAGGAGACGTACCAGGGCAGAACGACCATACCACCCGCCCCCAACGAGTACTAGCGCGGCACTACGTCCCAGCTCATATAGCCCTAGACAATTTGGCTTGAAGATCCGGATCCAAGATTTGATGAATTCCAAAACGAGCCACACGAGCCAGAACATCAACCATTGCGCTGCGTCCCCGTCATTAATCTTACTCTTGCTCTTGCTCGAAGAGCTTGAGCTAGAGGTCGAAGATGAATTGGAGGCTGAGCGTATAGCATTCAAGGTGTTCTGCATTGGGATCAGGAGGGTGATCATCCCTGACCAATGTGGTAAGAGGAATACGGGGATGTATAAGTGCGCCAGCAGAAAGATCGTCAGGAGTATGATCGTAGTGTGTAATTCGGGTATGGAGAATGTGCGTGAGATGAAGAAGATTAGGGGCGCGAGCCACCCGCTGTGGGATGTCACCTGCATACAGCACATCAGGAGAGTGGCTCATCACTCAGCGTTGCTGTACGTCCAAGGTAAGGAAGGTGAGAGTGAACGCACGGCGGAGATGACGAAAGCGTCCCATTCGGCTTGTCGTACTTCCTCGACACTCTTTGACGAGGACGAAGATTTGGATGAGCTCGATCTTGACTTGGCCCTCGACTTGTCATCCCTCGATGACGATGAAATCTTGCTCTTATTTCTATCCTTGGAGTCAGAGGGCATCGTCAGCGGCTTGCGTCATGCAATGCAGGGGATGAGAGTCGGACTACTGGTTCCACCGTACTGAGCTTGAATAGCTAGCTGAAGTCGAGGTTGTAAGATACAATGCTAACAATCAAGGGGGAGAAAGGATCTCTGCAACGACAGAGAAAGGAGCGAATGTATTACAGATCAAACATGCATGATGTACAATACACTCCATCTTGGCAACGACTATCACAGGCTACAAGGCAGTCCCCGCGTCGCCCTTGCTCTGAAGATCATGAGCGATCACAAGTGGCTTAGTCCCACCTACCACACCCTTTTTCTCCGCGATCAAATTGGAACCAGCCCTCTCGCCTCGTAGCGCCACATTGACCTCTGCTTCCTCCTCACCTTCCGCTTCAAGTGCCAACAGCTCCTCGAGCGAGAGACGCGTGACGCCGCCATGTATAGTGGGGGCCTGGGTCTTCTCAATCGAGTCTGAGGTCTCAGCGCCCTCAAGAATGTCGGTCGCGGAGTTGGAGAGGGAGACAAGGGCAGGATTGCGTAGCTCAGGTTTCTCCACTTCCTGCTGTACAGTGCGAAGACCATGCATTGCGAGCTCGTCCATCGGTGTTCCCGGTGGTAGAATGGCTATATCGTTGGAGTCGTCACTTGCGTCGCTGTCACTATCACTGTGGCTAGCGCTACTCTTATCGGTCGAGACCGATTCGGCTGAATTTGGCTGGGCAACATCGTCATCTGAAGATTGATCTGAGTCCGAAGGCGAGATTGGCGAAGGAGAGCCACTTCCGTTACTGAGTGAGAAGGGCGACGAATGCTCTGATCCCGAATCCTCCACAGACAGCGCGTCGCTCTCATCCTCGTGTCCGGAAGGACTGAGACCGCTCGTTGTTGGTGCGGCGGTTGTGACCTCATGCATACCGTCTGGCGTACGAGATAGGGGAGGCGGAGGGATCTCGCTCACTGGTGACTTTGCTTTTTCGGCTCGAACAGTCTCAAAGATGGCTGCGGAACCTAAAGCTTCTGGCTCTGGATCCGGTTCTTGCATCAGCTGGCTTTTCTGGTTACCCTTAAGTCTAGGGCGAAGGTGCTGTACCAAACCGCGGACATGTTAGCTCGTACACTGCTCTCACAGAATGAAGATGTAAAGCACGGACCAGAGGTTGAGGCTTGTGGTTTCCCTTCTTCTCTGGAGATAAGTTTGTCATAGCCCAGACGAGCAGACACGCTTTGAGGCCGTACCACAATGGGATCAACGCTAGGACTCCGTCTGTCCCGATTACTTGCTCAAGCAAGTTGGTCGAGCTGTACACAAGCCAGTAATCCAGTAATCTCTTGAATCGCTCTTTGCGCTGCAGCTGAACTTCTTTCTTCTTCAGTCCCGGACTGAGGATTAGTGGCGTCATTGTCAAGCTGTCGTCTGCATCAGGCGAAGAGAAGTACTTGGTAGTGAAACATATACCTGGAAGGAAGCCTAACGCGCTCGTGAGGAACGGCGAGAGCTCGTAGGGGTTCCACAAGACTAGCGTGAGTAGGGAGAGAAGTGATAGATGCGCCAGTGCCGAGGGTCGGCGGTCGAGCTTGTCGCTCAGCCATCGCAGTACGGTGCACCGAACCATGCGCTATTGCTCACTGCGTTAATATGCTAGTGCCATCAGTATTGGAGAAACTGAATTACCTCATCCTTGAAGTAGTAGTCGGCCACTGCGGTCGCCTTGTGCTTGATGCGCACGGTCAGAGGATTGTAAGTACTGCTTGTTACGCTGGTCATATTGATCGAGACTGGCGTGTCGATCTTCGTAGCTTGTCAGTTCGATTTCACTCCATGCAAGAGTTGGGAACCTTGTTGAAGCTGTATACGATTCATGGAGGGTTTGAGATGTGTCAAAATACTAGTTGCTACCTTCCTTTGATGTCCTTCGTAGTTCAAAGCATGATTGATCCATTGTACGTCTCACCCTGCCTGGAGTGCAGGTCCCTGCGTGAGGAGAAAACCGTCAAAAGAGCTTTTCGATTACGGTGTGAACGATCGAAGTGTTCTTCACGTGGCGGAACATCGTACCCATGGCTTGACCACTCATGATTCTGTCGCGGTCTATCGAATGCAAGTGGCTCCAAGTGGATTCAAGCTCATCGGAGTACAGTATGTGGCACTCGCAGTATTACCAAACTCATCATTATATCGTATAATCATGTTTCAGCTCATCCATCAAAGGCATCCATCACCCCCTTGCTCCTTTGTTTCATCACCAGCTTCCTCAGCTCTAGCTTAAGTCATTTGTCGTCTCGGCCGTGTAATATACTGCCTCACCCGTGAAACGAAATGCACAAGTGAATGATTAGTCTATCAATCCCCCTTGACCCCTTTGTGGAGTCATGAAGATGAGCGCAGCTGATTATCGCAAGGTAGGTTCTCTACATTTCCGTCTAACATCCTTGGTATAGGTTATCTCCTGTGTTTGAGCACTATATCACCTTGTTCATCTTGTATATCCCTAACAGACCTTCAGCAAATGACACCTGCTTGAACAGGCTGGCGGTATAATACCAACGACATGCGCCGGTCGCACCTCCTCAAGCTCGCTCCACTCTCCTTACTCCTTTGCCAGCCCTCTTCATACGCAGCAACCACTCTCAAGCTGAACAAGCATGCTACGGGCCTATCTCTGGTCCAAACCAAAATCGAACAAGCAACTAAACGATCCGTCTTTCCGAGATACATCAATAGAGGTTCGCGCAAGAGTAGACGCGATGGTGTCACATTGGATGGAACGTCTAGCGGAGGAGTGACGTATACTGTTGACGTGGTTGTTGGTGGAACGCAAATGGCCGTTATCGTCGATACGGGCAGTGATGAGTTCTGGGTCCCTTCGACGTCGTGTGATGTCTGCGAAGCGGACGGAATGACACTCAGTACGCTCAGTGCCGAAAGTGGCTGTTCTAGTTCAACTATCACGTACGGTAAGTGCTTCTCCTTGTGAATGAGCACACCTGATTCTGTTCGACGTTCAGGTATCGGCTCCGTAACGGGCTGCATAGCCAACGTAACGCTGGAAGTAGGGGACTACACCGTGGATAGCCTACATGTGCTCGCTGTGACATCCATTGGATCAGGGCTGGACTGGGAGGGCTCATTTACAAGGCGAGTGTAGTTGATTACCACATGCTATGTACATTTTAAGGCGCTAACTTGTCGGGATTCGCAGTGGTCTATGGGGAATGGCCAGAGGTGTGAGCATAGTTTACTTTACTTTTCACTCCCAAATTGCAGAGAGCAAAAGCGACTTGCAAGCTGACTGGACCATTATGGACAGGACGGTACTATTGACGGCGCACCAACAGCTGTCAGCTTGATGTATCAGCAAGGCTTAGTTCAGTCACCTACTGTCGGCTTCTACCTCGCTCGCGAAGCGGATGGCGCGGACAGTAGGTCTGAATCTTGTCCACATCACATATTGAAGAAGACGATGTTGACTTCCGTCCTAGGTGAGCTGACCATCGGGGACGTGACTTCTCTGTAAGTTTCCCTCCTGGCGAATAAGCAGTCAAAGAGTTTCTGACGGGTGTTTGCGCAGGTCATATACCGACACAAGCAAGCAGGCAACCCTGCAGTCACAAGACAACGATTTGGGGCTGTACGTAGTGAACTTGGACTCGTTCAACGTCAATGGACAAGGCTTCTGGGAAAATATGCCTGCCATCATCGATACGGGGTACGTCTGTTCGCCTCACTATGGAGAAACGAACCAGAATATTAACAGCTAATCGCATGTGTCGTTGTATAGCTCAACAGGGATCTCAGGGCCTGACGACCTTGTAGGACAGTTGTACTCGGCTCTGTTCGGGGGATCCTCATACAAATATGAAGACGATTATATCATCCCCTGTCAACCGCTGAACAACGCCACGATCAGTCTTATGTTCGACAGCGTCGACTTCTCCATCGAGCCCGCCGATTTGGTGTGAGTCCCGTTTTAGTAGCATCACACCTTTTAAACCACTGAAAGACGCTTGTGGCTGACTACTACCCGGTTTCCTAGTGGTGACGTGATTGAAGCCAACTACGATTGGTGCTATGGAACCCTGCTCGTCCTCAGTAGTTAGTCCTCTGACAACAGCAATATGCGAAGTGGGGATTGGGCGACTGACATCACCATGTATTCTAGGCGTAGATGAGCTGGTCATTGGGGACGCCTTCTTGCACAACGTATGTGCCACGTTCCACTCTGGATACTCTGTCTCAAAATGCCATACTGATTACAATCGATTGACAGGTCTATCACACTGTCAATGTCGATACGGGGGAGGTGACATTCTACGGTCTGACGTAGCCTCTTCCTCAAAGTTTTTCATATAACGTAGATGAGACGGTTCCGAAATTTGCAGCAGGACAGCGCATGGAACGTGCTTTGACATGATCAGACTCTAGCACAAGGTACTGCGAGGCGCCATGCTGGTCACGAGTTGCAGCACATTACGCTGCGAGAGCCGCGACGAAACGAATCTTCAACTCGGGTCGCTGAGCCTCCTTTGAGGCACCCCGCGCCGATCTCAAGGTCAAAGGAGAGTCGAGGTGGCACTTGATACTTACTGGCAGGGTGCAGGACAACAAAAAGGATTGCCATTATGTGTGTGTGTGCAATGTCGTGCAGCTACTCAAAAGCCCACATTTCCGATACAGTGCTCTTTGATTGCTCATCCTGCATATTCCACCTCAATTATTCCCCTACTTCCCTTGCTCGAGAGCGCCGATTGTAGAAACATAGCGCTGGACGATGAGGGCCTTCTCGTGCAAACTGTATGCTGTATTAGTACTTGTGCTTGCTTTGTTGGCGGCAGAGGAAGTTGTCGCTACGAGGCTCAAACTTAAAAGACACTCCATACCCTCCGCCTCGCTCGACAAGCGTTTCACTCGCGATACTGTATTGGAAAAACGAGTTGTGCCCAAGCGGTTGGGCAGGAGGGGAAGGGTTGTCAGAGGGCAATATGGTGAAGAACCTACTACGAGTATGTTGTTGGGCGGAAAAAGGGGTAAAGGAGGAGAAGGCGGGGATACTACCAGTGCTAGTGGTAGTGGTACTGTTGTCACATCCGACAGCAGTGAAGCCGCTTTTTTGGCGACGAGCTCCGGCCCAACGAGTGTTTCAACTGTCGCAAGCACGATTGCGACTACATCTTATACTACAGCCAAGAGCAGTTCTAGAAGCGGAAGCACAGTCATGATTGCTAGCAGCGCGACTTCAAGTATATCAAGATCCGTCAGCTCCGACACCGATAGCACAGGCCGAACGACGAGTTCTGCTGCCAAAGCAGCACCAACAGCTTCGGCGCCTTTTGACAACGGCGAAGGTTCATACTCAATTACAGTTGATAATAGCGCGGGCTCTACTACGTTAGGAACAAGTACCGCAAGTAGCGCTTCTTCAAGCATCAGCAGTAACAGCATCAGCAGTAACAGCATCAGCAGTAACAGCATCAGCAGTAACAGCATCAGCAGTAACAGCATCAGCAACAACGCCACTACTTCGGGCACGAGCAGCGCGGCGAACGGCACCAGCAGCACGACGGGGTCTTCATCAGCATCCGCAGCATTACCGACTCAATCGTCTTGGTCCACTCCAGAAGACTCCGACATCAAGATCGATGGCGAAACAAGCGGCGGTGTAGCTTATACCATCGACGTGCAGATCGGAACTGGGGATACGACTGTACCAGTGCTGGTGAGTGCGGCATTTCGTGCTTGACCTTTTACAGTGACTGATGGTGGAGAGTTACTTTTTAGATTGATACAGGGTGAGTTCAACGGAAACGAGTGGTAGCTATGCAGGCGGTGCTGACTGCTCTGGTCAGGAGTGCCACTTTCTGGGTCGCCGCCTCTAGCTGCTCGGGCTGCGGCATGGTAGACAGTGGCGTACAGCTCTCCAGCGGCTGCGAGAGCGTCAGCCAAGCATACGGTAAGAAGGGGTCGCTCACCACTTTGAAGCGTCGATGAACTCATCGTTGTCGTCCTTTTCGCACATACTGTAGGCGCAGGTTCAGTGGACGGCTGTCTCATCACGACCAACGTCTCCATTGGGAATTACCTCCTCGAAGACTTTCCCTTGATGGGAGTCAGTAAGCAGAGTAATTTTGATGGCGCATACATGAGGTGAGCATTCCCATGCCTGCGATTGTACTCTGTGGGCTGCCTGAGGCAGCAATGAGAGAAGCCACTTATGCCTCCCCTGCTTAGCGGTATATTGGGCCTAGCGATGAATGTATGTAAGCGCTCTCGTGGAATTCAGTCAAGCCCAGTTTAGCTGATCGGAGCAATCGAAACTACAGACGAGCTCGATAACGGATCGCACTACTGCCCTCAACGTCATGTCGCAAGCCAATATGATCACATCTTCTGAAGTCGGCTTCTATCTGAGCAGGGACGATGGCAACAGTGAGCCACCAATGCTGTTTGCCGAGTATCGCTTCTTGCTCAGCTGATCGCAATGGACATAGGCGAGGTCATTTTCGGTCAGGTAGCCCAGACGAGGTAAGCCATGACCACAATATAGCAATTACTCCGGGTATCTAGGACTGACCATCGTCGTCAGTTCGTATGCAGACCAAAGCAAGAAAGTAACTCTGTCAAAAGCTGCAGACGACAGTGATGGCCTGTACCGAGTGACCTTGGACTCGTTTGTCTCATACGGCTCGAAAGTGAGCAGTAAGGACAGTAGTGTCTCGATGGAGAATCTGGAAGTAGTCCTTGATACCGGGTAAGTCCTGTGGCACATCACCTCGCTGGCAGTGTGTTCGCTGATTGTCTATTATGCCAGGACGACCAACATTTTCCTTCCTGAGTCTGTGGGTGGATGTCGCTACTGGCATTTCTCCATGGCGAAAACAGCCATGATCTGAGTGCTGACTTTTGCAATTTGCTGTAGATGCTCCTCCCCATCTACGCCGCCATTGGCAAAACTGCCTATTGGAACGACACGACGAATGCGGACTTTGTCGTACCTTGCTCCGACTTTGGCAGTGATGATGCGTTCGGTCTACAATTCGGCGGTCAACAATTCAACGTCAAGTGGACAGACCTCTTGTACGTGTGACTCATGGAATCTCTACCTACCACGAGCTGATTGGTACGAGAAGGTCGAGCGCAAGTACGACAGACGCCAATTTCTGCTATTTCAATATCAGACCCATGACTGATGGTTCGTATCGTCCAATTGTGGCATTCCCTCTTAATCCTCTGTGAGCTGACCTACGGAGCTGGTCCACAACTCGGCAGGGATCAGCGATATCATCCTTGGACAAAGATTCTTGCATAATGTCTACCATGTCGTCTCGCCTGAAACGGGGGATGTCACGATGTACGGATTATCTAATTAGTAGTGTCCCCACGCTTCGTTGGTACCTCGACATAAATATGAACAATCCTGTAAGATAGCGCATGCATGATCAGCGTAGTCATAACTATCGCTGTTAGAGAGCATTGTAGCTCTGTGAAAGCCGCTGAAACCCATACTGTAATGCCGACTGTGCTCCAAACGTCTCCCGCGAGCAACCTGAAACGCATGACAGCGACTCCGCCGTTTTGTGCGCTGAAGACATCAAGGATCGTCAAAAAGTACAAATTCTTGTGTGTAAGATGAAACAAACAAGCGAGAGTCGATGCCAATCAAGGCAGAATGGCGCGATATGGTCTTATCTACCTCCTTTGACGCCCTTATCGCGCTCGTCAAAGTCCAGATAGGCAGAGATTCCCCCTTCACTTCGTCATGCAGCGGACCCAGTCTTGTGGACCGCGGGTATCACTCGCTACTTTCTCGCTTCTCTTTCGTCGTCCAATTTTCACCTGCCACACCTGACTGACTGCACTCAGTCTCTGCCCCGAGATGCCCGTCGATGCTGACGCATATATGAATGGTGCGATACCTACCCTCTCTCGGGGCGGATTATGGTTGCCAGACAGTCTTGCCCATGCCTCACCTCCAGCTCTCACATCAGGCTATGGGTCTGGATCAGTTATCGCTCCCTCGCTCGTATCACCTCTCCCCCAGACACCCATGACCCAGATGCCCTTCGCGCCGTCGCACGGGCTGGCGAATCACCTCTACCTCTGCAACTCATCACCGCTCAGCTCAAGCCCCTCTCCATACCTCCCACCCCGAAAACCTCTGGAGGTCCAGCATCATGGCCAAAGAGCCGAATCGAGACCCTCAGAAAAGCTTGTAAATGGAAGAGAGGAGGCACTCGGTCCAGTACAATATACTGGCTGTTTACGAGCATTTTCGCCAGCAGGGACCTCAACGAGCGGCTCGTGTGCGCAATCAAGTCGCCATAGTGAGCTTAGTGCTCTGGCTCCACAGCCATCACCCTACAGGCGGGTGGCTGAAGTGCATCCCGAGCCTATTTGGAGCAAGCAAGATGTTGCGCGGTCTCCAAAGAGAATTAGTTCTCGATCTGAAGGCCGGGTAGCTCATGATGCAGCCCATCGTGCTAGACCACAGAGACGACACTCGCACGATCTATCTGTCATATCCCCAAAGCCAAAGAAGGCGCATGAAGAAAGCTTGAGCCGTTCAGCACAATTGAACTCTCGCATGGCAAGACTGAGTCTCGGAGGACGGCGGCATCATACGCCTGACTTTGAGGGCTACAGCCAGATCCCATCGTCTCCGCTGAATCCTCATTCACGAGAGCGACCGTCGGTACTGGTACGCAAGCCCGAAACACGTCATGCAATGAAACGCCGACATACCTCTGACGGGCCAGTACGAAGCCACTCGGCTGACGTTCCTCCGCCTAATAAGGTTGTAGAAGGTTTGAAGCGCTCCCGCTTAGTGTCTACTCCTGCAACCGAGTCGTCATCCTCGTACCACCACGACAAGTCTAGACGCCCGCCTAGCCAATTCCAATCGCTGACTTCAAGATCTCGTACGTATTTCACACCATCCCTACCGGCAAGTAGCCTCCGGGAACAAGGCAAAAGCCATTACCAGAACGGTTTCATGACTAGCTCTTCCAGTTCTTCCGCTCGTTCGCCATTCGGTCTGGACAAACCTTCGGACGCCCCTCCAGGCTACATCTTGCCGGTAGCTGACGATACATACGATCGTTATTCCGCACACCCAGCTACTCCGGCTACAATCCAAGCAGCGAGTTCGCAGCGGTCTCACCAAGGTGACGCGGCAAGGAGCAAAGAGCAGTCAAAGCCTCGGCAGCCCTCAGTAGGATCTGCACCAGCGGGTTACTCCCCGCTCGGCTATGCGCGACCGACACGTGCCGTCGCTTGGAATCGGACGGGACCAGCTATGAAGACGTATGGGATAGCATGGCACAGAGAAGAAGATGGAGGTGCTTTACCTGATGGTCCCCGGGGTCCGAGGTGGGAAGTGGCAAAGCCGCCTAGAACCGCTCAGGTTCAAGGTGGCAGTTGGTGGGAGAGCGGAGGAGAAGGCTCAACAGCGCGTATCGGTTAGGATTGGGCTCTGACATGGACTCTGATCTTGTCGGTTTTTTGGAGCTACTTTCCCTGCATACATGAATGTAGAATCAAGTGGGTATATACAGTACGAGTTTCAGCTCTCCAGCTCGTAAAAGGTCACCTTCCCACTCGCGACATTGAACGAAGTATACACCTGGGTACATTTCATCTGAGCACCGTGCCCTCTCGATTCCACTGTCGTTGAAGCACAGAGACACTTACCGTTTGCAGGAAACTATCACCCAAGACCCAGCTGTCCACTAACAAGGCATCGACAATCAGCTTGACGCCCCATACCACAATAACAAATGTGCTTTACAGTACTCACTTCCGCTCAGTGTGGCTATCTTGCTAATACAGTAGCCGTCCTCTTCTGCTGACACGGCTCCTATCAAGTAGCTATAGGGAATGCCGAAGCTCTTTCCACCAAACACAACCGAAACAGAGTCTTGGCCGCTGGTATTGCACGGAATCGAGTAACCTTGTGTCGTATTCTTCACAGTCGCTTCGAAATAGCTATAAATCAGGTCAACAGCCTACACCGTGCTTCAAATCAGCTTGCCTTCTAACTTGTGATTATGTGATTGCAAGATGATTCACCGCTTCGGGTGCATAGATATATGAGCTCCTGTGCTTTGTGTTGACCGTTTTCAAGTCACAATGTTTCCCAACTTCAGCAACTTACCCAGTATCCACAATCACAGTGACGTTGGATTGCACAGGCTCCCCATTGACTTGGAATGCGTCCATAGTGATTTCGTACAAGTCTGCAGTGTCTCCAGCGGGCGGCAGTGTCACGCTCTCCTCGAGCTTGACTTGGGAGCTGCAGCATTATGTTTAACGACAGAAGGCTCTCGCCAGCCAGTCAAGCCTACTCACCTGTTCGCCATTGTACCAAAGGTCATTTCGCCTATGTGTGCAACACTCGTGAGTTTGTAGATAGCAGACGAGCGTTTGACGGCACGCTCACTCTGTATAGAATCGTTGTATGAGAGATAGAAGCTGACGATCTCAGCGTCGATTAGACCGGCATCGTACAAAGCTTTGACGACTGTGGCAGAACCATCTGCGGTGAACTGATGACACCCTCAAGCGTCAGTGGACTCCCAGAACAGTCCTGAGCATCATGAGCGCATAGGTCTCACCTCGGATGCTAAGCCTATAATCCCACTGCTCGCCCATGCATCAACACAGTACGGAGATAACGGTACTGACGCCAGTGCGGCAAGCCGAGTACTCACCTCAATGTACCCCCTTCATTTGCCATGTCGCTGTCCACAACGCTCACTCCTAAGACCTCCAAGTCTGTCAAGTCGTAAGCACCGATGGACAGGGTCGAATCGACCAGACAGCCTTCGACCGAGCCGATTCCTATAATAGGCGGACCAGGCCATCTCGTCAACTCACTTGGAAACGCTTGTTTGAAAGGATAGTGCATCAACGTAATATTGATTCGACGTAATGCCGCTCTATCATGTACTGTGGTCTCTCATGGATTGATGGGCAGAATGTATAGAATTGTCTGTAAACACACAACAGTGCATACAATAGAACAAGAGCGAGCTGCCGGGCCCACTTTGACCACATGACATCCTATATACAATTTACAACCGAAGCCGCTCGTCTGATTCTTGGTAATGATAATCCATTGTCTCCCTGTCCTCAGCCAAGAGTCTCGCCCATTCCAAATACAATCGGAACATGTACGCTGTCATATCCTCTTTTCGCCAGTGAGTTGCCGACCATGCTCTACCAGCATTAGCAATATCTTTGGCCAGGTCGGTCTCGCCATCGTTGGAATTTAAGTCACCCCGGAACTGTCAAAAAAGCAATACAACACAAGTCAGCTGACAGTGCGTATGCCTCATCCAGATGTTGTCAAGCAAACGCCCCATGATGCTTCCGATGAGTGATTCTCACATCATACTGCTGGAGAATTCAAGGGTGCACTCACGAATGCCAATATGTCGTATATATCAGAATAGTCCAGCTGTATAGGCACATAATGAACCCAAGGCTGGATGCGATCCGTCCACCATTCAGCTGACAATCGGCACAGTCAGCCGTGTCACATTCGAGTCTGCAACGCTACTAGAACCAGGGCAGTAACACAATGGAAACTTACGCATGGCAGTAGCTTTGAGGACCAGGCTTCCGTAGGTCAAGAGCCGCTTGAATCTCGCCGACCACGCATTGCCGTCCCTAAGAAGGTCGAGCAACATCAGTGTCTTCCTTATGTGCCCTCGTTCAAAGTGGCTTACACGTCCAGGATATATCGATACTTCAGTGCGTCGTCGAAACTCATTCGTGACGTCCAGGCAAAGTCGTTGGCGAGTTGATCACATGTCCCATCTTCTTGATTACATTCTATAAGTTGCCCGATCAGTCAGCAGTTGTCGTAGATCTCTCCATCAAGGACCACATGTGTTTTGGTGATCACTGTTTGACTTTCACTCTCCACTACTCACGTATTGGTTTGTCTGCAAATTCCACATCCATGTAAAACTGATTTGCGTCTACCCATTGAACCTGCTTGACCGCCTTGCCCACTTTTTCGGACTGCATCGCTTTGGGCGACGGCAGCATCGTCAAATTGAGCGGCTCTCCGTTCCCTGTGCCATCTACTAGTGATGAGCGATTGAGATGCACTGTATGCAGCAAACGGGTTCGATGGCTGCTTCGCCAATCTGTGTCGACTGAATGCCAAATTCCCGTATTCGATCCTCGCCACATCAGCTTGTCTCCCGTCTTCTCGTCCCATGTAATACGTGGTAGACTGTCCGCTGCCATCCATTGGTCGGTGGGCACGGCCAAGACCTCCGAATGGACACTCGTCTTGGAAAGCGCGAACAACGGTGTGAGCGGTTGTGCCTCCAGTGATTTCCCGACCAGCGCACCGTGCATCGCTACAAGCTCTGCATTGCCGCATATGTCGAGATAGGCCGCATGAGAGGAGATGAACGTTTTCTTCGATAAGCTCGTTGGAGGAATCGTCGGCGAAATTCGTCTTGGAGGCCGGTGGAAAGCGTCATGAGTCCTGGTCTGAGGCGGACATGCTGACGCCCATCCGCGTGGAGGTGGACCTGATTGCATGGTCTCCTGTAGCCCTTAGTGAAAGCGGATGTTAGTCTTTGAGCGGCATTTGATGACAGGCAGGAGGTACAATGCTCAGCGAGAGCAGGTGTAGCTCACATGATCTATCGGCTGTATGTTGCAACAGCTCCTGCTTATGATCCCATCCAATCATTTTTGTAGCCAAATCATGCGCCCAGAAGACAACGGTGAGATCGTCCAGCCACTTCGCGACAGGCTGGATAAGCTCTATTTGGCCGTTTAACCGCGGGTCAGCACTGTTGGCAGGGATGGAAACGTAGTTGCGTGAGGTGTGAAGTGAGCCGTTCCTAATTTCCAGTGAGAAGGTATCGGGGATCTCAGCAGCAGATCGAAGTCTGATTTTCAGCTCCTGTGGTGGTAAACCAAAGTAGGGGAGTAGATCGATGGTGATGCGGTCGTACTCGTCGGGTAACGGCACCTGATGAGTGCTGAGAACAACTCCATTAGCTTTTGCGGATGAAGAATGGCATTGAAGGCACTACAAGCCTCACCACACGTAGTCCCACCATTTGTCAAAGCCCCTTGGTGGCTGACGACCATATCTTGCCTGGTACTCCGCTACCGCTTCTTTCAGACTGCTACTTTGCCTAGCGACTTTGCCATCCCATTCTTCTCGCGCTGCACGAATCAGCTCGTATATCGGGTGTATTCGACTGCTGGGATCGACCTTGAGCAGACCTTGCTCGATTGTGTGTTGCCGCCCATCCGCTCTCATAACGTACGAGGGTAATGGTGCTCGTTCGTCATGTCCTCTGTTGACTGAATCGTGCGTTCCCGATCTATAGCTTGGTCGTTGGCGACCGAACGATTCTTCATGTAAATGGCTGGGTAGATTTGCTGCCCACCCATCCGGGGGTAAAAGGAAAAGATATAAGAGAAGAGCACCACACGCTAAGGCTTTCCATCGGCCACCACTGCTGTGAGAGCCCGCTTTCCACGGCCGTCTTAGACGTCTTATCTGCTGTTGTAATGCCGTTGTCAACTGCAATCGTACACGACCCAGAAACTTCGCTGGCAGACGAGAATGAAGGCGGATTGCTGGTGATAGACCCGTGGGACATTCGTTTATTCCTGCTGGCAGTTCGGAGGCTGGAGTGGGAGAAGGCGATGGCGAGGGACTTCGAGATCTCAATGTGTGCGAAGTATGATGGTATCCGCTGGGATCCGGATGGAGGGACATCCCGGGGCAGAAAGTGCCTGTAACGCAGGCCAACTCGGCGAGTCTAGACAGACGACGTGCTCATGGATGTTGAAGGTGTCATGACTTTCTACACATCGACGAAGTGACAACCAAATCATTCATAGCTCTATTCTGGATCAGCGACTTATCTGTCTTGGAATACGGGATGATAATGTTGTGAGCCGAACAAGTAGTGAATGCAAGGGTAGTGTCCAGCTTGTACGTAAAGCGGTCCCTGTGTAACCAGCAACGTGTGTGTACAAACAGAGTACCTTGAAAAAAATCAGTCTGGCGCGACATGTCGTACCAAGAGTCTAGCTAATGAAGATCAACAAGGAGGATGGATTACGACTTGCGAATACCATCTCGCGGGAACTGACAAAGTTTGAATTTCGCCTCCCTTGCTCGCACGCATCCCCGCGCAGTCGCCTCTCTCTGCTCAACGTTGGCGAACGTCGTACCAAGTTGCTCACCCTGCAACTGCGCATCCTGATCTACCGCTGAAGAGGACAGACATAGCAAACACATACTCACTGCTACGATGTCGCTGTGCTTGGCATGGTCGTATTGGGGCATACAACGCCATGTCTCGGAAAAAGCAGCTAAATCTTTTCAGTATGCCGGCGACATGAACGTCCGTCTGTCTACTCTGCAGATCCTTCTGTGTGAAACAGTGATTCCAGCGTCTGCGTAGATGACAAACCGAGATCCGTCTGTCATGTTCATGATGCATACAATCCAGCAGCATTCACTGTTTTGAACGGACGAGGCGGAAAAAACCCATGATGTCACGACTTGCTCGGAAGTGATGTTCGGCCGGATGACCGACCGGTTTACCATCATCAACGACGTCGCCCCTATTGTTTGTCTTCCCCCCTGTTCTTTCCCTACAGAAGTCCTCAAGAGCACCAATCATCCTATGGGCACGCCCTATTTGTGACCATGACCACTCTGCTCGCCTTCCCGGCGAGCTGGATACCGCAAGCCCATACTATTCTCGCATCTATAGCATTCTCTACCGCGCTGATTGTCGGCTGGGCAAGTGGGCTCTGGAAAGAGCTGTGTATTAACTCCGTAGCCAGTAAGCTCGCTCAGTATCTACGACACAACGATCGTACTGACTTCGAGCATCCTCCTCAAAGAATGGCCTGTGGAATGGTTTCCTTCCGTCTCAGCAACGTAAGTATCACTCAGCACACTACTGTCGCTCATAGAGCTTTGCAGTATAGGAGACCACGCTGCGCCGCGCGCTCCCTTTCAGATCCTCATAGCATTGTGTGCTACGCCGCGCTTCCTGTTGCTGCTTGTTCAATGGATCGTACATCGCTATCCTCCAGCTCGTCCATCAAAGTCAGCAAGACGAGGAGTAACTTTGTCGGCTAATGGTGATTCCATACCCGAGTTCGATATCGTCAGTGAAAGTGGAGTTGTTTTGGAAACCAGCCGAGCAAAATTCCAGGAAGCCTTCGAAGCAGCGACGGCTCCTATAAGGGAAGCAGCTGAGGCAGAACTAGGTCATGCTGGGTTAGCCAATGCCGAACTCGTTGTTGGGGTGATCAGGACTTTTTGCTGGTGAGATATGATATCATGACGAACACAGTCTTCATGCTTATTTTGCGGGAAAGCGGCGGATGGGTGTACATCACTTCGCGAGATCACCATGGTGGGTAGGCTTGGGGACCGAGGCAGAGTAGCTGACATCATATGTAGTAATCCACGACGTGTTCATGGTCCTCTATCTTCTCCTGACGGCGCCCTGGATGGCACTCTCCAGTCATCTCTGCGTCAGCGGATCCATCAGACGGACAAGGTACGCTATCATGTTTGCTACTCACCAGTGAAGCTGACTCAAACAGGCGCCTACCTTTCTTTGGCTTCCTCCTCACCATCCCTCCGCTTATATGGATGTACTATCGTCATTCAGTCATGCGCATACCGGGAGGTAAGGCTCATTTCTGACTACCGTCGGCTCCAACTAATAAAACAGCTGCTAAGCATATACATACTACTCAATTTTGGAATGGTTCCTCGTCGTATGGGATGTCGCTTTCGATGCGACATCGGTGCTCGAATTGGGCCACTTGCAGGTGATTAGTCGCAATCGATGTGAAGTTGGGATACTCATTTCTGGTAGCTTGCCGTCATCGATACTTCGGCTACACCAAAAGCAGATAGGTTACCGGAGTTGCGCAACTCGGCTAGGTAGGTCGACTCGTGCAGATGATCACCCAACTCTGACGGCTGGCCATACGTGACCTTCATCAGCTTCCACCTCGCAAAATTGCTCCAGCAACCTTCTGCTGCTGCCGAAGACGTAGACGTAGATTGGACGTCTGCGGGCATGTCAATGTCGTCTCCAGAGTGGCGACAAGGCGTTGCTTGGTTGAGTGACGTATATTATGGTCAGAGACACCATCATTAGATGCCAATCAGCAACGACTGACACTCCTTAGCCGTCTGCTTTTGGACTATTTTCACTAGCCTCGGCTTTCAGCTGTTTTACTGGTCTGTGTGGAAACTAGGTAAGCCATCGTCCTCTCACAAAAGCTGATCGTACAGCGCTTGCGGGGTCGGAGCTGGCGCTACTCGCAAACTTGTCGGGGTATCTTCTCGCGTCGCCGACGTTACGTCAAAAGGCTTCATCCCGAGAAATCCTCCTTCAACATCGTTTCCTCACCATCCTCTTCGGCATGGGATGCTATTCATTTCGAGCACCCGCCATGCGCCTGATCGGCGTTGCACTTGGTACTTGGGGCGGTTGGTTGTCGTTATATGGAACTTGGACGAGACTTCAGGGTAGTGCGGAGATGATTGCGGAGGGTCAAAGTGAGTAACAGATGACTATGACTTAGCTGATTACAGTCCTCGGCTTGGGTCTCGTTATCACATTGTTGCTGAAATACGCCAACAACTCGACGAATCCGCTCTGGGCTATTGTCCACTCCACGTCCGGCGGCTGGAACAAAACAGGACTCCTATTGGCAGCAGCTTCGCTTCTCGAATACGTCTACAGGCCAGTCGACTTGCATCCGGCGCCACCATTGAGAGATCCAGCCAATAAAAAAGAAATCGATACAGCTGCTTCCCCAAAGATTGCCAGATGGCAGTCATTCCTCATCTCTGTGGGCCTCGGCGCTCTAATACACCTTCTACAAACATTTGTAACAGATGCGGGAACCATAATTGCTTGGACCTGGACAGGTTATCCTGTCACAGGACCAACATTGCACCCTGGTGCGGGCTTAGTAATCAGCGCAGCGTCTCTTGGTCTGATCTTACCGAACATCGCGCAATATCGATGGAGTGGGTTGCTTGGTGCGGCGGCCAGCATCCTGTTGTACAGCTGCTCCGACTGGATTGGCTTTTTCGGCGGCTTGCTGCTCGTGACATACCTCACAAACATAACGCCCAGCTATTTGAGAGTGGCGTCAGCTTGTTCACCAGGGTCGACTCATGGTAATGCTCTTCTCGTCAACATCGTCTTAGATGTGCTATCAGTCGTTACGGCTGCGTACGCCTTTGTTCCTTTCGGCTGGATCTTCCGCGAACGAACCGACCTAGTGCTTGGTTTCTGCATGGTAGCGATCGCCACAGGTGCAGAGGTGTCTCGGCAAGTGGTGTCGTCATTACCAAAATCCAACGCATTGCGCCTCAGCAGTCAGCGGCGTATCACAGCTATTGCTCGGTACACTCTTCTCTCGACACTTGGATTGAGTGGAATCAGTATGGCCCTCTCATATGGCAAGATGCCAAGCAATGCTCCACGACCATACTATCCCGATCACAGAATCTTCAGTGGCGGCATCTGGACAGTGCATTTTGGAGTCGACAAAGATGGTCGAGACAGTCAGCGGAAGATGTTGGAGCTCATCAGGGATATGCAGGTCGATGTTGTGAGTATCCATCGCAAGAAATAGTATGATGACTGATGAAAGCCTTTTCGTAGCTTGGTTTGCTCGAGACAGACCGTGAGTTGTTCTTTATCTGCTATACGTAGATGCTAAAATCGTTTTCGTTTAGTCCACCGGTTCGTGTACGGAAATCGCGATCTGACTCGTGTCATCTCCGAGGAGCTGGGATATGTGAGCTCCAGCATGGAGTGTATTTCTCAGTTTACGCTAACAATACCAACTAGTACGTCGATCTTGGCCCTGGGCCGAACAAACATACGTGGGGAGCGGCACTACTGTCCAAGTTCCCTATCATCAATTCCACCCATCATCTCCTACCATCTCCGCAAGGAGAATTAGCGCCAGCCATACATGCAACGCTGGACGTTCATGGAGAAAGAGTAGATGTCTTCGTATCGCACAACGGACAAGGTACGAGCCGTCTCCTCAGGTTGAAGTCACTGCTGATCTGCCTTACATAGAGGAGGATGAGCTGGATCGAGAGCTACAAACGACCGAGATTGCGCGCTTGTTAAGGGAGACAGAGGACGTACCAACGGTCTTCCTTGGTTACCTGGTAACGCACCTAAATGACCAGCGGCCGTGGCCATATCAGATTCTTATGGAGGACGGGAGGATGTGGGACATTGAGATGTCAGTGTTCTCCCTTAAAGGTATGAATATCGATGCTGACTGATACCTACTTATAGTGAGGACAAGTGGAGGTGGTGCGAGTATATCGCGTTCAGAGGACTTTGGAGGATTGCATTCGCCAGAGTCGACGAAAGCGATATCAGCGATACTGAGCTTCAGGTGAGCTTTGGCTCGGCGGCTGTGTGCAGAGCTGAGAGAGATCGCTGCAGGTCGGCAAGTTCCTGCTGCCTATGCCCGGAGAAGTGGTACATTACGAATCTGACAAGGAGAAGTACTGGCATATCGGCGAAGCGGACGTGAGTAGGAAGATGCATACGTTGCAACGAGGATCGGCTCACACCCTCGTGATCTATAGGTGCCAGAGCCATGGCGTATGCCGAGCATGTTCCGAGGCAATGGTATAAGAGGGCATAGATATGTCATCTGGGATGGACCGCTTTATTACCTTCCACCCGTGAGGAGTGGTTTGCAAAAGTATGGCTGGGGCTGGTCCACAAGCTTTTAGGTAGAATCGCTGTGCATACAACGGCGACATTGGGAGTCGATGATCATATAGCAGTTGGGCGTCGAATTAACATGTTACATGCATGGCTCTATGCAAATCAAGCCGGGCATATTGAAGGGGTTGTACTGTGGTCCGCCCACGCTTGTGCCACGTTGATTGGCGGTACATGTGATTGTCCCAAAAACAGGAAAAGGGTGAAAACAGCAAGTTGATCAGGCTATCTAACGGCATCCCGTTCACCAGTCTCTCCTGCTTCGTTCCTTCTTCTCAATCACATATAGCTCATGCACATCACTTCACGGTCCATGCTACGACGCCGATCTTGACAGCGATATAATGCCGGACTCAAACATGGTCACGCCATCCGGTGAAGTGTCCAACACCTCACCGCCGAATCTTCCAACGTCCATCTCAACATCATCATCAAAAGGCAGCGGTGGAAGACGTGCTGTCAGGCTCTTTGCACCTGATGAGGAATCTAGCTCGGACGAGGAGGGACTAGGAGGTGTTGTGGACAGTGGATTCACCATTGATGCCGATGGTAAGTCGCTCCCAGCTTCTGAAACGCCACGGATATGAGGTACTGAGCGCATTGCTGGTCAGGTGCCCAACCAGCGAACCCTCGATCTGCATCGTATCCTGGCCCACCACAACAGACCTCTCCTACGTCCCGCCTTGCCTCCATCGTATCCTCCACATCCGCAGCACAGCCCAAGTTAGCGCGATTCAACACTTTCGCACCGTCCACTTCCACCCGGCAAGCCACTACACCTGGATTGCCGGCATCGGCACCTTCGCAACCTGTCGGACTCGCGAGATACGACAGTCTGAGAAAGACCTTCAAGTCTGATTCCCATGGGCGGTCTAGTCGTACGCCCGGAGTCGATGCTGGACCTCGAGCACAAGCATTGAACGGCAATTCCCTCTCAAGTCGGAGCAACTCGTATGTTGAGCCTGAAGCAAGCTATTTCCACCCTGTCGGTCGACCGGCACGGCGAGTTGACGCGTTCGGCTCAGACGATGAAGGCGACGCTGGCCATCGTAGTCCTGGGTGGGCATTCGACGCACGTGGTATCAAGAATGCAGGCAAAAAGCGTGAAGCAGGAACTGATGGTGTAGATCCCACACTTCGCTCAAATGTTAGCGCGGAAGAGAAGCAGGAGCGACTAGATTGGCAAGGGATGTTGGAGAGCGTGTTAACCTCAGACGTGCTGAAATTGGAGGAAGCGAGAATCTCTCAAACTATGCCGACCGAGTCGTTCCGCGAAGAGTTTGGACAAGCTCTGTGGTGGCAGATCCGCGCTAGGTTGAGGGGTAGGACCGAGGCTGAAGAGAAGAAACGTGTGCAAGAGAGAAGAGCCAGAGTCGTCGACACAGTATTGGAAGAAGTGGCCAAATTTCAAATCAAGCACTTTACACCGAGGATGGACGACGGCGGTGGTAACCCTTTCAACATGAGCGACGAGCCTGAGCCCCAAATCAGTTCCCTGGATCAAGTCAATCTCATCCTGGCCAAATTAACAGCAATCAAAGCACTCTATCCAAATCTCGCCGCCCTTCGGCAGGACAAGCCTCTCTACCGCAGTGACGAATTCCGAACACGCGTTGATGCCCTACTCGCTTGGTCAACCGTTGTCGCATCGCTGCAGACTCAACTGTTGATACTGCAGAAATGGACGGGATCAGATGATCTTGATATCACAAAGCCGAACACGACCAAAGAAAAGGCACTTGTAGGACAATACAGGTATCATCCCCTTGATCCGAAAGCTTCCAACCCTGCAGGCGGCGATGCAGCAGACGACTCTAGTTTCCTCGATCGTGTCATGAAAGAAGATAATCTACAACGCACCTTCGAACGTCGCGCCTTTATCGATCTCATCAGTCTCGTACGCAACGCAAAGGACACTGTCATCAACTACTCCGATCATTTTCACGACGCAAACCTGCCAGACTTCCAGTACGAATTGGTCAGACTCATCGGTTTCCCGGGCCGACTCATCATCGAAGCTCTCAAAGTCCGTCTTGATGCCGCTTCGCGTCTGGTCGATCCCAACCCGATGGTTGTAGCAGATTTCATTGAAAACTTGCGCTTGTCCATATCACTTGCTGTGCTAATTCGCAAGCAATACGATGAGATCGTGGCGCCCGATCCGGACGGGCGATGGAATATCCCGCCTTGTCTTGCGCCAGAGTACAACGACGTGCTACTTGATGCGCTGAGGGTCTTCTTCAAGCTCATACATTGGCGTCTACGTGGTGTCGGTAAAGGCAGCTACTTCAAAGAAACAGAAGTGCTAGAAGAAGAGGGACCGTTCCTTTACGAGGCTGCGGAAGCGATTGATGGAGGTGATCTCGTCGTAGCGGAGAACTTCTGGTATGTTTAACCCGACCACGAAGTCCGCTGATATCTGCAGCGTTCTGTCCAATAAACTTCTTATCCGAGCGTCAAATTACCTCGACCAACAGCTTCGTGTGCCGACTGCGCAAAGTGGCGCAGGTCGTGAAAAGGCGTTGAAAGCGGAGGAGATGATTCAATGGTATAGCAAACTGCTCGACTCTGCACGTATGCGACATCGCAAGACGCAGCGGTTCTGCAGACGTCTCACTCAAAGATTCGACAATTCGGCGGAATACTCGCTCGAGTCAACGGAAATCGAGGATTTGGTGCAGACTTTACAGGACACGGGTCATTTCCTTGTTTATACCAATATTTTCGAAGGCAAAGGTACTTATATAGTGGCAGACGGATCACTATGGGGTCAACCGGACGGAGTGCGACATCTTTTACAACGAGCCTTTTCCGTCACCTTACCTGGAGCTCGAATGCGCCCTCGCCGTCGGCCGTCTGCAGGTTCTTATGATGGAAACGAGCCAACCACCGCTCCAGATGGAGATGGTTCGCCTGGTA
The DNA here is from genome assembly GCA_026538315.1 of Cryptococcus sp. GC_Crypt_6. NCBI lineage: Eukaryota > Fungi > Basidiomycota > Tremellomycetes > Tremellales > Cryptococcaceae > Cryptococcus > Cryptococcus sp. GC_Crypt_6. Next base: position 255,143 of record JALPBY010000003.1, read on the forward strand.
TAGATGGAGAGGATGTCGATGTCGACGAAGACTTCGCGGCATACGTCCTGCTCCTGTCCCCCAGGCAAAATTTCGTTTGGACAGGTGCCGTCATGACGTTGGAAGTCAGTTACACCGAATTTTCCTTGCAAGATAATCGAATACGTTTGATCGCCGATGGTCCCACAAGCAGATTGAAACTGTGTAAACATCTCTTTGCCGAATCGCTGATCGACCCAGAAAGCGGTACCACACTCGATATCCCTTGTATTGTTGAGCAACAAGCGCATCTCCCCTCGATTCAAGGCCAGTTGCTGAAGATCGGCAAATCATCCTATCGTCTGTCGGAGTGCATCGTACAGTCTGCACCCCTAGTCCGCAACGCTCTGCGTGGCGAGCCAGGATCGCAAGAACTGGTCGAGAACTGGTATAGCTTTGCTACCGATCACGGCACTCGAGTCAGCTGGAATATGGCGTCGCCGCTCTGGGACCGGTTCAGTCGTCTCCTAATGCGACTAGCGATCTCTTGGATTTCTTTCATCTGTCAAGAATGCGATCCTACAGATCGTAAAACGTTCAGATGGACTGTCGCTGCCTTGACATACGCCTTCACTATGACGCGAGGCAACAACATTCTCGCATTGGACCGAAACGAGTTTGGCTTACTGAGGAAACACGTCGGTATATGCGTCTCTCTCCTCATCAGCCATTTCGACATCCTGGGCGCACGAAGTAGTTTGGAGGCCAAAAAGGAGGCGGATCGGATCGACCAAATGCGGCGATTGCAGAGGTTACAAGAGAACCTCGATGACGAGTTCTTACCCCGTACGCCATCACCGTCCGGTCAACCGCGACTTGATCGAAGTATCCGACTCACGGTTGAGGAGCGTTTACGCTTGATAGCCGAGCTTGAGCAGAAACGCGTTGAGACTGCCCCAACGCAAGTCGGAACAGTCCTCGACGAAGAAGTGTCGGAAGACAGGGCTCTGGTCTTCCTTGCGGCATCGAAATCCAACATCTCCATGCGATGGCAGCAGGGAGCATACATTGGTGGTGGTGCTTCAGGTTCAGTCTACCTTGGTTATTCCCTGCAGGACAATACTGTGTTCGCAGTCAAGATCTTGCCTACGGTCGACCTGCAGTCATCGCCAGCACTGTACGAGAGCATCAAGCGCGAATCCGATGTCATGAGTATGCTCAGTCATCCGAATGTCGTTGGTTTCTTAGGTCTCGAAGTGCATAGAAATCGAGTCTGTCTCTTCCAGGAGGTGAGTCGAGTGTCTCTGCAGCGCGATCTTTACTGACACAACGACGCAGTACTGCGAAGGTGGATCGCTTGGGAACATGCTTGAATACGGCAAGATCGACGATGAAGAGGTTGTTGGAGCGTTCACAATCCAGCTTTTACGAGGATTGGAGTATCTTCACTCTAATCGTATCGAGCATCGAGATCTCAAACCTGAGAGTGGGTTGAGACTTTGCACTCGAGTGATGCGATTCCATTTGCTGATTGATTGAAATTCACAGATATTCTTATCGGTGCAAACTCGGTACTCAAGTTGGCGGATTTCGGAACAGCCAAAATTATCAAGGGAAACAAGACGCTCGCTCGAACGCGTGGAGGTGCGCACGCCAAGATGGAAGGGTTGGAAGGCACGCCCATGTACATGGCTCCTGAGATGATCAAGAATCAACGTACTGGCAAATTGGGATCATGCGATATTTGGGGTCTTGGTTGTATCGTTCTGGAAATGACCACGGGGTGAGTCGAAGCTTCGTTTCGAGCAGAGCACAGGACAAGCGCTGATCGATAATCTGCGCAGTAAAAAGCCTTGGAGTTTCCTCGACTTTGATAATGAATGGTGAGTTTCAGACTGCACCATTGATTCTCGACTCGGCAGCTGACACTTTGCTAATTGTAGGGCAATCATGTTCCATCTCGGCGCGACAACTGAGCATCCGCCATTACCCGAACCGCACGAAATGTCAGAACCAGGTATCGAGTTCATCGAATCTTGTATCTCGCTTGATCCTCAAGAGAGACCTACGGCAGAACAGCTTTTGAGCGACGAATGGCTAGCGCCGATGATTGCCCAGATGGTAAGCGCTCAGCTTATCGGTCTTGTCAAATCATGAAATGCTGATAACAAATTTTGTGTTGCAGGCCGAGCAAGAACAAGATTATCCTGATGCGAGCAATACCGCCGAAACGATCCCTCCTGCTCCGGAAGACGTATCGGCGGAATCTGCGCCACTGCCTGGGGACGGTGCGATCGATCATACGCAAAACGGACTTGATGCGGGAATCGAGTCGTATGACGTGCAGGATGGGTACGAGCAAGATGGCGAAGGCCTATTAGAGCAAGAAGAGGCTGATGCGGAAGAGTCGTCACGAGTATGATGTGCAAAACACATCACAAGCAAGTATTTCTTTGTATCTTTTCAGTCTATAGTTCTCGTCAAGCGGTTTGGTTTATTTGCGCAAGTGTATATTCTGCAGATTTCAGAGAATGTACAATACGGTAGTAGAACTTGGACTTATGCATGTTGGCAATGATCTCTAGATGATTTGCATTTCATGGCGGTAAAGCATCACTCCGCGGGTTTGTCAACCACTTCTACCAGCTCCTTCCAGCTGTCCATCTCCTCAACATTGACTCCCAAAGCTCTCGCATCATCAGCCAGAGTCTCAATATCGACCTTCATCTGATTCCTAAATCTTTCCTCCTCCTTTTCTTCCACTCCCGCTTCACCTGCTCCTCCGCCGCCGCCTGCAGTACCAGTCCCACTGAAAAAGGAAGTGAATCCGCTCTTCTTCGATTTCCGATGTCTTCTCAGCAAATCTTCAGTCTTTCGTACACTCGCAAGGATACTGGCATAATTCTGGAAAACGGCATCCCCGATTTGTGTTGACCATTCCGCACCGTATCTCTCTTTCAAAGCTGGTCGAGCATCGAGTATAGTACGCAAAGGCTTCAGGACGGTAGGTATGAAATAGCTCGGACTCGGTTTAGCAGATGATGAAGGAGATGAGGAAGGCGCGGCACGGAATTGAGAGGCGACCGATCGCACGAGCTTGAGTGGATCGACACATCGTCGAGTAAGGATAAGCAGAATCTTCTCTGCGTAATACGTCGTGGGCAAAGCGAGGTGGTCTGTCGTCGCGCGGAGACAGAGAAGAAAAGGTAAATGCGAATTGTGGATCAGCACGACGTCGCCTGTTTGCATCTGACCAGAAGCGCAACTTACCCGCCAGACTCAAAGCTTTGACCACCTCCAACTCGCTTGTCCTTTTCGCCAGCGCGTCAAGATCAAGCACGGCTGATGCTGCAAATCTTAATGCTGCGTCCTCTTGAGCCGACTCTTCCTCGCCAATAGCAAAGCTGTCCATATTGCTTTTCAGATATGTTCCGTAGCGCGCCATGATCTAGAAGCAATAAATCAGCATTCGTTGACACCACTATCCACGAGACAACTCACTTGTAGACTCAGCCGCCAAAATCGCGAGGACAGCTCTGGAATGTATACTTCCTCGCTCCAACATGATCGTAGCGCCTTCCATACCGAAGCAGATTGCGGCAGGGCCCAATCGCCGTCGCCCTTATCGACAATATTAGATGATGACGACAGAGCTGCTTCGAGTGCACCGACAATCTCCTTCCAGCGTAATTGGAAGTAGACGGGAAGCTGCCATCGGCGTTCGAAAGACTCGTATGATGGACTAGAACGCATGGCTAGTACACTTCGAGAGGAAGGGGCCATACTCTCCAAGATGGATATGAAAGAATGGGTGAGTGTATAATGCTATTACACATATACTCATCAGCGTTGTATCTCCAGTGGAATTATGACTCAGCTCACTCTGTGCAGCTCGTCTGGCCGACCAGCAGCGAATATAACGCCTCCCAGCTTATCTACTATCGCCGTGCTTATCTCAGGCCAGATAACCCGACTGTAAAAGTCGTATTGCTCTGAAATGTCCTCTGCTATCTGCAATAACGGCTGATAGCTCTCGACTTGGGCCAGAATCCGGTTGTACAAGCCTGTCAGAGGGGATGGGGCTGAGTCGCCGGAAGGCGGTTGTAGACGAAAAGTTTTGTCTAACGGGTTGGCGAACGGATGCGGTGTTTCGGGGACAGTGGGTGAGGTAGGTGAAGCAAAGAAGGCCGGAGTGATGGTCTTTATCGCATCGACTACATCAGTGAAATGACTTGACAGCAGTAACGACCGCTCTCACCTCTTGGCAGAATGCTCTGACGGACCGTCGCACTACTTCTTCCGCCTCGTCCCATCCTTCTATCAGCTCATAGGTCTTCAAGCACTGCTTCAGCCTCGGTGCAGCAGGTTCTGTCATTTCAGCTGTGAGGAGGGTTGCTAAATCTTGCGAGATACGTCGTTTGATCCTGTCGATACGCTATGAGTCGGGCTGTTAGTATTTTGCAAAGCGACAGAGCGGAAGCTTCGGTCTCTGACTCACCTCGCTCACGGCGACGACGATGGCGCAGTCCTCTGCACGAGCTTTGTTGAGCAGATAGACCAATTGCGTGTATTCCCCCGCTACTCGAATGACAAGTTTGGCCCGGTCCACATCTTCGTTATTAGCTAAACCGAAGAGGTTCGAGACTGAGGATACCGCCGGATCTGATAAGGTGGAAGTCGGATCTAGTGATGTTGATTGAGGATCGAGTAATGCTTCGGCTCGCGATAATGTTTCGAAGAGTCTTTGCAATAGATCTAGCATTGCCTGCGAGCGATGACGTGAAAGTCAGCTTTAGCACGGCCGATACTACTCGAGCGGAACTGGACACACCTTTTCTTCTCGTAGTGCTGCGCGTTCGTCGAGCTTGCTTTGCACTTTTGCTTGGTGTTCTGCCAGCACATCGCGGACGCCCTATGCGAAACGGTTTGCGTCAGACAAAGCCGTCTATCGTGTACGCCCCACGCGATCCATCATTTTCTGATAAATCATTTCGAGGATGATACTTGCTCCAGAGTAATGTTCGTCGTCCCGACGTGATGTCGCCATGACGAGCTGCAAGGAGACGCTAGACTCACCTGAACCTCTGTCCGTACTCCTCTCAGCGGTTCTTCTAATCCTTTCAGCCTCTCCTCCTCCCCTCTCAATCCCGTGCCGAGTGATATAAACTCTTCGTAATCCTCATTGATCAACAATGTCAATTCCTCTCTTAATCCACCTAGATAAGTCCTCAACTCGCCCCGCAGCTCTTCAAGCGGTATATGTAATCGCGATAAGAGGAAGGTGTCCGCATTCCAGTCTTCTTCTGCAGCTGATAGCAAAGGATGGTCGTGCGATAAAGGCTGTAAAGATGGGAGATCCAGTGAGCGCGAAGCGGAAGATGAGGTAGACGCTCGTGGAGCCGCTAGCTCGTCTGCGTCGCTGTACCCATTTAGCGCCTTGGAGGTCAGCTTGGCAATCGGGCTGCCGAGTGTCGTCATGGCATCGAGGCGAGCTGTGCTTTGTACAATGATAATGGACGAGAACAATGTCTAAATGGGAATAACAATAGTGGGATTGCTCAAACGAGTGCGTCCTGGTCGCGGTGGAGGAGAAACGCGCGAAGACGGGATCAAACCTGGTGTTGTTACTTTATTATCCACTTACAAGTCACATTACGAATATGTACATTGCAGTGAGATCAGGTTATCATACGACTTCTACAAAACGCATAGAGGTGGAGACGGAGTGAGATATATAAGGGGAAGGGGCGGAAAAGGAGAGAGAGAGAAAGAGGCCAACATCCATCCCCGCAATCAACATGGCCGAAATCTCATCTAACAGCATCCTCCAGCAGTCTTTTGCTCGACATTCTGACCAAGTCCCTTGATTGTGGACTTGGATCCAGGGCCAGATGCAATCGAGGTTGAGCCCATTCTACGTTACATCGATCAGGACTGTCCCACTCGGATTATGAGGCAACGACACTCACCGGTCCTTGATCTGCTTTGACATGGTCAAGAAAGCCTGCTCAACGTTTGTCGCATTCTTCGCAGATGTCTCCAGGAATGGGATGCCCAACTCATCCGCAAACGCCTTGGCAGCGGCGTACTCGACAACCTTCTTTGTCGCCAAATCAGACTTGTTGCCAACAAGCAACTTGTTGACACCCTCGACAGCGTAACGGTCAATCTCTTGCAGCCATTGCTTGACGTTGGTGTAGGTATCTGAGCTAGACTTCAGCTCGACTCTGACGTGATGAAGGTAACACCTACCACTATCAGTCACATCGTAGACGACGATGATACCGTGTGCGCCTCGGTAGTAAGATGAGGTGATTGTCCTGAATAGAGCGTAAGCGCGAAGTTATAATCTAAGTGGACGAACTCACCTGAATCGCTCTTGACCAGCAGTGTCCCACTGCGAGCGTCAAATGGGCCAAGTAAGAAGCCATATTCGTCGTTAGATAAGGACGATGCGCCGGGAACACATTGACGTTCAACAAGATAAGTGCAATAGCGTAAGCAGAGTCGCCAATTTTGAGATTTGTTTTGAGATTTGGTAAGAGAGCGAGATTGACGGCAGATATCCAGGTGATTAAATCAAAGATGGTTGTAGAGATGAGCGAAGATGGTGAAAGCGCGATATAGAAGAAGGATGCGGCGTCCCAGATGAAGCAGGTTCCAGTTTCGGATTGCAGATGGATCAATGAAGATTGATGTCATTGCAGGTTCCAGATGGTGTCAGGTGAATATACAATTATTTGAGATGTTGGCAAGATGATTGTAGGAAGATTCCAGATGTATGGGCGACGAGGAAGCGCAGTCCAAGTTATGAAGGCGCAGCGCGGCGAGATGTGCAATGGAGCAGAGATCGAAGCGGTATTAGAGAGGCGAGATCGGAAGTAAAGGGTCAGCTCGGCTCATGCTTTACTGAGAGCGGGTATATAAAGAACACGCACGATTTGCAACTTCACGGTCTTTCCCTCAAGCTCGATTGTTCGGATCTTGAAGTCGACCTGGGAAATGTGTGAGCGTAGGTCAACCTCGAGCAGAGAACAACAAGATTGCAAGGGCCAATAGACAGAAACTCACTCCGATAGTCGAGATATAGCTCTCGGTATAGGTATCGTCGGCGAATCGCAGAAGCAAACAGGACTTGCCGACACCAGAGTCTCCGATGAGCAGCAGCTGCGGAGGGAAGGGACGGGGTTAGGGAGGAGCAAGAGGGAAAATGCGAAGAACAACGTCATCAGCTCGCTCTGGAAGATAGATACAGTACGGGTGATAAAGTGAACTACGATACTCACCTTGAAAAGATAGTCGTATTCTGGTGCGGACATTGTGGATAATCTAGTGAATGAGGGGTGCTGATAACGGTGTCGGTGTTGCCAGTTATCAAGAATGAGGATATAGAATATGCAGCTACGTAACAGAGGTGTTAGATTATGCGATCCTCTTGGTCTAATAGTCTAAGGAGTGTCCCACTCACCAAATGTGACAGAAATACAATGCCAAGCAATATTGACATGACCGGTCGCGTCGGTGAAACGTCATGTATCGCAATAGCGTGAAGGTAAGGAAAAGGCAAAACGCATCTGTCAGCGCTCGCTCTCATCAAAGCCGTTCTTCATCTCTCCGCTCTCTCCTTGATCTTGTCACAACATTGCTACAGTCATGCAATCTCGAAACCTGAACAAAGTCCGCGGGCTTGCCGCACCGCCACCGCCGACGCCCCGCGCGTCACAACAACTCTCGCTCGCCTTATCGCATCTGTTCTCGCAAACGCGTCGAGACGAAGACTCACCGAGTGGTAGAAAGAAGGGGTCAATCTCGTCAAGTCCAGTAAGAATGATACGATTTCGGTCAATGTTGATAGTGAGGTGAATATGAGAATGAGTGAATGGCGACGGTGACGTTTGATCGGGGATGACCACAAACCAAGAGAGAGTAGAGAGGGAGAGAGAGTGGCGCGGCGTGGCAAACACGGCATAAGCTTTATATGGGTGTGTGAATTAAAGTGACTGGCTCCATTCAACACTTCGGAGAAACCCGGAATTTATCGCTAGTGGCGGTCATACACTTGCGCACCAGTCCTCAGCTACAAGGCAGTCAGTCTCATACAGTCGAGCGTCGTGTAGCGTAGCGCATCAGCTGTCACAACAGTGTGTACGCGAAGTGGGGTATCCGAATGACAGACAAGCAGCAGGCAAGTTGTGTATAGCATGCATCGAACCCTGTGTATCTGTATACTGCCCTGTACAATCCCTGATAATCCGATCCAATCCAACCTAGGACGAATCGATCAGAAGGGCTTGTCGCTATCGGGAGTCTTGTCTGCGAAGTTGCAACGAAACCAGAGGATGGTTTGGAGGGGTAGGGATATAGCCGGAGGAAGGGAGAGGAGCAATGACACGGCGCAACGTCAGCGAAAGGTCTTAACATATCATAAATCGAAGTATGGGCAACGCACCAATGAAGTAGTTGCCAACCTGCGATTGCAAGATATGAATCAGCTACAGCACTTCCCATATGTGGCTTCTATTGCAAACGCCCTGACAGCAGGAGCGCAAGGGAATGCGACTCACAACAGGGATCTTGATCAAGACATCCTTCTTGAACAATGGCACATCGCTGAGGAACAATGAGACGAAGCCTCCGGCCGCAACGCCCCAGAGAATGAGGGGGGATCGCCATTGCATGAGGCGCCTGTGATGTCGCCACGATAAACAAGAGAGTCGTAAAGAGCCAAGTATAGTTCGACCACAATAGATCGGGGACAATCATGTGCGGATAGGATCAAGGTGGATGTCGATCAAGCACAAAGTGTCAGAGAGGTGCGTGTACATATCATGGAAGACACATGATCGAGAGATAGTACGGTCGGAAGCGCATGAGATGAATGGCAAATACGAAGGATCGGGCAGAGGGACAAGACACGATCAGCACGAGCTCTCATCTCTCTAAGTCCTTGTCTTCGCGAGTGCCCTCGGCTAGACCATCTTATACAGCAGAGATATAGTCGTAGATATGATACTCACTCAGGTGTAATGCCGGAGATGCCCTATAACATTAAACGCAGAGATCAGCTTTGCATTCTTCGATATTGCTCAATCGACGAAGGGCTGATGCGCCGCTGGAGCGAGATCCAGTTGGATGGAAGATCACTTACGAACTGGTTTTTCCGGATGTAAGCGGGCATGATGGGCGGCTCTGCTTCGGGATGAGGGCAACAGAAAAGAAAGCGAAGAGATTATGTGATGTGTAACGAGGTGAGTGAGCCAATGTGTCAAAATCGGAAAACAACCGAGAGCCAGAGGGGCGAAGACGGAATGAGCGAGGTGAGATTGGTTGACTGGTTGACGAAAACGGAAGCAAATCGACGTCGAATTCAGTGGCGCTTTTACGTGGCATTTCGTCTTGTAGTAACCATTCATTCACCTTTACTAGACATAATTATGAGGAGCGCACTCCTTTCTGCATCGTTTCCGTGGATCTACCGCTTTCCACGGCGCATCAGTAGATGGTTAAAAATTCACGGGATTGGTTATCGATGCTAGGGAAGTGCAAGAAAACGTGGAAGAAAGTGCTCATCTACGCTCCATCTAAGAGCCCAATCTCGTTACCCAGTCGGAATCTTTGTCCAACAGAACAGAGGCGATTACGACCATGAGCAACTCCTGTACGTCCACTCTTATTCTATCATCACCTTGAGATTCACATTGAACCACATATCGCAACGACGTAGCCCACGACTTGTGACATACTTACTCTTGTGTTCCATAGCGACGATAGCGCTGGCTGTCTTTTCACTTCTCCTCCTAGTTTTGATGACAGTAGCACTGCATTTCATCCCTGATCCGGGATTCGCCAAGTCGACTATGGCTGAGGAGGGAGATGAGGAATCGCACAGACTGACGGAGAAAGCTAGTGTCATGGGTCACAAAGGGTCTGGGCACGGTCACGAGAGTCCAGCATCGCTCTAGGTCACGATCACACGATCAAGTCACTGTCACTGATTCCAAGTATAACCATGCATATATGCCTTGTCAAAATATTATCATGTACAGTGAACACTATCCGTCCGTTCCGCTCTATCATCTCAAATCCTCGGATATTTCACACGAGTATTCTACCATGCTTATGCTGTCAGAGCAGGCGCCGGAGCGGAAGGAAACCCGTCATCCCAGAATTTGGATCCGTGCGTTGTGGGCTTGATGTACCCTGCTCGCACGGTGAAGTCGCCAAATCGTTCGCCTTCGTGTCTCTCCAATGCCCATCGCTTGATCATCGGTTTCAGCACCGCAAGGATTTCTGGCTCGGTCGCCGACTCCAGGAATGGCTTGTTCAGCCGTGTTCCAGTGTGGTTTCCACCCAACATCATCTACAGAAAAACGTTAGCGGGGACATCATGACAGTCATGCATCAACTCACCATGTAGCTGCCAGGAGCTTTGCCGACGAAAGCCACTTCGGCCGCCCACGGTCGTGCACAGCTAAAATGAGGGTCAGCGAGAGCTACCAACGCCTAGGTATCTCTACTCACCCATTAGGGCATCCGGTCATTCTCATGACCAGATCGTCATTTCTCACACCGGCTTCCTCGCAAATCTTCTCTACCTTGTCAATCAATAATGGCAAGTATCGCTCACTCTCGGCCATGGCCAAGCCACACGTGGGGAAGGCGACACATGCAGAGCTGGACAATCGTACTGCCGAGTGATCGACATTGTCCAAACCCCATTTAGCGAGTATCCGCTTGACCTCCTCCAAATCATGCTCCTCCACGTTGGCCAAGATGAGATGCTGGTTTGCGGTCAGTCTGAATTGACCCTTGTGCGCCGAGGCGACCTCCCGCAGACCCGCCTTGAACTGGTGTCGAGACGAGTCCTCAATGCGGCCATTCTCAATGAACATGGTGAAATGCCATCGACCATCGGCACCCTTCTCCCAGCCATAGTTGTCCAAATTCGACTTGAACTCGAAAGGCCGAGCGGGAGCGAGCGGCTTGCCGAATCGGTTCTCGACTTCAGTCTTGAACGTGGAGAGACCAAGGCGGTCGACGGTGTACTTCAGACGCTGTGCAGGGAATCAGCCAGGTCTATGTTTAGTAAAGTGAGGAATGACTCACAGCATTCTTCCTGTCCTGACGGTTACCATGGTCACGCTGTGTGAGCATGATGGCCTCAGCAACCTTGCATCCCTCTTCTGGGGTGACGAATCCGATGACGTCGCCGAGACGAGGGTATGTCTTCTTGTTACCATGGGTGACACCCATACCTCCTCCTACGCTGACATTGTAGCCAACAATCTCGTTGTTCTCCACGATGGCGATGAAACCAACGTCGTTGGTGAAGACATCGACAGCGTTGTCTGGTGGGATGGCCACTGCAATCTTGAATTTACGCGGCAGGTAGTATGGGCCGTAAAGAGGTTCAGAATCCATCGATTGCAAAGCATCACCGCCTACTTTCTTCTTGTCGAGCCAGATCTCGTGGTAAGCGTTGGTAGAGGGGAGAAGGTGCTCAGACAAGGCTTTGGAGAAGTCGTAAACGGTCTGATGTAACGTCGAGAATGCAGGGTTGACGGTGCACTGAACGTTACGGTTGACGTCACCACAAGCGGCAATGGTATCAAGCAAAGATCGGTTGATTGCTTGCATGGCCTTCTTCAAGTGAGCCTTGACAATACCATGGAATTGGAAGGTCTGTCGAGTGGTCAACTTGAATGTACCGTTGCCGTGTTCGTCGGAGATGCGATCCATGGCAAGCCACTGCTCGGGAGTGCAGACACCTCCAGGTAGACGGACTCGAATCATGAAAGAGTAGGCGGGTTCAAGACCCTGAGCCTTGAGAGACTCGCGGATATCGCGGTCGTCCTGTGTGAAGGTCAGCTGGGTCGCTCCTGCGCAGAAGTGTGGTACTTACTTGCATGTAAGTTCCGTGGAACTTGGTCAACTGAGCGTCGCTCGCACCAATAGCGCCCGTAGACTTGTCCGCGAGGCCCTCCAAAATTGTTCCACGAAGGTAGTCACTGGCAATCTTGATGTGCTCGTTTGCAACAGTCTCCTCTTTCTCCTCCGCTACTTCGACGCTGTCGACGCCGAGCGCACGCCAAAGAGTCGCCTCGAAAGGCTTGTAGCCAGTTTGGTAGCCGTCTGGGTCAGAGTCATCACCAAGACCCAATGGGCAAAGTTCCTGTGCACCAAGCGCGAGAAGTTTGGGGAACAAGTCTTTTGCGGGCTTGTTGTAGTAGCCTGCGTCCTCCGGACGAGGCCAGTAGTGTGAGTCACCCATACCAAACACAGTAATCTTCGTCTCGGCGAGCTTGTCCGACTGGGAGAGCTTGCTGAGGGCTTTGGTGAACTCTCGGCCGTTCTGAGGCGCTTCACCTTGTCCAGCAGTGGAAGTGAGCACCAGAACGTTCTTCTCCTCGCTCAAGGAGTCGATGATAGACGGTGCGATCTCATCGAGGATGCGCAAAACTGCACCGACACCCCTCATCTTAGCACGTCCGAGAAGTCGCTTGGCAACCTTTTCAGCGTTACCGCCGTCACTCGCGTACAGAATGAGCAGGCCAGGGCCATCAAGCGAATTGAGCAATGCGTCGTATGCCTTGCGTGCCTTTTCTTTGCGAGCAGCGACTAGGACCGTACCATTTGACGAGGTGACACTTGAGTCGATGGCAGGGGTGGCAAGGGTGAGTTGAGAAAGGTGTGATTGGCGGTCGAGGAATTCCGAAAGCGCGGCCTTGACGTGCGAAGAATCGAGAATGAATCGTTTGCTGTCGTCTCCGACCGATGGGTTCCACCTGAACATGGGCCACCAGCCACCTGACACGGCACGCTTGGTCTCACGCAGGCGCTCGAGGGGTCCGGCATTCTCATTGGCGGACACGGCCTGGCCGTCTTCCTTCTCGCCCCAAGGAAGGTATGCCAGGACAAGACCGGGACCAGAGTAGGTCTCAGCCTCTCGCATAGCGTTGATGACGCCGGCATAGTCTGCGTAGACGGCGACAGATGCGACATACACGTCACCCATGTTCATGGCGTACAGAGCCAAATCCTTTTTGCGGTCTTTGGGGAGTTGAGCAGGGGCATTGGGTGAGAAAGGTGATGGTGCGGTCTCGTAAACCAAAAGGTTGATGTCGAGACCGGAAGCGAGCGCATGGTGAAGACCTGATGACGCGAGGTCTACTGCCCATGCGTTTGAGATGACAATCCAGAGTGCTCTCTTGGACCAGTGTCCCTTTTGACCAAGCGCAACAATCTGTGCAAGATCTCCCTTGCCCGCGCCAATGGCTTCTTCCACTCGCTTGCCTGCAGCGGAGCCACCTTGCTCATCACGCACAAGCAACCATGCGGACAGCGCATCGTGGACTTCCTTAGAGGTCTCAGGTGCTTTCAGAACTTTTTTCACCAGATCGACGAGGTGTGCACGCTCCTGACGAATAGCGACCGCTTTTCCAAAGGCATATAGTGGAGAGGTAGACTCATTGGCAGCGAGATGCGCCGGGTCGTTGAGGATTTCCAAAGGTGAAGGCGAGGTCTCGAGCAGATCGGTGTAGGTAGACTCGGGAGCAGGAATAACAACAGAGCTGGAAGGAATAGACTGGGTGATGCGCTTCTTGCCGATGCGCGTAACAGGGGGTGTGTTTGCAAGTGCAGCGTGAATCTCGGAGGTGCTCACTGGGCCAGCTACAAGCACCGAGCGTATAGTCACCGGACAGTCTTCCAGTGCATCGACAACTGATGCCCAACCAGCGCCATATTTGCCATCGCCACCTTCGACCACAACTACTTGGTCAACACCGGCAAGCGATGATCGCAATTTGTCCTTGGGCGCAGGGATGGCGAGAGCGACATCGATGACGTTCTCCTCATCCTCGAGTGTTCTAGGAAGGTAGTTGACGACCAGTCTAGATGATTCCGCACGGTGGTGAACGAATTGTCGTTGAGCCCGGCGGGTGAGCTTGAGAAGGGACAGACTAGCGGCTTCATATGCGGCTAACAATCGTTCTTCGGCAGAAGGCGGGTTGTCTGTAGAGCTGCTAGGGAGATTTGGTGTGCCCGAGGGATCGTGAAGCCATGCATCGACGTCGTCAATCTGTTGCACCAAACCTTCCAGTCCATGCGCGAGGAAATGGTAGACCACCGCGTCCTCGTCTCGTGCTAAACGAAGAGCCAAGAGGGAATGATCGTAAGCTTCTTGAGGGAACCGACTGATCAATGACACGCTCTTGCTCGCTCGTGGAGGGACGAGCTCGTCCGCATCGAGAACGACAATGACAGCGCGTCGCAATGATGATGTGGGGAGAGAAGGGAGGAAGGTGTGGTTTGTGAAGAGGACAGAAGTCGAGCCTTCTGTTTGTGGTATGGGGAGGTAAGGGTTGAGTTTGGTAGAGGAGTCGGGTGGATCAGGGATAGGGTGGTGGAACTCTGTGGCCGGGAGTTTGGCGATGGCTGAGAGGAGGGGCATCTGCGGTGGTGGCGATCAGCGAGATGGAGACTGCACTGCGCGACACGGTGACTCACCTTGTTTTTTGTATGCTTTTAAAGAAGTGGCGGTAGGGACGTTATGGGTAGTGTACAAGTAGAAGTGAGGTATGAGATGTACAAGATCGATGCGATCTGTTGAGACGATGGGATCGAGAAGTGAAATTGTTGCAACAGACGGTGTTAAATCAATGTGGTATATGCTCGATGCTATTGGATCTGGAAAAAAAAGAGACCATAAACCGGAATACACAGTGATGGCGTGACTGACAACGCAAAGCGGCGATTCCAGATTATCAAAGCCACGTGGTACAATCCGAATATCTGGCTATCCTTCTACCACCCAGCATTCATTCATTCACTACTACGAGAGAAGCATCTCTGTTTCCGAATCAGGACAGCAATCACACCATATTCGGACCGGAAGACCGTCGTCTTCATCATGTCGTATTTTGTAGCTGCCTTGTTACGAACAGATTTGGAGGGGATTTCTCACTCCTCCACAGAGTCGACGGATTGAAAAAGAAGCTCAGCCTCACGGAAGGAGCTCAAACCTTGTTAATAACAAGCCTCTTCTCTGCGCATGAGCTTCGCTTACAATATAATACATGGAAAGTCAATAGTCGCGCATAAGCAGACTTGTATTATATAGTCAGTGTCTGGGGATTCAACTGGACCGTTGCAGACATCCCCAACTTGCCTTGTACGACGATGATGCTGAAACGCGATTCAAACATGCATCAAGTGATAACTTGCTTTCTCTGTCAGTCCGAGCCTTGCTGGACATAGCAAAGATAGCAGATGTAATGATTAACGGGTTGTGTCGGCTATGTGCCAAGCCTGTTCACAATGCCATCATGGCGATGCAGCGGCAATGGTGATCAGTGAACAATGCAGATGCATACGCGGGTCAGAGCGCAGCGAAAGCACGGGGAGGAAAAGGAGAGGAAATGATAACCGGTAATATCTGAATGAGGTGCATAATGAATGAGGGATTATGATTGGAGAGTGATGGGGCTTGGGGAGTGGCGGCGAAAGGGGATCAAATGGTGACGACGGGGTAGAGGCGCGCGTGAGAAGCGAGAGAAGCGGCGTAGCCCACATTTGCAACGGTAAAACGGGGCCATTCGGCAGCAACGGGCAACGGGCAAAGAGCAAAAGCTCAGGGGCACACAGCAAGGGAAAACAACCAGTAAAACTATCATTGCATGCATCTAGCTCATCGTCGTCGACGTTCATCAACCATCCACTGCATACAACTCCGCATCAGCATCAACGCGTGTAGAAAGAGCATACAGCAGATACCCAGCAGGCAAATCACCACACGGCAGCGCCGGCGACGACTTTCTATAATCTCCCTTTCGTTGTGGTAGCATCGATCGACCAACCAACATCACTTGGTACCCACATAGAGAGATAGCAGCTGCCGGACACCGTAGAGAGATACAGTTGTGGGCGGGAGAGACTAGGTGAGTGCAAAGGGCAAAACTGCTCAACATCAGTGGTGGTGATGAGGACGGACACTTGAGCTGGGACCGTTCTTGGCATTGGGCTACACGACATAATGGTCCTGGTCGTGTCATAGGGGAGCAGTGGGTAGTCGCAAGTTGCGAAAGGCAGTCAAGTTGGATATGGACAGCTCAAGACGCGTCTGCGCGTTCGAGAACATGACTTGTCGAGGAAGCAGCTTTCCCGCAGGCTGGACCTTTCTCGCACCTTACAAGCGGCTCTATGGCTTTGCTTGCGGACTTGTCCCGAGACTTATCGCACTAGATCACCATGCACGAGCGCGCAGCCAAAAGATGGATTGAGGCTGAAGTCGCAAGGCTGACATCACCTCTTCCAGCTCTTTCTTGGCACGATGGAACCTTCACTTACTTCTCATCCGACCGAGCCTTCCACGGCGCTCCCACCCGTCACACAGCAACACCTACCGTCTTCCATGCTAGCGCCATCAACGGAGAACGGTTCAGCAATGGATATCGATTCGCGAGCACCATCAGCCGTGAGTGTGCACCTTGTGACATGAAATAACCATATTCTAGCCGTCATCGAAACCCCCTTCCTCCGGTCCAAAGATCAAGCTTCACATCCCTACCACAGCGGCAGCACCACCCACACCGTCTGATGACCTGACCCCCGAACCAGCAGATGATGACGATGACGCGGAAGGTAGCGAAGATGACGGTCCTGTACCGTATAGCAACGGGCGAAATGTAGGTCACTTAATTAAACATGTCACTAACCATCTCGCAGCCTTCTGGGTCAGAAGGCGAAGACGAGGTGTCAGAGGCTGACGGTGAAGATGATGGCGAGGCGTTCGATGATGATGAGGATATGGAGGACGAGGACGAAGATGAGGATTACGACGATCCAAGCTTTGGTCAGAAGAAGGCCGTCAAGCCTAAACCTCCGCGGCAGGACTCAGGTGGTATCAAGAAGAAGAAATGTACGTTCTCGCTACGCAACTGGGCTAACAGGCAGCTACCGCGAGCTTCCCCATGCGAAAGGAGAGGTCAGAAGAAGAATCCGATGAGGACTATGCTGCCAAGTCGCACAAAAAGAAATTCTTTGCCAAAAATGGAGGTAGTCGCGCGACACCTGATACACCCTATTCCGAGTCTGACGGCGGTTGGCGAAGGGGAGCTGCAAAAAAGGTAGTCACGTATAACGAAGCAGACGTAGACTATGGTCTCGAAAGCGAGGGTGAAGTCGAGGGAGAGTACTATGCGGCAGCAGAGAGTGGTGAGTTGTGCTTGGCAAGTCTCTGCTGACATGTAGTCGAAGCGGCAGATGAGATCGATCAAGTGTTGTACCACTACAGAGACGAAGCGCACAAGGACGACGAAGCGGATATCCCGCAGGTCAACTTGGTGAGCTTTTGGCCAAGAAAATGGCTAATGATCAGCGCTTCCACATCAAATGGAAAGACTACTCCCACATTCACAATACCGACGAGACTTACCCGTTCCTCAAGACTTTCAAAGGATTCAAAAAGGTGGAAAACTACATCACCAAAATATGGACCTTGGATCAGCAGTATCATAATCCGGCTCCAGACGCACCCTGGAAGCCATCACGCGAGGAGCTTGAGCAATATGAGATCGACAAGGAGCGGATACGAGATTTGCAAGAAAGCTACAAGACGATCGAGAGGGTACTAGACGAGAAGGAAGAAAAGCGTGACGAGGGCAGAGTAACCTTGTTCTTCTGCAAGTGGAACAGTGAGTTACCCTTGGTGAAATGTGCTAATGACAAGACCTGCAATACGCCGACTGTACCTGGGAGAGTAAGTTGCGTATGTCTGAACTCGGCTGATATGTAGCATTCGAGGAGATACAAGATTGCGAGGGCGCGCAAGTAGCAATCGACGAATTCCACACTCGATCGTCTCGTGACACCACCCCAGCGAGGTCGGTTAACTATGGCATCAACAACCGTCCAGCATATCAGAAGATTCCTGAGGATCCAGATTATCTTAAATGCGGCGGCGCTCTCAAGCCTTTCCAGCTCACAGGTCTCAACTGGCTTGCCTACCTGTGGTCTAAGGGAGAGAATGGCATTCTTGCGGATGAGGTGGGTCTTGTGTCAAAATGCTGTTGCTGATCGATCTAGATGGGACTGGGCAAAACCGTTCAATCCGTCTCCTTCCTGTCTTGGCTATATCACACGCAAAATCAATACGGACCATTCCTCGTTGTCGTACCCCTCTCCACTATCTCTGCGTGGCAGATGCAGTTCCGCGTGTGGGCGCCTGATCTCAACGTGATCTGTTATATGGGTTCCGCCCGATCACGTCAGGTTATTAGGCAATTCGAATTTGGGCCGCTGAAGAATCTTCGCTTCAATGTACTCCTCACGACCTATGAGTTCATCCTCAAGGACAGGCAAGACCTGCAGCAGATCAAGTGGCAGTGTTTAGAGGTCGATGAAGTGAGTTTGCAAGTCTGATGCGTTAGCTTACAACCCAGGCGCACCGTTTGAAAAACCACGAATCGCAATTGTACGAAGCACTGAAGAGCTTCTCCACGGCCACTAGGCTCTTGATCACTGGCACTCCATTGCAGAACAACGTCAAAGGTGAGTTACGCGTCTGACAAACATAGCTAATCGACAGAACTTCTCGCTTTGATGCACTTCCTTATGCCTGAAAAATGTAAGAATAGCTCGATGTACAATGCTAATGCCCAGTCCAACTTGCCAACGACTTCGATCTAAATGACGCCGACCAAGAGGCCAAGATCAAAGACTTGCACGAGAAGCTTGGCACACTCATGTTGCGTCGTTTGAAGAAGGACGTCATCAAGGAGCTTCCCTCGAAATCCGAGAAGATTCTGCGTGTGGAGATGTCGGCAATGCAAACGCACTACTATAAAAGTGAGTCGAACATATCAAGTACAGCGCTGACAATCAGATATTCTCACAAAGGTACGCTACATGTCTACTCCTTAGCTAACTTGCCAGAACTTCTCCGTCCTCAGCAAAGGCGGCACACAGCACATCAGTCTCATGAACGTGGCGATGGAGTTGAAGAAGGCCTCGTACGTTCACTGATTCGATCCACGCTGATATACAGAAATCATCCATACTTGTTTGACGGCGCGGAAGACCGGAGTAAATCCCTCGGCGAAGCGTTGCGCGCACTCGTGATGAACTCGGGCAAGATGGTTCTTCTCGATAAACTGCTCGCGCGACTCAAGGCCGATGGTCATCGCGTTCTCATCTTTTCCCAGATGGTCCGTTTGCTCGACATCATCTCTGACTACATGACCGCGCGGACATACACTTTCCAGCGTCTAGATGGCACGGTCCCATCTGATATACGCAAAAAGTCTATTGAACACTTCAATGCCCCAGGCTCCCCTGATTTCGCTTTCCTGCTTTCCACTCGTGCCGGTGGTCTGGGTATCAACCTTGAAACCGCCGATACCGTGATCATTTTCGATTCCGACTACAACCCGCAAAATGACCTCCAAGCAATGGCTCGCGCTCACCGTATCGGTCAACAACGTCATGTCAGCATCTACCGTTTTGTCTCGAAGGGTACCATCGAGGAGGACATCTTAGAGAGGGCGAAGCGTAAGATGATCCTTGAATACGCCATCATCAACCAAATGGACACGACCGGCGCACATATCAACGGCACTGCCACGCCCAAGGAGAAGAGTGGTGATTTCTCGAAGGAGGAACTCTCTGCGATCCTCAAGTTCGGAGCTCAGAACATGTACAAGACAGAAGAGTCGGCACAGAGCAAGAAACTTGACGAAATGGACCTGGACGACATCTTGACCAAGGCCGACGCATTTGACACAGAGGCCGCTGCTCAACCCAGTGGTACGTCGCTCGGTGGTGAGGGCTTCTTAAGCCAGTTTGCCGCTATTCAAGATGTCAAAAACGACATAGATGAGTTGAGTTGGGATGATATTATTCCTGTGGACGAGCGTGCCAAAGCGGAAGAAGAGGAAAAGTCTGCTCTACAATCTGAGCTCGCGGCTGCAACGACACGCAAACGCGCGGCGGCGAAGGCTCCAGGTACATATGAAGGGATGGACTATGACGACATGGACGGAAGTAGCAAGCCCGGCTCGCCAAGCGATAAGAAGGGCAAGACTGCTGCTCTCCCGCGCAAATCTAATGCTCAGCGGGCTTTGGAGCTCAAGGGTGAGTGAAAATCTGCATGCGCAGCGCTGACGTTACAGAACGTGACCTGCGAGTCTTGATCCGGGGCATTCAAAAGTGGGGTGATATTCGCATGCGGTATGAACCGATCGTCAAAGAGGCCAAGCTCGAAGCCAAGAACCGCGTCATCATCATTCAAACCTGCGAGGATATCATTACGCAAGCGGAAGCTGCTGTCACGGCTCACAAAGACTTGATTCGAGATTTGCAAGAAAAGGGCGAACCGATCAGTTCTTCCTTGCGTCAAAAGGCTATCTTGTTCACCTACAAAAACGTTCCCGCTATCAACGCTGAGACCGTTGTCGCGCGATACTATGAGCTGAAGGCGTTGGTCGAGCACTTCAAACGCATCGACGACACCACCTCATACCGCATCCCACACGACTCGCTGAAACCGACCATGAATTGGACTGTCGAATGGACCGCAGAAGATGACGCGCACCTGCTTATCGGTATCTGGCGTCATGGTTTCGGCAGCTGGGAGCAAATGACACAGGTAAGCTTACAAGTTTCTATTACAAAACTGACGTTACTAGGATCCCTCACTTGAGCTCTCGTCGAAAATCTTCCTCGAGGATCCTAAATCGAGCAAAGCGGAACCTGGAGCGCCCAAACCCGGTATCCCTGGTCCCATACACCTCGTCCGTCGTGGAGATTACCTGTGCGGACTGATTCGCGAGTACGAGGAGAACCGGCGCATGCTAGTGGAGCAGCAAGAACTTATCGCCAGTATGCCTGCAAAGGAAGGCTTCGGGTATGAGCATCCTCCTCTCCCGGCTATCGCTGGGCCATCGAGGTCCACCCCGGTTGCCAGTGTCAATGGCAAGGATAAAGCCAAGAGGCGAAAGACGCCAGAGTACACCGATTCGGAAGAGGATTCCAGCTAGTGAGTAGTGTAAGAGCTCCGTGAGATACGTGAGCTGATCATTTCGCAGCGAATCAATGGACGAGGATGCGGTCAAAGAGTTGCTGCGGCCCGCCAAGAAGCACCTTGTAGGTCGTGTAGCCCTGAGCATTGCGCTGACGACGTGTTTCAGAAAAAGCTCAAATCTGGCACCGATAATCTGGGAAGGGAGGAAAAGATTGTTGCGCTGAAGGAATGTCTAGCGGGAATCGGCGCACAGATTGATCAGATCTGCTCAGATAAGCAAGCGGCGGGGTTGGACGGTAACAAATGGAGGAAACACTGTTGGGTGTGAGTAAAATCAGAGCAGGCTTGACAGTCACGCTGATATCAGCTGCAGATTCGCGTCCTTCTTTTGGCCAAGACAAGGTGTCAATTACTCCAAGCTCATGGAGATTCACGGGAAGATGGTGGTGAGACAATTTTCATATGGTCATAATTATGTGCTGAATTCACCGCTCGCAGCACGAATCATCTCCTGTGCCTACGAAGGCCAAACCAAAGACGAAACGCAAATCCGAGGCAGACCCAGATCGGCCAAAGAAAAAGGCCAAGCCTGCACCTGCGCCTGCGCCTGCCGAGGTCGAAGCAGAGGTCAAAGCAGAGGAGGAGGCGTGAGGTTGATTGGCATGTCGTAATGAGAATTGATAGTGGCGCACGCACAACAACAAACAGCATGTTCTAGGTCGTAACGTATCATGCATGAATCATATCAGCCACGATGTTTTCCACAATTTCTCTTCTCAAACATGGCGCCAGTGATGTGGCGGTGTCTCGGGCTAGAGGCAGTGGCTGACGACGATCCTTTTGTGGCTGCATGATACATAAAGCTCGGTGCACATTGGAATCAGTGTTTTCATCCGAGACGTGGCGCTGCCATCTATTCGTGATTCGTGATCACGCTACAACGTACTCGTGCTCACTACTCGTCATGTAATGGGACGCTACATAAGCAGCTCCTCTGAGCTTCAAGAAATACATTCTTCACCCTCGCTCACTCATTCATAAAACCTCTCTCGAGGCCCAACCCTCTTCTCCCATCCGCTTTCTTCGTACCGACACGTCTGGACGTGCTCGCTTTCTTTGAGTCATAAATCAACTCTGGAGCTGGTCTCTCTTCGAACATTTTTTGACGGTCTGCCAAAGGAACCAAAAACAGTCCAAGAACGACCTTTATTTTACCGTCAACTGTAAAGTCAAAATGGTCCTTATCGACTTACAAAAAGTGCTCGCGACGCTCGGACTCGTCTCGTCCATCGCCAAGCCCATACCGCTTGTTGGTCAAGTTGCAGGGGGCTTGTTAGACTCTGCTGGCAACATTGTTGGTTCTACCGCTGGAAGCGGCGTTTTGAGCGGTGTGCTAGGCGGAGGCACGGGGTTGATCGCTGCTGCCAATGTGCAAGGCGACGACACCGATCTC
This sequence comes from Cryptococcus sp. GC_Crypt_6, assembly GCA_026538315.1. NCBI lineage: Eukaryota > Fungi > Basidiomycota > Tremellomycetes > Tremellales > Cryptococcaceae > Cryptococcus > Cryptococcus sp. GC_Crypt_6. Next base: position 277,573 of record JALPBY010000003.1, read on the forward strand.
TCTACTGCGTCAAGTAATAGTACCAACGCCAACGCGACCACCTCTTTCGGGGCTGCTAGTACCAGCAGCAGTGCAGATGATGGCTCAGGCTCAGTATCAGCTACAGATACAGGTACAGACGCTTGTTCGTTTTCACCGTATTCACCGCCTACGCCAGTAACGCTCGAACCGTTTGACGCATACGACGCGAGCCAAGCGTTGATCTACCGATATCGTCAACAGCAATCTGTTAATCTCGGATCATGGTTTGTGCAAGAACAATGGATGAATCCGTCCTTATTTTCTTGCGCGGCAGGCAACAAGCAGGCCGAGCTTGACGTCGCAAATGGTTGGGGCAGCGTCGATAATGCGCGACAAGTATTGGAGCGTCATTGGGACGAATGGATCACCGAGAGCGATTTCCAATACCTCGCTAGTATAGGTATCAATACCGTTCGGCTACCTATCGGCTTGTAAGTGCTCTTGTCTTCCAGACTGGCATAAATACGATCTGATTAGGTATCACAGCTGGTCACTCGGCCCAGTCTACTGCCAAGGCACAGCGTTCGAGTCTGTCGCTAGTGCATATGTCAACTCGTGGCCACGGGTAGTCAGAGCCATCAACTGGGCAGCAAAGTACGGTCTCGGCGTTCTCGTTGACCTCCACGGTACGTCGCGCGTCTACTTACCCTCCCCAACAGCCTAGCTGATTATGTATGTCACTGTATCAGGCGCACCGGGAAGCCAGAATGGGCAAGCGCACTCTGGCGTTTCTGACGGTCAACAAAACCTTTTCGACAATCCAACCAATATCCAACTCACCATCAACGTCCTCACCTACCTCACCCAGCAGCTAGTCAAAGTCAACAATGTTGTCGGCATACAAATCCTTAACGAACCTAGCAACGTCGACAGCCTCCCCGCATTCTACACCCAAGTCTTGACTACCCTTCGTCAGGTCTCGCCAGAAGCCGCTGCGTTCCCCTTTTAGTAAGTCTATGGTCACTCCCGCCATTGCTGACGTACAGCATCAACGACGCTTTTGATATGAGCCGATTCGCCGACTATGTCTCCACTCGCCAAGATTTCGTCGTCCTTGATCATCACTCCTGTGAGTCGCCGTCGATGTCTGATAAGGCTGAACAACAGATTTCGTCTTTGGCGATGCCAATTCGCAAGCTACGCCAGCATCGCAACTGATCTCAACCCTTCAACCAGCTCAAGGATCATTGTCCCAACAGATGATATCTGCGGCTACGGAAGAGAGACGCAATATCGTCATTGACGAGTTCTCGTGCGCTCTCTCTCAGCAAGCGCTGTCGAGCTCGAACGATCCAGTCTCAGACAGACGTCAGTTCTGTACCGGCCAAATGGAAAGTTACGCCAATGCAACCGCTGGATACAGTTTCTGGAGTAAGTCGATATATATCAGCAAGTCACTTACGCCATTATAGGCTACAAAACCGAGGGCTGCGCGTCCGACGTGAACTGGTGCTTCACTTCCGCTGTCGGCAATTCTCTCCCATCAACGTTCTTTTCCTACCCTAATTCGACCATTCAAGCCATCCAAGGCGGTTCGGCTGCATCACAATCGGACGAAACAACTACAACCGACACCTCCTTCCTCTCATTCGGTACCTCTTCCCCATCAGACTCGAGCGATTACTCCCCTGCAACCACTGATGACTGGCTCGCCGCTATCGGTGCCAGCGACTCAGAGTTCACCCAAGTGACTGAAGCGCTCGCAACGACCGAATATGACCAGGTCCCCAGTAACGCCGCTCCGTCATCAGCTTTCGCTTCGCTTTTATCAAGCCATTCTTCCGCATCTCCTGCTTCTACCGATACTGCTAGCATAATCGACCCAACGGTGAACACCGCAACAGTCCCTTCATCAAGGATGCGACTGCAAAACAAGGGTGCTCAACGTCGATCATTGTCACTGACCTCACTTCCCCAGCGGGCTTTCCTGTTATCGACATCGCTCAACCGACACCGATTCGTAGCTCGCCACCACCGCGCCACCGCTCGAACCCATGCGAAGCCTGTCAGACGAGACGCCGACAATAATGAGCAGAACGTCATGTACACCCCTGAACAAGCAGCGATCGCAAAAGGCTATTCTGATGGTTGGAAAGCTGCCAAAACATTTGCGGCATTCAGCAACTCGCGTCTTGGTGAGTGTCTAACAGCTGGCCAACGCTGACGTTTCAGGTTTCACCGGTCAATTCATTTCTGACGCTCTATCCGCGATGGATAATTCGATTGTCAGCAGTGACGAACAGTTTTACCGGACGTGGTTCAGTGAGTCTCTTGTCTGCGCCGTTCAAGGAGACGATGTGCTGACCAATTGTACCTCGTAGTGAAAGGTCTTGCCGATGGTGAAGTGCAGGTGATCAAGCTGCTGGCTTTGCAATCCCAGGGACCAAATTGAGGTTGGTAGTAAGATATAGCAACCAAGTATAATGGTTAAACGATGCATATAGGGTTTCAGGTTTGACTGCGGATGTCGCGGTTACATGTTGAAGCTTTGTCCCTGATCTACTACATCAAGATCATTACACCTCACTCACTCTTTCACCGTTGATCTGCTTACACAACAAGGGCGCCGGCGTCAATCATCAAACACAGCAACATAGCGTTTCCAGCCAAAGCAGAAGACGCTGGCGGCCTCATGTGCATCAACGGTATTACGCCATGCTGCCCAACTTCTCCGTCATCCCTCGCAATCTTCGCGTTGCAACGCCGGCAAAACTGCTTCTCGTCTTCTTCGCAATAGTATTCTACCTCTCCTTCTCATTTCATCCCTTGCACCACGTAACAATAGCCAGCAGTCCCGAGAATCGCGAGCGACTCTCTAAAGCACCCCTGAACGATTTGGGCAACGTATATGAGCAAGTCAGGCTCGATCACCTCGAAAGGAGGGGTTTCAACGGTACGGCGCAAGCTACCAAATTACGATCACCTACAGTCCTTCCAGATGGCACGGCGACATTCGACCCGTCGCTCAATACATACGTGCAACGACTGCGTACTTTTGTCGATGGGTATCTCCGGCACGCTCCAGAGCATGTTCAGACTGGTGCTCGAAATGCACTCAAAGACCTGATCCGCCGACAACCTCCTCGTAGTCGTCCTTCGACGTTTCCAACAAAAGTATGGTCAACTCACCCGCACGGTTTGGACGGTGTAGAGGACGGCTTCGATCTCTGGAACAAACTACTCCCTCTGCCCCTTAGTACCTCCTTGTACAATCGGCTATCTCCTCGCACTGACATCGATTACCTTGTCCCAGCTCGCAAAGGTCAGTCGTGGGATATCACCGTGACAGATGACAACGGGCTGGATAGTTGGATGTCGACGTGGACAGCAGAGCGACTCAGTAGGGGTATCAAGGGCGAAGGCAAATGGGCAACGCTGTGGGGCCGGCTGGATAAGGGCGTCCTACGAGCAGATCTGTTTCGGTAAGTGACTATATGTTCGATATCTTGCTGATGTTTCCAGCTACGTATCCATGTTTGTAGAAGGCGGCATCTACTCGGACTCCGACACGATGGTGAGTCAGGCGATGATTTCTTGCGTTGACAACTTGTGCAGCCTATTTCACACCCATACCTATGGGGTTTGAACTCTCAATCCAGCATTCATCCCGACCTGCAATACATTATACCTCTTGTAGACAGCGCTGTAGCACAACAGTCGTCCCCAGCAAAAGACCGCCTCAATCCACGACATTCTAAAGATACCCCGCACGCGTATACCAGTCCTCCCAATAACCTCAGCTACATACCTCCTTACAGCTCACTGTCCCGCCGTGCTCCCGTTACCAAACTCGACGACCCCTCGTCCATCCTCAATCCCGACATATCCATCATAGTCGCCATAGAATGGGACAGTTGTATCGGTCGCAATATTCGCATGTGGCCCTTGTGGGTTCCATGGAGACTGCGCCGCTCATGGCCCGACTGCTGTTTTCCAAGAGGTTTGCAAATCGTGCAAAATCTGCTTGTGGTGAGTGCGCCACTTGCTGCAATCAGAACTCCACTGATCACTTCAAGCCAGTCGAAACCATTTCATCCTATCATGCTTGATACCTTAGCAACCATTGCGCAACTAGTTGATGGCGGGAGATTATCCGACCTCTCTCCGGTAGGTCATCCATTCGCGGGAGGAGCTGACACATTTTCAGCTGGAGCTTACTGGACCAGGGCCATTGTGAGTGTGTATCCGCTTAGGACAATGACATAGCTGACATAGCTGCAGTACCGATGCTGTACTCCGTTATCTGCTTGTGCAATATGGCGTGACCGCAGAAGACCTTCGATGTCTGAGAGGCCCGATTCGCCTGGGCGACGTGATGTGAGTGCCGGTCGTCTTCACTAGTATGGATGTTGAGACCGTTGCAGAGTATTGCAAGAGGAAGCTTTCCACGCTCACGAGAAAGCAATGTCAAAGCTCATGGCCCACGTGCAATCAATTGGAGCTGATCTTACTCGTGCCAAGCACAAGTACGGCGTATGGCGATTCGGACTAGGTTGGGAAAGCTTTAGAAGCGGTGGTATCAAAGTAGCGTACCACGGATTGACGGGAATCGTGAGTATCTGACCATGCTGGAAGCAGCTGACAGTGACTGCAGTGGCGGAACCAGTAATCATGACTTTGTAGCTATAATTGACGAGTGGAACGATCTATTATGATTGCATATGAATGGACAATTGATCAGTCAACGATGTCAAAGCAGAACCATTTCTAAGAATTGCAGACACAATCACTGCTTTTCGGCTGCAAGTCATTTCAGCGTGGTACGGGACAGGTGCATATAAGACCCGAAAGCGAGAGGAATTCTCGAATGTATAATCGACTGGTTGGATGACGCTTCCGCATGGTTCCAGCAAGGCAGACAAGTCGAGAAAGGAATCATCGATGCTTCACCGAAGCCTCTCTATATGTCAAACTATGCTAGAGCTCGGATGATAATTGATCACCTTGCAAATCCATGACCATCATTGAGCATATAGGTGTAGGTATACCCTTACACCAGGGTTCCCCATGTACTCGACCTAATTACTTTTAACCTGAGACATCTGAACCGTGCATAGCAGTGAGATGAACGTACCAAATCGCACGCACGCAATTTTCGGAATTAAGAACACCCATCCAATTAGAGTTTTTTAAATCCGAACCGCCACTTCGCTTGTACAGGTGCCTTCCAGATGCCACAATCGGCGAAGACGGTTGTTATATTTGTATGGTGCCTGCGGCGTTATTGTAACCCCGACACCCTTTTGCATTTGCCCCCCCGTTTTGGATTGGCCCAGTGTGTGACACAGTGTACGCTCTGCGCTGTCCTCACTCTCACTCACTCACTCTGCGCCTGTTGCACCCTCTCGTTCATTAATCGTATTGACATTCTTCTTGAGTGCTTCTTCGTACATCAAGACCATATACACATTTCGCAATGGTTAACCTCAAGCAGCAGAAGAGGCTCGCCTCCGCCGTCGCCGGTGTTGGCAAGAGAAAGAGTGAGTACATATCGATCAACAATGGTGGCGCACAGGACGGTTCGATCGCGATTTCCGTGGGAGTGTTGGCGGAAGGAGGTTGCTGTGTGGAGCAACAAGAGCAGCGGAGTACAGCGAGATCGAGTGAAGGAAAGGTTCCACTGAGGATGGAGATGCAGAAAGAAGCACGAGAGTGACGGGGATATGTTCTGTCGGATCCGAGAAGTGACGATGGAAAATGGACTGACCAACTTTTCTGCCTTTAGTCTGGCTCGACCCCCAGGAGGCCGCCGAGATCAGCCAGGCCAACTCTCGTTCCGGTGTGAGGAAGCTCCTCAAGGATGGTCACATGTGAGTGCGGCGTCCGTCGCTATCGGGAATTATCATCTGATATCCCATGTTCCCCCGCAGTATCATCAAGCCCACCGTCATCCACTCTCGCGCCCGTACAAGGGACCTCCACGCCGCCAAGCGTCTTGGTCGACACACCGGTACCGGTAAGCGCAAGGGTACCGCCGAGGCTCGTTTCCCCACCAAGGTCCAATGGCTCAGGAGGATGCGAGTTTTGAGGCGTCTGTTGAAGAAGTACCGTGAGGGAGGCAAGATCGACAAGCACCTGTGAGTATCTATCTTGTATTGCCGGTTGTCAAAAGCGTTTTCTGACAGACATGCAGCTACCACACTCTTTACCTCGAGGCCAAGGGTAACCGATTCAAGAACAAGCGTGTCTTGATGGAGCACATCCACAAGGCCAAGGCCGAGAAGATCCGTACCAAGCACCTCGCCGACCAGCAAGAGGCTCGCCGTGTCAAGAACAAGGCCATGCGCGAGAGGAAGGCCCAGAGGCTGGCAGAGAAGAGGCAGGGTATCCTCGAGGTCGAGCGCGAGGACGAGGTCAAGGAGTAGACGTTGTCTGGTTCTGTACTTTTTACACGAGGGATGGATGCGTCTGCTTGATCGCGCGCCCTTTATCACACATGTGTCTGGTTCTGGTGTTTGAGCGAATCTCTTGCAGAGGAGTCTAGCTTTATTGACGTTTCCTTGACACCTCTCATGTAAGACTGCGAAGCCTGAAGAAAATGATGGTGAAAATTGTTGCCGTGATCGAGCGCGCGGTGGAGGATGTTCACTCTAATGCACCGTCATCGAACTTTTGAATGTCTGCACTATGATTCTGTGACTTTGAGCATATCTGTCCCTCGATACAAAGATGCGGTCCACTATATCACAACGCCTGAGAGCTGCGTCACTGGCGAGATTACCAGTACGAAGAGCATTATGCTCACCACGACCGTACGCTACACTATCACCTCATACCCCTCCACCTACGACTCCGTATGAGGTTTTCGATGAACCGTCCAAGACACGTCAGCGAGATCGAGCTATCATCAGAGCAAGACAAGCAGGCGGCGTCTCTAATCGAGCAACTTCAGAAAGCGGTGAACAGCCGGAAGATCCTGCTAGGATAGTTGACTATCTCCGGGAGGAAGTAGCAGATAGAATAGCGGAGCGAATCGAGGTGAGCTGAAGTAGCTTCCATACTTGTATCCGATTGACGATTTATAGGACCTACGAGTACCGCCGTCATCTATCCTTGAGGTTGCGGCACACTCTGGACAGCTCACGCAAGTACTGCAAGATGTCTTGGCGGATGAAGTACCTGGAAGCAGCTCAGCGGACTCTACCGAAAGGCGTAAATGGTGGCTTGTAGAGTCGAGCAGTGAGTTCGGACCGTAACCCCAACTACGTCACTGATCAATTTGGTTCCCAGGCGAAGCACTGAACCGAGACGAAGACCTCTACTTTGCATGTGAGTCTGCTCATGTTCGGCACTTCTGTTACACGAATCACTGCTGACCGACGCTTGTGCAGCACCGCCCACACGGATACAAGCTTTGCCGTCGGCTTTGCTTGCTCACCCCGAGATTGCTCAATTGAAAGAGCAAATAGAAGCGGTAGTCAGCGGAAGTGGGCTGCATTGGGTTGGAGACATTGTCGGTGTGTAGTGATCGTCTTGTCTTGTGTTTAAGTCACTAATATCGTACAGGCGCATTAACCCAAATTCGTCATCTGCTCAAACCTGATGGCGTTTTCGTCGGTGCAGTCTTTGGTGGAGACAGTCTGTTCGAGCTCCGGTGAGTGTTATCAAGTGTTCAAGGTCTATGAACAGTGTACTGACCATACGCCCGGTTGCAGGACATCACTGCAGCTGGCGGAGCAGGAGCGGAGGGGAGGTATCGCCAATCGAGTCTCACCCATGATCAGCGAGTCGGATCGCTTTTTATCTCGTCGCTTATATCACTAACAAACGCCTAGACCCGACCGATGCACCGTCATTACTGTCCCGAGCCGGCTTTACGCTCACGACAGTGGACGTGGAGGACATCACCATCAACTATCCTTCTATCTGGGAGCTGATGGCCGATCTACGCGACATGGGCGAGAGCAATGCGATCCTGGGACGAAGAACACATATCTCCCGTGATGTTCTTCTGGCCGCTGAATCTATTTACAAAGGTAAGTTTCCAATTCCACTTACCTAAGTATCGTGCTGAACAGTTCACAGAGTTATATGGCTCAGAAGATGGTGCGAGCATCCCTGCGACTTTCCAGATCATCTTCCTCGTGAGTATGGCACATCTGTGTCCTGCTTCTCCTGCCTTATTGCAATTATACGGACTAACAATATCGCTCGCAGATTGGCTGGAAACCTGGTCCGACCGAGCCAAAGGCCCTGGAGAGAGGAACCGCAAAGACAAGTCTGAAGGACGTTTTGTAAAGTATATATGGCAAGGCATATTGTTTTGGTCAACTTCACTCCCATTGCCAAGCTGCTTTTGGAGGGCAAATCAGATCTACTGATTGATATACTGACAAGAGTTGACTTGTGTAGTTCGTGCAGACATGACTGTGACGACGATCGTCCAATCGTCCAATCGTCCAATCGTGCGGCTGCTAATGAAGACGCCGATTTCACGTTTGCTGATTCCCGTCAACTCACCTGCTCAACATCGCTTGCTTTTTCTGCTGAGTTTATATAGTCAGCACAGTCATTGACCAGCTATGACAATGGTCGTTGTTGAATAAAAGCCTGGTCCCCATTGCATGTATTGTGACCATGAATAGGCGAGTTTCATTCCAGAACGTCGTCGATTTTATCCAGCTTAGCATTCTTGTCTTCTGGCTCTCGAGGCGCGGTAGCGCCAGCTTGGTTCAGTCTAACCGTCTACGTGGCGGTAAGACTGATGCGCCGCTTTCGTCTTGCTGCTTCCGTCACCAATGACCAGATTGCAATCTCCATGATCGAGCCGCAGCGCCAGCAGAAATTATCGTCGATTAATCGGGGGACCAGAGAGCTAAGATGAAGACAGGCGAGTCTCGTTAGAATGTAGGACTGCCTGTCAACCCCAGATATTTCACATAATTTCAGTGTGATTGGACTTCCTCATCGCGGTTGTCCATTGAGACGATGTGTCTGCTCTCTTCCCGACCGCGACATGACATCAACCTTATAACGTGTGAATCTTACGTCCAGTTTCCACCACTGAAATGAGTGAAGCTGCACCGTGACAGGGGCCAAGTGCCAAACGAGGTTATCAAGAGCCAGGAAGGATTGAAACGCTAGCTTGAGGAGATCAGAAGCAAAGCATGTGATCGAAGAAGGAAAATGATCTCAAGGTTGTCTGCCAACACCAGACTGAAAGCTTCTGATCAATGTCGTCATATGTACACATGGACTCAACGCTGAGAACAAGGGTTGATTTTGTATCGAGCTCTGAGCGGGCTTCAACGCAAAAGTTACTCTTGCGGAGACTGAGCAGAGCCAGAGACGTTGACGGAAGCTGCAGAACGCTCCGCTGCTATCGGTAAGTGTAAGGCAGAAGGCAATACGAACGTGGCGCCGCCAAGAGTCGTTCACCGCTCTTGACTCTACACTTGACCGCCAACTATCGAATACCAGACTTGAGCTGGGCTAATTAGATTTTGGCATGGCTTTTGCACTGCTGCCAGCTCACACCATACGTAGGAGGGAGTACACAGGGATACATGGGTCTAAAGTATACATCTTCACCCCATTCTCTCTAGAGCCATTTGCAAACCACTGACCTCGCTCGATGACATGCCGGCCTTCTTCGCTTCGCGTATTCGCTCCGAGATCTCCTTCTTCTCCTTTTCGAGCGCATCCTTTTCATCCAACAGCGACTCATCGTGGAGATGAGTAAAATGTCGCCAGAGGAAGAAGACGAGAGCGACTACTGTAAGTCCTTTACGTCGTATGTAGACACTCACGGACGCCTAAGCGCATATCCACGGCGCAAAGCAAGAAACCAAGAATGGTTTGAAGCCAGCTCGCGACTTTGGCGTAGCGCCTATACCGGTGTCAGTCCCTCCAACAACATATAACACAGCCATACTCACTCTTCCTCTTCTTTCTGTCGCTTGGCGATCTTGAGCAACTGGATATCCTTTTCCAGCATATCCCCCGCCCAAGGGTTCTTCGACGTCGCCTTGAGCTTGTCCTTGTCAATCGGTGGCGCCATCAAGTCCGCCGCATCTGTCACAAAATTAAGTCTTACCCGCCGACAAGCGACTTACCATCCGGAACATTGTCCCACCAGAGAGTACCGGCTTCTTCGCCTGCCTTGGGTCTTAGACCATCTTGGAACGGCACCAATGCAGGCCTACCAGGTCCCTGCATAGTGAGAAAATAGTTCTTACGGAAAGATAGATTCGAAGGGTCGTCTTTACTTGAACTAGACCCGGAAACCTGTTTTGGAGCTGGGTTACCAACTTTTTTAGATGACGATGACGACGAAGACAGTTTGCCGTCGCGCACATCAGAAGAGGAAAGTGGCTTGGATTTGGATTTAGAAGACGATGACGAAGAGGAAGAGGAAGAGCTCTTGACATTAGACAACGCTTTGGCTCGATCGTGAGCAGCTTCTTGTCGTGACAGAATGTGATAACCGACATAGGCGATAATGATGAGCAACATGAATGGCGGAGAAAGAAATGGGATACTGCTTATAGAGCCGTCCGCAGCAAAGCCGAACGGCGTATACGGGAGGGACGGGTGCGAGGCTGACATCAGTGTCTGAGCAGTAACGGATACCCACCAAAACCCATCACGACAAGCACGAGCAAAGCTTGCTCGAAAGGGCCCATGGTGAACCCCACCTTCTTCTTCTTGTCATCTTTCTTGGCTGGCATGGTCGATGAGTTGTCAGTTCGTGAAATTAGATCAGTGGTATGTTGGAGTAGGCAGATGTGAGATGTGAGATGTGAGATGCGGCATGCGATTTATATTATGGCCTCTGCGTGGGCTTCACCATACCAAGGTGTGACAGCACTCAAAGGATCCCGGTCAACCCTCCAAGGTCTCTCAAAGGACGCTGCGTAATGTAGACAATGCATAAAAGCCCTCAAAGCCTACAGTCGTGGGATATCTACTCGGTGTTGGTAACGGGGAACCTGTTGTGCTCGTCAGCACAAAGAAAATATAACTCGTACTGGGACATCATCACTCACTCGAAGTGCACGTCCTTACCGGCAAGGGTTCGGTAAACGGAAGAGAAAGTGTCGAGCTTGTATTCGAGGTTGTTTTGGTCCTTGTTGTCAAGGTAGCTGAGGAGAAAAAGTTAATACATAGCAGTATAGCACACACGTGACGACACTTACACCCTGATCAACTTGCCGCCATCCTGAGCAACGCGGGTTCGCTTGCCAATGATCTCACTGGGCCAAACGAGCTCCTCGAGGATCTTCTCGTGGACAGCGGTAAGAGTGCGGGAACGGGGACGCTTCTGGAGACCGGCACCACCGTTACGCTTGGGTTTAGGGAGGACTCGGCGTTGGGAAAGGAAGACAATGTATTTGTCGGAGAGCTTCTTCTCGAGCTCACGGGTAAGCCTGGAGGGTGGGGCGATTGGCGCATGGGAAAAGATGAAGGATGATGGAGGATGGGGAAAAATGCGATTATGACGGGTAAAAGAGGATTCAAGTGGGACAGAGCATCGCGGCCATCAGCCAAGACTCCAAAGTGGCTCGTGCCGCCCCATTCGACGAAGACAGAACCAAGGGAGGTGGGCCTGAATAGTCCCTCCGTCTACCTCGGTTCTGCCTTACGTCGAGCGCAAGCGGCAGTCTTTAATAATTTCTCCTATTGACTCACCTTTGCTGGACCTTGTGGAAGGCCTTGACCTGGGGAACGGGGACAAAGACGATGACGGCCTTCTTGCCGCCCTTGACGTCGACCTCCTTGGCGGCGGAGAACTGGAGCTGACGGAGCTCGGACTTGAGCTCGGGAACGTTCTGCTCAAGGTCAATGAGAGCTTGAGCAATTTGTTGCTCAATCTCCGAAGGAGGTGTTTGAGGGGCGTTGGCCGTACGAAGGATCTTGTTTTGGAAAGACATCGTGCTGATGTGTTTTGTGCGTGTGAGCGGATGAAGGGGGGTGAGTCGTTGAAGAAGATTGAGACCTACGCGGCTTTTTTGAGGGATAAGGAGGTATTCGACAATGTGTATTAAAGGTTTTGAGGATTGCACCGGTGTGCCAAGCAGCGACAGTAGCGAGCAGCAGCAAAGCACCAAGCAGTCTGTCAGTGAGTGAGCCAGTGAGCAATCGCCCAGTCAACAGCTCTGAGCCAAAACCCAACACCATAGTAAAAAGGAAGCAAACGAGTGTGGCACACGTGACTCCACCACTTTCGTCTGGCTTTCGGTGTTTGCTTAAATCCGATACGAGCGTTGTAGCAGTGATCCCATGTTGCTTTCCTCGTTTACAGAATTGTGCCTTTTCATGCTCTCGTTCGTCTGCAACTAGACGATTGATCATCTCTGGGACCGAACAGTGACGACTGCGCAATCAGAGTTGATCTCTCGTAGTGGAGGCTCGCCCACAGAATTGTTTGGACCTTCCGTGTGCTTGAATCAACGCATATAATCTGCCTATACTATCAACGGAATCATTCAAGTGTATCTCCTCACTCTTCCGAATAGCAAGTCTCCGTGGTGTAAATGGCGAAGGTATCTGTCATATTTGTTACCAAACACTCCTGGGCCATCTTGAGCACCAGAGAGCTCAAAAGATGTCAAACCGTTTTCCTATTGTGTGTTGATTACCTCTCTGACTAAATCAACCCCAGCTACATCAGCCTGCATTCTGGTGATCTAATGGGTACGTTTGAATGGTCATCTCGTTAAAGATTGGCGCATCGCTGCGAACTCTTTAGTGCTACAGTCACAGAGCAATATGTCCGCCTAGCACAAATGATGATGAGATCGAAGCAACCCAAGGCAGCCTGCTAGAGAAGCTTACACCCCGAGTGACACACATTGTACGACACGTTGCAGCAGGACTGCAATTCCGGCGCTTTCCTAAGTGACCTGATCTAACTCCCTATCTCTAGGTGACTGATCAACACTTCCGTCCACACTGGAGTTATGGGTTCAGAAAGCGAGCTGAAGGGCGCTTAGCATGCCTGTATCCTCGGTCCCAGCTCATGGAAGACAGCCTCGCCACTCAGTCATTACGCCACAATTCGCTCCATAAGTCATCGCATGGCTGTTGTACAGCAACCCATCCGCCCAAGAGAGTTGAAGCGTGGCACTGCCGCGCGACACGCAACTTGCTTCCCGCGACACTTGAGCATGATAACACTATCGTCCCATTCGCCTCAACGACCCATAGTACGCCAGAAGCATCTTCAAATGAGTAACGGGGACGGCCTCAGTCACTGACCCAGGTTCAAATGTGCGCGAGCCACGCATTATAGTAGATGCGCGCCCGTAGAATGAGAGACGTCGTCTTGCCGCTCAAGGAAAGATGCCACCTTCCTCTCCTTTCTCGACCATCCGTGAAGAGGGGCAACGCCCAGATCACCTCGTCCTGGTAAGAGTCGCTCGGAGCTGTTGGATCCTCGAGTGTTCTCAAACAATTCTCGGCAAATCCCCAAGAGGACAAACGGACCCGAAGCCCACAAGCTGCTCGAGGCGCATCCTTACAGGCTAGACTCACAGCACTGGTTCCAGCCTTATTACAACGTGTTGCATCAATCTATCTCACCGTTATGTGACAAGACATAATCAAAGCCCTGTTTGCCCACACCGGCGTTGCTCTTAAATCTATCTAAACTCGCTTGCTCGATCCTACGCGCGACCATCTTTGTAGGGAAGGCGGAAACGAGCATTGCTCGTTGCTTGAACAGTGTCGAAGAAGAACCTCGAGGAGCGTATGTGATGAGTTCCAGACACGATATGTATTGTGCGAGACTGAGGTTGACGGACATTGCTGTAGCAGAGGTGGTGGATGGGTCAACGAACACCACCTCGCGCACGAATGTTGTCGGTGGAAGGTGAAAGAGCTGTCGTGTGAGCATACAGCTATATAATGACGACTCACCTTGGTGATCCACTTAGGAGCTCCTTGCTGTATACCTATCAACCTCTCACTCCGCAGGATGCCCGTCTCCGCATCCACCGACCGTTCTACCGTGTCGACAGAAAACACGTGGGTTGCAAACGGATTTGGGTATTTGCGATGTAACAGGTTGAGCGTATGCGTGGCGGGGAAGCTTGCTGGTGAGTTACAATCGCGGTGTGAGGGGACTCACTCGAAATCAACCTCATTATCAAACACTTTCATAGCTGTCTAATGTCATTATTGGTTCCAATGCTGGAGGAGATGAAGGATGTTTACAATGTTTAAATGAAGTGAGCGAGGGTGAGCGTAGGGTGAAGTGACCCGCGTCATCAAGCGTATATAGTGACATCCGTCAGTTTCCCACGGTCACCTCTTCTCTGTTGTTATCATACCTGTAGATATCAAAATCTCTCTCTACAGACCATCTTCCGACGTCATCTTGTGCATGCATCCTGGCCACTGTCAACAGAGCGACCACCATGATCCGTCAACCTGGAACACAGATAAAGTGGGTGAAAGCCTACTTGCAAAGTGCTTACATCTGCTGCAGACTTACCAATGTCAGCATTGTGCGCATAAAAAAGGGTGGGAAGCGATTCGAGGTAAGTTTCAGAGGTTTTTGATATTAGCTGATGATGGCAGATCGCATGCTACCAAAATAAAGTCTCTGAATTCCGTTCGGGAGTGTGAGTGTCTGTAACAGGCTTAACTGATAATTAGTGAGACCGATCTCTCGGAGATCCTTCAGATCGAGCAGGTGTTCAACAATGTGCCAAAGGGCCAGGTTGCGAAAAAGGAGGATTGGCAAAAGGCCTTCAACACCGAGGACATGGCCAAGGTAATCGAGGAGGTGAGGGAACTCGGCGCAGGGTAAAGCTGACCATCAGATCTTGCGCAAGGGCGAGCTGCAGATCAACAACTTGGAACGGGGCCATCAATTATCGTCATTAGCAAGAGAGATAGCTACGATGGTCTCTGAGATGACGGTTGACCCGAACACGTCACGGAAACATACCGTCGGGATGGTCGAAAAGGCAATGGCGGAGACTGGTTTCAGCGTCAGAGCTGATCGGCCCGCCAAAGCCCAGGCGCTAGAGCTGATCAAGAAGCTGAGTGATGGAGAGGTGTTGCCGGTTCGCAGAGTTCGAATGCGGATACGAATCACAATGCCTAGCAAGGACGCCAAGCGTGTGAAAGAGAAGGTCATAGCAGAGTGCGAGGAAGTGGAAGAGGATGAGATGGGGGCAGAGTGGGAAGCTGTGAGTGGTGTCGACGTGATGACAATGCTAATTCGGCAGATTGTCCAAATAAATCCTAGCGCTTTCCGCACTCTGACCGAGCTGGTGAACACCGAAACGAAGGGCAAAGGACGGGTCGAATCGATGGGTGTAGCGGGATGATCGTAAACAGCTGCTAGAGTCGAGGGTTTTGCGAGGTCTTGCATTGATGTGTGCTAGATGCACAGGCTGGTTGTGAGATGATGAAATCAAGTCCCACCATCACATCGGGCTCAATGCATGTCCGCCATACATATCGCAATAGAGTATTTCCGATGGATGCTGCCCACCATGTAGCTAGAGTCGGAAAGACAAGCACGATGTATGCATGCACAGGAAGCATAGGGATGAACAGCGTCTCGGACAATGGATTAGCCCCCAACTAGCTGCCACCACTGTATGAATCACCGAAATTCCGCCACACTCAGGTCGCGATCAACCCTTTGTAAGCCTATATGGCTTTTGCTCAATAACACTTCATCTTACAGTTGACCACATCAACCGAACAGCCATGTCGGAGGATCGTCCAGCGTTGCAGACGTACTCGGCTCCGCAAGAGATCCTGGACGAGCATGCAGAGCTCGCCGACGAGGATGACACCCCGGACATCTTCACCGACAAGGCGCAATCAAAGCAAGTTGCCGCCAGGCAAAGCGATTACCACCTTCGTCGTTTCAACCGTGCGGAAGGGCAAGGAGAGGGCGAAGATGAATCCTATGCGGATCGTATGAGGCTGGCCAACTTGCAGCGGGAGGAGGAAAGAGTGCGTCGTTTCAAGGAACAGCAGGACAAGGACGGGGAGCAGGAGAAACCGCTGGATGACAAGACGCCTCCAAGGGCGATCGCTGGTGGAGATACGCCGCCTCGCGCCATAGCAGGGGATGATACTCCGCCCAAGGCGACAGCTGGTGATGACACTCCACCCAGGGATGTAAAGAAGCGACGATGGGATGTTGAAGAGGTCAAAACTGAGCCTGAAGAAGCACCGAAGAAGAGAAGATCGCGTTGGGACCAGACACCGGACGAGACGAAACCTGAGACGGTAAAGCGGTCGCGATGGGATCAGACCCCGGCAGCAGCTTCCACATCGGCAGTCGCGCCTGTGTCAAGCAGTGTAGGAGGTGGTATGACCATGGTAGAGGATGCAAGATACCGACGGATGACGGATGAGGAGCTGGATAGCTTACTTCCTTCAGAAGGCTACGTCGTGGTACCCGTTCCAGAGGACTACAAACCCGCTCCATCAGTCAGGAAGATGATTCCTGCGCAAGAGGCAGGGTTTATGATGCAAGATGAATCGGATGCGGCAAAAGCTCGAGCGGCGGCGGGCGGCATTCAAGGATCAAACGAGCAGACAGAGATCGAAGGAATCGGAACGCTCCAGTTCTTAAAACCAGAGGACACGCAGTACTTTGCGAAAGTACTCGGAGAAGGCGGTGGCGAGGAGGATGACGCGGGCTATTCATTGGAAGAATTGAAGGAGAGGAAGATCATGCGACTGCTGCTCAAGATCAAGAACGGCACACCGCCAGTGAGAAAGACTGCCTTGAGGCAGATCACGGACAGGGCTAGAGAGTTTGGAGCCGGTCCACTGTTCGACAAGATCCTGCCGTTACTGATGGAGAGAACGCTGGAGGATCAAGAGAGGCATTTGTTGGTCAAGGTTATTGATCGAGTCTTGTACAAGCTGGACGATCTGGTCCGACCTTATGTTCACAAAATTCTCGTCGTCATCGAACCTCTTCTCATCGACGAAGACTACTACGCGAGAGTCGAAGGAAGAGAGATCATCAGTAATTTGGCCAAGGCAGCTGGTCTCGCTCACATGATCTCCACTATGCGACCAGATATCGACCATGTCGACGAGTACGTGCGAAACACCACAGCAAGAGCCTTCTCCGTTGTCGCTTCAGCTCTCGGTATTCCCGCACTCCTGCCCTTCCTCAAAGCCGTTTGTCGCTCAAAAAAGTCGTGGCAAGCGAGGCACACCGGTATCCGTATTATTCAACAGATCGCAATCATGATGGGTTGCGCCATTCTCCCTCATTTGCGCAACTTGGTCGATGCAGTAGCGGACGGGTTGCAAGACGAGCAGCAAAAGGTGAGAACGATGACTGCATTGTCTCTCGCGGCGTTAGCAGAATCCGCAGCGCCTTACGGTATCGAATCTTTCGACAATGTGCTCAAACCTTTGTGGCTTGGTATCCGTCAACACCGAGGTAAAACCCTCGCGGCTTTCCTCAAGGCGATCGGTTACATTATCCCTTTGATGGACCCGGAATACGCTGGATATTACGTTCGCGAATGTATGCCTATCCTCATTCGAGAGTTCCAGACATCAGATGAGGAAATGCGCCGCATCGTCCTTCAGGTTATCAAGCAGTGTGCGATGACGGAGGGAGTTACGCCGACATACATCAAGGAGGAGGTGTTGCCAGAGTTTTTCAAGGCGTTTTGGGTGCGCCGAATGGCTTTGGACAAGCGGAACTACAAGCAGTTGGTCGATACGACTGTGGAGCTTGCAACTAAGGCGGGAGTCAGCGAGATTGTGGGCAGGGTCTGCAATGATTTGAAGGATGAGTCGGAACCGTTCAGGAAGATGGTCATGGAGACGATCACCAAAGTCATTGCGAACACGGGTGCCGCGGATGTCGACGAAAGGCTGGAGGTGCTTCTTATCGATGGCATCATCTTCGCGTTCCAAGAGCAAACCTTGGAGGACACTGTCATGCTGGACGGCTTCGCCACAGTAGTCAACGCGCTTGGCGGCAGGGTCAAGCCTTACCTCCCACAAATCGTTTCGATGATTCTCTGGCGATTGACCAACAAGTCGGCAAAAGTCAGAATGCTCGCGGCTGATCTTACCACGAGACTGGCGCCGATTATCAAATCTTCCGGCGAGGACATGCTCTTGAGCAAGCTGGGCGTGGTCATTTTTGAGCAATTGGGTGAAGAGTATCCTGATGCATTGGGAAGGTGAGTCTAAACAAAATAGGAATCAGGCTAACGTCAGTCTCATCGCCGCTGAGGGTGCCATTGCCAACGTGGTCGGTATGACTCAAATGAACCCGCCTGTCAAGGATTTGTTGCCTAGAATGACGCCAATTCTCCGAAATCGACACGAAAAGGTGCAAGAAGCGACCATCAACTTGATCGGTCGAATTGGTGAGTCAAGTCATACACGATCTTGCGCTGACTTTCAGCCGATCGTGGTGCCGAGTTTGTCCCAGCCAAGGAGTGGATGCGAATCTGTTTCGAGCTTCTCGACCTATTAAAGGCTCACAAAAAGGCAATTCGACGTGCCGCAGTCAACTCCTTTGGTTACATTGCCAAGGCCATCGGTCCGCAAGACGTGCTCAGTGTGCTCTTGACCAATCTCAAGGTGCAAGAGCGTCAAAGCCGTGTTTGCAGTACTGTCGCCATCGCCATTGTCTCGGAAACCTGTGGTCCTTTCACCTGTATTCCTGCGATTCTCAACGAGTACCGCACACCAGAGCTCAACGTACGAAATGGTTGTCTCAAGGCGCTTGCGTTCGTGTTTGAATACGTTGGCGAGATGTCGAAAGACTACATACACTCAGTCGTGGGTTTGCTCGAAGACGCTTTGACAGACCGAGACCACGTCCATCGTCAAACCGCTTGCGCTATCGTCAAGCATTTGGCTATCGGCGTTGCTGGTTTGGGCTACGAAGAAGCATTGACCCATCTGCTCAACCTCGTCTGGCCCAACATATTCGAGACCAGTCCTCACGTCATTGGTGGTGTCATGGATGCTATCGAGTCGATGCGACTTGGTATTGGACCCGGCCCGATCCTCTCATACGTGTTACAAGGGTTGTTCCACCCAGCAAGAAGGGTTCGGGAAGTTTATTGGCGAATATACAGTGAGTTGAAACTACGAGGAAACAAGCTGACAGAATAGATACCTTGATACTGGGTGCATCCGACGCAATGGTTCCCTTCTACCCGGACCTTGGCTCTGCATCGGATCTCGCATCAGGGCAGGACTATACGAGACATCAGCTGTTGATGTGGGTGTGAGAAGTTGTACGAATTATTTCATGCATATAACGTTTATAACACATAACAAGTGAATGATCACGTGGTCAACGTCATTGTGGTGTACTAGCCTCCACCAGAGGTGCTCATTCCCGTGTACATTGTAATAAGATCAACACCGTCATTCTCATTCATGCACGCTGCTCGTATACATAGCAAACTCACTGCACATCATGTCTTCGAGTGAGTAGTCGTATGGCAAAAGCGTACTGAAATTGCAGCGACCGAGTGCTGTCCACCGCAATCCACTTCCGACCCGTCCAAGCCAAAGGTGCCGCATCCTGTGTCGAAGCCGACGGGGTATGAGCTCAAGGGCCGCTTCGACTCGATAGGGAGCTATGACAGAGTCTACGTGGTGAGCATAAGGTGAATTTACAGCAGCGCTGACGTTAGACTGGTCCCGAAGACGCAGATCACGCTCTGGTCGTCATTTACGATATCTTTGGTTTCTGGTGCGTTGATTGGGTACGGCATTGCTGACAAACAGGGAGACAACACTTAGGGTACGGCACTGCGACAGGTTTTAGCTGATGCCAGGGCTCCGACTTACTTGCATCGCATCTCACACTGACGTCTCCGACGACCATCTATATGCCCGACGTCTTCCGCGGCAAACCCTTCCCCATGGACAAGGACGGCGACAAGGACGAATTGGCCAAGTTCTTTGCTGGAACGTGAGTGGGGATATCAGTGCCGAGCTTACAGCAGAGCCAAACTGTCCGACCGACTGCCTGAAGTGATCGACTTTGCAAAGTCCCTCAAGCAAAGCAAGGTCTCCATTCTGGGCTATTGCTGGGGTGAGTCTCACTTACTTGGACTACGACTGAATATCACTTTACAACAGGCGGTAAACTGACGCTCCAAGCGCTCGCTTCGGAGAAACCTTTTTGCTGTGGAGCTGTCATACACCCTGCCATGATCGCAGCAGAGGACGGAGACAACCTCAAGGTCCCTCTGGGTTTTTATCCCAGCATGGTGAGTTATATAACATCGAATCCTGCTGAAACCCAGGACGAACCGAAAGACGTTGTCGAGAAGATCTCCAGCGCACTTGACAAGAAATCCGACTCTCACCTGTATGACACTGTGTAGGTGGTGCCAGACGAGAGCTGCGCTGATATCAGTCATCATGGCTGGGCTGCTGCGCGAGCCGATCTCTCAGTCCCGGAAAACCTCAAGCAATACGAAGATATATACCAGCGTGTTGCAGACTACTTTACTCGACTTAAATGCTAGAAAATCCATCTCCTCCTCCGCCATCGGGAGGGGTAGAAGCGATATGTATATGATTCGCGCATGTCCCAATTGCCGCTTCGTCCCCTCGATCCTGACCACGCGTTGCGGCGACCACTGACTTTTAGCTCATATATACCACTTTGCGTACTCACGGAAAGAAGCGGCCGCGGCCCGAAGCTAAAGATTCAGCCTTACTCTTTGCATCGCACTCACATATAGGCAATTGCCATCCGCAGTTCCAACACATCAAAATGTCATCCGACACAAGTGGTATCACGGGAATACCGCAGACATGCCCCGTACGTCTAGTGCGACTCGCTTGCATGTATCCGCCGCAGCTCATGCAGCATTGCGGAGGGATTGGCAAGAGTTGTCGCTGTCATAAGCTCATGACAATGTAGAGTCACCTACAGAGTAGTATATTCCAACTTACGTGAGCGTCGCAATCAGACGCTAGACTCACCCATAATAGTCGATAGATAATCCCGAAAGGGATGCTAGATGCAAGCTCGTAAGAAAATTGTTGTTTGATGTAGAGCAAGCCGAAGCTATTGACATGGGCGGCATCCTTTGTTCTTATACGTCAAAGGAGCGTGCAAGTGCAAACCACCAAATGTCACCTCTCATTCAATTCGTATGTTCTTGTCAATGCAATGCCCATTCACTAAGTCTCCTCGCGCTATCCATCCTGCCTGACTGCCCCAACGAACACATTATGTCTCTCGAAGGTACGTACTTCGAATGCGGCGTTGTTAACACCCCCAGAACAACATGTGCCTGCCACTCTGCCCCATACTTTCGATTTGCACGTGTTCGCAAACCATTTCAACAAGAACCCTCTCCCACCTGCCGCTTGCGCGTTGATCGATTTGCCGAAAGACGTCTTCGTTGATACGGAGGAAGAAATCAATCTCATTGCCGCAAGTCTATGGGTGATGAGCGTCAAATACGACAATTTGCCCTCCGAGGAGAGGCCGACCAACAGAGAAGGTATCAGAAAGGTGGGCGACCGCTTATGAATTGTGCTGACGACAGTGGATTATCAAGCACCGCAACGACGCGATTGATCGTCTTGCAGACAAAGTGGAACCGCCTTTCCGTGAGTACTACGTGGAGCGCCACCGCTCATGTTCAGATGCGTCCACCGTGGACCAGGTCGATAAGGACGTCGCCGCTATGATGGAGGAGCTGTTGTTGAAATCGCTCCCGCAGGAGAAGCCCAAGGACAAGTGATACACTTCAATTGAATGCATCACGCGAATCGTCTTGCACGTTCATACGCCCGCATCTCCTCGTCCAAATCTGCCTGAGTTTTTGGCTTTTTGACTACTGGCTTGTCTACTTCCATCGCGTTGCCAGCTTTCTTAGCTCGTCCCACTTTCTGCGCTCCGGTGGAAAGACGTGGTGGCTTGTTCTTCGGTTTCGCATGAGCCGCTGGTCCTGATTGAAGGCGATTGAGCAGGGCTGCGCCAGGGGCATTCTTTGCGCGATTCGCCTTTTGCTTTTCGAGCAGGCTACCTGTCAGCCGTGTGTCTAGAGTTGTAACACTCACGATAATTGTTTGGGATCAGCATTTCCCGCCTTACTCATCCGCGCGAGCAATTTGAGACCGAGCGGTTTGTCATTGACCGGGGCGATCTTCTTTGCGGGAACAGCAGGCCTTGGCGCAGATTTTGGTGCGACAGGAGTCGCTTTTGTCGTTCGAGAGGCCAGTGATGGGGCAGAAGGTAGAGATTGTGTTGATTTGAGTATGTGGTGCACCGTAATGACAAACACTATCATCCGGTCAGCAGGATGGTCCAGTACCGAAGCACCCACTCTTGTCAATCTGCTGCCCAGAGTATTCCCGCCGTATTCTCTCTGCGTCGCCATCGGCGGCCACGCTCACGATGGCCGAGCCATATGATTTACCGTTGGATCCGTACAATGAGGTGACAGAGGTCGTCGCCAATGGCAAGCGGAGTGGTTCCGCAAGGAGAAGATCCTAAAAGGGGTCAGACGATATCCAAGGCGGAAAACCCACTTTCAGATCACTCTCTGTGACATCGAGTGGTAAGCCTGTAAACAGGACTTTGGGCGCGTCGGCTGCTTGCATGGGCGAAGATGACGACCCTGCCTGAGCTTGGTAAGGGTTGGAATAGTTGAACGACATTATTGTGGTAGTAGACGAGGAGTGTGTGGTGAGTAATGTACGTGACTGATCAAGCTATTGCTATTGTACTCGAAGTATCTATCTATAAACAATCAGAGCGTGTAATGATGTCGATTGCCACATCAATGATAACGCCGTAGTGGGTGTATTGAAGTATCATTGTATGCTGTGCAGCTTTTCTATAACGCCGCTGGTCTCTCACACTCATTCACTCCCTTTTTCCTCCTTTTTCTTTTGTTTTTCCATTATCTCTCTCTTTTTCCTCTTTCTTCAGCGAGTTCAGAACACAACAGTCTGCAAGGTATGTCACGTTCAATCTACGAAGCCGCCCTCGTCATAGAGGCATCTATTTACTGCAGGTCGCTCACCAGCGCTTATTATTTTGCAGCCTTCAAAAACCCTACGTAAACGCTACTATCCAACTCTCTCACGTGGTCGATCCCGCATAAAAATCTTACCAATCTACGAAAAACATCAAAAATGTCTTCCGACGCCACCTCTCCAGCTCCCGCTGCCGCCAAGCCGGCGCCTACCCCCGCTGTCCAGCCCGCAGATGGTGCGGCACCTTCCGCACCTACCCAGCCTTCGGCTTCGGCGAGCCTCTACGTCGGTGAGCTCGATTCGAGCGTCACCGAGGCTATGCTCTTCGAGATCTTCAACATGATCGGGCCAGTTGCCTCGTGAGTCTTTTGTTGTTAGAGCATCACTGACATTCAGCATCCGAGTCTGCCGTGACGCTGTTACCCGTCGCTCTCTCGGTTACGCCTACGTCAACTACCTCAACGCCTCCGACGGCGAGCGTGCCCTTGAGCACCTCAATTACTCTCTCATCAAGAACCGTCCTTGCCGCATTATGTGGTCGCAGCGTGACCCTGCTTTGAGGAAGACTGGACAAGGCAACATCTTCATCAAGAACCTTGACGAGAGCATTGACAACAAGGTAGGTAAACCATTCACCTGCATATAGCTGACTTCCAGGCTCTGCACGACACCTTTGCCGCGTTTGGTGACATCCTCTCGTGCAAGGTCGGCACCGACGAGAGCGGCAAGAGCCGAGGCTTCGCGTGAGTATCACATTTCAAAAAGAGAGTACAAGCTGACTTTGCATAGCTTCGTTCACTACTCTACCGGCGAGGCCGCCGATGCTGCCATCAAGGCTGTCAACGGCATGTTGTTGAACGACAAGAAGGTCTTTGTCGGTCATCACGTAGGCAAGAAGGAGCGTCTCTCCAAGGTTGAGGAGCAGAAAGCCCAATTTACCAACGTCTACATCAAGAACCTTGACACGGAGACCACTGACGAGGAGTTTGAGGCTCTTCTTCAGCCTTTCGGCGAGACCATCTCCATCGCCGTCAGCCGTGACGAGTCTGGAGCTAGCAAGGGTTTCGGCTTTGTCAACTACGAAAGTCACGAAGCTGCCAAGAAGGCCGTTGACGAGCTTAACGACAAGGATTTCAAGGGCAAGAAGCTTTACGTTGGCCGAGCCCAGAGCAAGCTCGAACGGGAGGCCGAGCTCAAGAAGAGCCACGAGGAGAAGCGACTTGAGAACGAGGCTAAGAGCGCAGGTGTCAACCTTTACGTCAAGAACCTTGATGGTGAGTTGTTCGCGCACGAGTAGCGCTGACGTACTGTAGATGAATGGGATGATGACCGTCTCCGTGCCGAGTTCGACTCTTTCGGCACTATCACTTCATGCAAGGTCATGAAGGACGAACAAGACGTCTCAAGGGTACGTGTCAACGTTACTGAATTGTGCTGATAGTTAGGGCTTTGGCTTTGTTTGCTTCGCCTCTCCTGACGAGGCCACCAAGGCGGTGTCTGAAATGAACGGCAAGATGATCGGCACCAAACCTCTTTATGTCGCTCTCGCGCAGCGCAAGGACGTCCGTCGTCAGGCTCTCGAGTCGCAGATGGCTCAGCGTGCCAACCAGCGCATGCAATACGGCGGCGCTGGCGGCTTTGGTGGAGTTCCAGGCTACATGGGCCAGCCGGTTTACGGTTACCCTCCCATGCCCGGCTACCAGCCCCTTCCCGGCATGCCTCCTATGCGTGGTCCCATCATGGGCTACCCTGGTGGTCCCCAGAACGTTATGCAGTCTCGCCCCCGTTATGCGCCCAATGGTCAGCCCATGCCGGGCATGCCTGTTTACGGTGCACCTCCTGCTGCTTACGGCAACCTCCCTCCTAACTACCCCGGCCGTCCCGGCGGTGGTGCTCGTCTTCCCGGCGCTCCTTCCGCCGGTGGTCCTCGTGCCAACGGTGGCCCTAGCCCCGTCGGAGCTCCTCAAGGCCTCCCCACCAGCTCGATCCCTCGCGGCGGTCAAGCTCCTCAATCCTCTCGTCTTGATGCGCAAGCTCAGGCCCCTCAAGCGTCTCGTCTCGATGCGCAAACACTCGCTCGTGCTCCTCCTGCAGACCAAAAGCAGATGCTTGGCGAGGCTCTCTACCCTTTGATCTTTGAGTGAGTCATTATTGCGCATATGAAGAAGTACCTCCTGACATGCCTCGCAGGACTCAACCCGACCTCGCTGGAAAGATTACCGGTATGCTTCTCGAGATGGACAATGCCGAGCTTCTCCACCTCGTCGAGTCGCCCCCTGCGCTCCAGGAGAAGGTCGACGAGGCTCTGCGTGTCCTTGCTGAGTGGGGCAAGGACGATGCGAAGGCCGACAGTGAAGCGGCTAAGGAGGAGGTTAAGGAGGAGAAGGCCGAGTAGAGATGTGATACCTTCTTTTTTTCCTAGTGATACCTCTCGGCGTTGTGTAGGGTATGTTGAGGGCATGCAGACTGTTTGTGTATACACTGCAGAGATCAAGTTGTGGCGTGACTTTGACCAAGATATGCTCAATACATCTAGAGCTACGAAAATGCGTTCAACTGCTCCGCTACGCCTGATGTATCGCCAAATGCGTTCTTCAACGCCATGATAGACACGTCCCGCAAATCTTCTCTATTCAAGCCAAAATGCTTTGCCGCCATTCGGTGTTCGTCGCTGCTACGGCTGTGAAACACTCCGACGTCGTCTGTACCCAAACTTAAGCCTGCTTTCTCTGACCACCACCAACCGAAATGATGATCGACATAACCGACGTGGCTCTGTGGCAACATGCCTGCGAGAACATTGCATGTAAGACATAGCTCGACAGCAATGCCCTCCGCGATGATGCGCCGTCGTAAGTCAAACGGGACATGTATAGCGTGTCCTAAGCGCAAAGGTTTCCAAGATAAGAGCTCCTCCAGCTCTGCACGTGTCGAACTCGCAGGAATTTCGGCAAAATGAAGTGTGAATGGTATCTTTCGTTGTCGTGCAAGCGCAAAAGCCGGGCGCAGACCATCAACGTCAACAGGAGCTTTAGGATCCCCCGCAAGATCCAAGCCTACGACCGCTCGACCTGCTTGGCGCAATTTGTGAGCCATATTGACAACGGCCATCGCCTCGACTGGGCTATGTCGGGCTCTGTCAATAGTCAGAATGAGGCCCACAACCATTTGCCCTTGCCATCCCTCGATGACGTCCAATACTGCTTCTATCGCGTCGTCGATTGTTGTTCCGGTCATAGCCCTGGGCGTTGTTCTCAATTCGAGATAAGCCACTCCGTCCGCTGCAAAGTCATTGAGTACAGAACGAGTCGCGTATTGAAGGGTCGGTATCGTATTGACCAACGAGTAGAGGTAAGTGTTGAAAAGAGCAAAGAAACTGCAGTGAGCGTCGCACTCCTATGTGTACCTACGCATTGATATTCTGTCCGACATCCTTATCTGCCAAAGCGACCTCTGGGGGTATCAACTCGAGCTCAGGTTCCTCTTTTTTTCGGATCTCCCATATCTCTTGCAAACAAGCTCTGCTGATACTCCCGGTGAGATGAGCGTGGAGCTAGATCATTAGTTTGTTGCGATTATTTGGCTCACTCACCTCGACTTTTGGCAGCCGTTTACAGAATTCGGCGTCGGCTGACATTATTTGTTGAGGATAAACGACAACAAACGCGAGGATTGTACTGAAAATGCATCCCGGTATTCTTATCTTTACAACTGCGGAATCTCTACTGTCCACAATACGGCTTTATCCGTCTTAACCCAAACAGTCGGATTCTCTGGCACTAGATGGTTCGACGTTGATAAGTCTCCTGTAATCGATGTGACCCAATCTAAAGATGAGCGCAAGCCTGATGCATCAGACTCACCAACGTCCCATTTCAAGCCTTTGGTTTTGACCCTCGCATTGTCTACACCGATCGGTAATATTCCGCAAGTCTGTCCCATTCTTTTGTGATCAATGGCAATGCTATGTGTCCCCTGCCTGTCAGCTCGACTGATGTTGATATAGCGCTCACTTCTCTCAAAACCCAAGTCATAGATTCTTCGCTGAAGACGTAAAACTCTCGATCCAGCTTGTACAACATAGACATTGTGTGCACCGTTTGATCCACACGTCCAGATAGTCCTCCCAGCATCACAATCGCCCAGTCTTCTGGCACTTCGGCAATGCACTTCATGAGATCCGTCGAGTATTCATCCTTGTCCTCAATGACCTTGACGCCTTTGCCTTCGTAAAATGTCCGTACATCACTTTTTATAGAATCCAGATCACCTTTGATCGCGTCGGGCAAGTAGCTAAGCCTCAGCTGGCATTCACAGTATTTGACAACTCACTCATGGTCTACATCGTACAATCGGTTGGCCCCGCCATCCGCACACAGTCTGATGCTCGCGGCATGCCACAGGACGTCGAGAAGATCTTTGCGGATTGGCTGATTTACAATGACGAGGGCGTAGTTTCTGCTAGCGTTGCCGTTGAGCAGCTCTGCACATGTCCAAGTGGTCGTCATCGAATGTATGAGAGAGTATATGCATAGCAAAGACGCGTTATACCGAGCTCTCACTTGAACCAGGCCAACGAGGTAACCGTTCAACATTTATTCCTTACGTAAATAAACCCTTAGCCGGGCTGGCGCCGTATCACCTCCTCCTCGTCATCATGCCATTCATTTCACTCTCCACTTCTCCCTTCCTTTTTCTTCTTCACACTACATCGTACCATTCCTTTCACAATGGTCAACGCAGACCCACGAATGTCCGACAAGGAACTGGCGCAGATCAATGCCGTGAGTGTCTTGGGGATGACTTTTGCTGACCTCTGCTAGGCTGCGGCAATCCGCGAATATGGTGTTGACCCTAGAATGGGTAGGTGTATCTTTCTGGGTGTGCGCTGACGATCAGATTATCGAACGGTCGCTGCGGTCAACGGGTAAGCTTTCTGCACAATTATTCCGCTAACGTGTTCAGTCCATTGGTCGTTCTCGACAACGTATCGGTGAGTGTTATCAACACGAATGCGGCTGACGTTCAGTTCCCCTCATACAATGAGATCGTTCAACTCACTCTCCCTGACGGCTCGGTTCGAGGCGGTCAAGTGCTTGAAGTCAGTGGAAAGAAAGCTGTTGTGCAGGTGAGCCACTTTATTCCATATCGTCACTGACAGCCAGGTTTTCGAAGGTACTTCTGGCGTCGACACCTCTGCTACTCGTGTCTCGTTCTCAGGCTCTTCCATGAAACTTGCCGTGTCAGAGGATATGCTGGGTCGAGTTTTCAACGGAAGCGGTGCTCCTATCGATAAGGGTCCCAAAGTCTGGGCTGAGGACTACCTTGACATCAACGGTGAGATTGAGCTTGCAAACGTGCGCTGATCTAGCAGGTTCGCCGATCAACCCATTCTCGCGTATTTATCCAGAAGAGATGATCCAAACGGGTATTTCCACAATCGACACAATGGTGAGGATTTTGCGCCTAGAACTACGCTCACAGATAGAACTCCATCGCCCGTGGACAAAAGATTCCCATCTTCTCTGCAGCAGGTCTTCCGCACAACGAAGTAAGTTAGACCTGCCAGGCCCACGCTGACTCGCAGATCGCGGCGCAAATCTGTCGCCAAGCCGGTCTCGTCAAACGCCCTGGTGCTACCAAAGGTGTGCACGATGGTCACGAGGACAACTTCTCGATCGTGTTCGCGGCAATGGGTGTCAATATGGAGACGGCTCGATTCTTCAAGCAAGACTTCGAGGAAAGTGGCAGTATCTCGAACTCGACGCTCTACATCAATCTCGCCTCTGATCCAACGTAAGTGATGCTCGTAGAATTTGCGCTTACTTTTACAGAATCGAGCGTATCATCACGCCTCGTCTTGCATTGACTACTGCCGAGTACTTTGCCTATCAACTTGAGAAGCACGTACTTGTCGTCATGACTGATATGTCGAGTTACGCCGATGCGCTTCGAGAGGTATCTGCCGCTCGTGAAGAGGTTCCAGGTCGTCGAGGTTATCCCGGTTACCTCTATACCGATTTGGCTACATTGTATGAGCGAGCTGGTCGAGTAGAAGGTCGTAACGGTTCCATCACTCAAGTCCCAATCCTGACCATGCCCAACGATGATATTACCCACCCCATCCCGGATTTGACTGGTTATATTACAGAGGGTCAAATCTATGTCGACCGTCAATTGCACAACCGACAGATCTACCCTCCCATCAACGTCCTCCCCTCTCTTTCGCGTCTTATGAAAAGCGCCATCGGAGAGAAGCTCACCCGCAAAGACCACGGAGACGTCTCAAACCAGCTTGTGAGTCTGAAACAAAAGATCGGGCTGATGTATATAGTACGCCAAATACGCTGTTGGTAAAGACGCTGCGTCCATGAAGGCAGTCGTTGGAGAGGAAGCCTTGTCTGCAGATGACAAGCTGGCCCTTGAATTCCTCGACCGTTTCGAGAAGGAATTCGTTGGTCAAGGTGAGCCTTGCATCCCGGCTCCGCGCTGACCTTCCAGGCTCTTACGAAGCGCGTACAATCTTCGAGTCTCTCGACATTGCCTGGGATTTACTCCGCATCTTCCCCAAGGAGTCACTCAACAGAATCAACCCCAAGGTAAGACCTTATGCGCAGGGCCTGGCTGACTGCGTTACAGATCCTTGCGGAATTCTACTCTCGTAAACCAACCCGGCCCGCTGATACGGAAGAGAAGAAGGAGGAGAACCTGATAGATGCCTAAGTGGATGCATGTCTCTTCGTGATCTCTTCATCTAGGTGCACTGTCTTCTCCCATATTTCACGCGTCAATCTTGCTTCGGCGTAGGACAGTGCCATCAGCCTGGCAATTTTCATACGCCGCTTCAAGGCCCCCTCGGCATCGTTTTCACCGCGCCGTCTCTCTTCAACGAAGCTGTTCTGTATGAGCTGACCCGTCTCCTCCGGTATAAGCAATCTCGAAGCGTGCTTTGCAGAGCCGTGATGAGCAATGTATGATCTGAACACCGCGATATCGGGGGCAGTCGTATTTGCCTGACCAGTGCCTTGTATTGGTATATGTACGTCCACCTAGCTGGTCAGCTGACTCCTACACCTCACGACTCACCGGAAGCAAGCTCTTTGCTTGACTCAACACAGCTACTCTGATCGCGCAATCCATCTTGAGACTGTCCATATACGGGTAGTGATATCGTACTCGCTGCTCGTTCACGCAGTCAATTAACGCCTTCAGGTTGTCCAGCGCTTTTTGGTTCAATTGGCCACCGCCACCCATACCGTCTTCGTCAAGGACCAGCACTGTACCCTCGGCCAGCTGCAACAAGCCAGCATCTAGGGAGGACGAATCGGTCGATGAAGGCGAAAAGGGGTGGGAGTGAAGGAGAGGGATGGAGAGAGAAAGTGGCACGACCCGAGGAGCCACTGATTCGACAATTTTGGCGAAGTTGGCTGTAGCGTCCGAAGACTTTCGCTTGAAGCAGACGGATAAAGTGCCAAGTGGAGGCAGGGTCGGTTGTCTAACAGCTGGCGATGAGATGAGAAGCAGTAGCAGATACTCGGCGGCTATCCGATCATAAGGTTTGAATGCTGTCGCAAGGTAGTCTACGAGCTTCTCGCGACTTTGCTTGTCTGCTGCTGGTCCGTCATTCGTCTCTGCTGCTGAGACGACTTGCAAGACATGAATGGCTGGGACCACCTCCGGATCGTCATGCTCAACGTTTGGCATCGATGATTGCGACAAGATGCCCACAAATTGGTGGGTCGTGGCGGGCTTGTAAGACACCTCGTCGTACACCTGCGGCAAGGTCAGGGTCAAGCTTTGTTGAAGGACTCACCTTTATCAGAGCTCCCAGATACTGTCCATCTTTCCCAGGCAACGGGTACTTTGTTGAGACAGGAGGGGCAAGGCTTCTGGAATCGAGGGAGAGTTTGTCGAGATGTGGCAGATCATCTTCGCCTCTGACCCAGGGTTGCTCGCCGGGAACTCTGATGGGTTTCAGACTATTGCCTACTCTGGATGACTTACTCAACGCCCCAGCCGACCCATCGCTCCTTCAGCCGACTCCAATCGATATTACTCTCGTTATCGCTCCTCACACCGGGGAGATATACCTCTAAGGGGTATCCGGTATCTTGCAGGAGACAGTTGAAAGAGACCAGAGACAATGGTGCAGAGTTTGGTGTGTACATTGGGATCTGAGATCATCAGTCGGCACCCCCGCATGCAAATCTCACCTTGGACGGTTGCCCGAGCTGTGTTTGTATCTCATCTGTATACTTGGCGATGTCGGTCGGTGCTGCATTCCGAATACTGGTGAGGACGGATCTCAATTTATCCGGACAAAGGAGAATTTACCATGAGAATCGTCATCATGCTCACTGAGAGCCGTCTGCACGATGTGATCTATATCAAACATTGTCCTTGGTGATGTTGTAGTGCCAGCTGAGAATGAATCTATTACGATTTTTGACACAGCGAAAGACGTTTGAAGAAATCTCATGTTGAAATGAGGAGGACCAAGACGCGTCGCAATTGGGGAGGAGAAGGTTACGTAAACTAGCGGGGTAACTCATTCGATATACGCCACGTAACTTGTGACAACTACACACCACCCGTCATGCATTATGTTGTTCACTTTGCTTTCTTTTCTCGTCGAGTTGCTATAGACATCTCTGCCCACAGCGTTGCCATATCTTCCGCTACCGCAACCTTCCGTCCATCTTCGTCATGGTGAGCTATACTCAATCTCTGCAATAACTGCCACCAACGCTTGACTGATCTCTACTGTCGATCAGTCTGCTCAGGCGTCCAAGCCCGTGCCGGTGGAGACTCAACATGAGGACATGATAGTGAGCACAGTTGTCGGAGACGGACGATGTTGATGATTGCCCCACCTCACAGCACGACGCCCAACTCGACTACTATGGCAAACGACTAGCCACCTGTTCATCTGACAAAACGATTAGGATATTCAACGTCGTTAAAGGGGAAGCCAAGGGGGAGCCAGTCGTACTCAAGGGGTGCGGTACCGTTGCGTGTCTGAGCGATCTACTAAGCTGACAACCAGGCTTAGTCACACAGCACCTGTGTGGCAGCTCGCTTGGGCGCATCCATCATTCGGCTCCCTGCTTGCATCTTGCTCATACGATGGCAGAGTCTTCATCTGGAAGGAAGTAGGCCCAGGTCAAGGCAAGGGAAGCGGTGGGGAGCTACAGGATGGCTGGGAAAGAATCAAGGAGCACACTTTGCACACCGCGAGTGGTAAGTCGTAGCTCTGTCGGTTCACACTGACTCGATAGTCAACTCGCTGTCGTGGGCTCCATATGATCTCGGACCAATCCTGGCATGCGCTTCGAGCGACGGCAAGGTCTCTGTTCTTAGCTTCCAGAGTAAGTCCCGACTGTCTCACGCAGGCGCTCAGAGAGTTTCGTGAAGCTCATCTGCATTGGACAGACGATGGCTCCACAGATGTTTCCATTTTCCCCGCGCACGGCACTGGTGCGAACGCCATCTCGTGGGCACCAAGCGTTGTATCCAGCACCGTCAACAATCGTCCGTCATCGGCCAATTCGGCTCTTTCACCACAAAAGCGATTCGTTACAGCTGGCTCGGACAACCTGATCCGCATCTGGGCATTCGATGACGAGTCAAAGAAGTGGTCAGAGGAAGAGACCATTGATGGTCATGAGGATTGGGTCCGAGATGTCGCATGGGCTCCCAATATCGGGCTTCCAGGCACGCATATTGCGTCTGCATCACAGGTGAGCTCGTCTCTTCCCGACTACTGCTGAACTGCTTTCCAGGATCGGACCGTCCTAATTCACACACGATCGTCTCCTTCCGCTGCATGGTCATCTACACCACTGCTCCCCAACGTTCCAACATCGCAAGACCCACATTTCCCCGACGCTGTCTGGCGAGTCAGCTGGTCTTTGGCAGGCAATATACTTGCCGTCAGCTGCGGCGATGGCAAAGTAAGTTTGTGGAAGGAAGGCTTAGGCAAAGGATGGGAATGCGTAAGCGATTTTGCCAGCTAGATAGAGCTCACAGTCAATCGGCCAAATGTATTTCACGTGGTCCGCTGCGCGATGCACTTACGACATCACTCAGCGATAAAGCTCGTCGTTGGACTAACATTGTGACATCTTGGCAGTCTGATTCAGTATCGCTAAAGCCGCAGACATAATCATCAGAAATACTGATATATAATCAGGTATCTCCAGGTTGTGCTTACTATTCCTCTGTGGAGCACGGCGAGTGTTCTGCCTGACTCCGGGAGGCTCATGGAAGGATGCTTCGACGTTCGTTGCTGTCGTAGAAGACCAGCACTACCAGGCGCATGCCTAGACGGCCCACCTGAGCAGCAGTGGTCTGTCAATCATCTTGCTGCTGCTCGCGCTGCGTAGATCTGCGTCTGCGCCAATATCATGCGACACACTTTGACACCGTTCGCAGTTTTCATGTGTCTATCCGTCCTTCAGAGAGCTAATGCCTGATTGGTGCACCTCTTGCCATAATCTCAACGGCTCGTTGAGCACAGCGACTGCCACCTTCTGGATGCTAATGCAAGCTACTCGGTTTGGTTTGAACTACACCTGACTTACTTGACCTCGGTCATGTCGGCTACCGCCACAATCCTCAAAAGCTAGCTAGGTACTCGCATAGCTTTGGTCACTTTTCCCAAGGATCAGAAATCATTAAACCCCTTGCCACAAACCCCTTCCCCTGAGTTGCAGCACTCAAACCCTGTTCCATAGCCATTTTGTCACACTCCTTCAATGTATCTTCTATCATGCCATCTTGGTATTTTGAAGCGTATCCTTTATCTACTGACTCACAAGCTTAACGATCTAAATTTTGTCTTAAATTGTTGTGCGACCATTCACTCCCTGTTCATTACCTTGCCATAGATTTGTAGAGTACCAAAGATGTTTGCAAGACTGCTCAGAAGTGACAAAATAAGCTGCCACATAATTATATCAATCGGCCTGTCATGGACCAGTCAGTCGCTTGTCCCTAGCACATATGAAATGGTCTCTTCTGTGAGTGAAGCGATATTTTGTCACAAGAGAAAGGGTGCTTTGCACACCGTTATACCCTTGCAAACATAACTTTTGCCATCATAGTAAGGTTTTTAGTTTCTCCTACCTATTTCGACTACTAAGCCTTTCTCTCATGCTCTGTTCAGTCTCAATGTTACGACAATACACATCCGTAGTTACTTGATCAGCATTCTCTCTTTTATACTATATTCCCACGGTTCCCCACTGACAATCTTGAACCGTCAACCTTGTGCCGCCAAACTCGTAGCGAATCACTCGGAACGATATACCCGAAGCGATATGCAATATACTCGAGACAATATAGTCATGACGACCAAGACGTAAAAAACAAGTTGCCACAAGATAATTGTAATTAGCATGTCATACCCAGTCGAAATGTCGTAACTAGCACATATATAGACCCCCCTTCTGGAGGTTGTGAGTTCCTTCTTCCCAAGGATCAAATTATCTGCACACTATCACTTCCTTCCATACTAAGCTTGACCACTCCAGCCGTCCTGATTCACTTCATCCTACGCACCCACGCTAGCTAGCCCGTGATCCTTCCTAATTTGGTCCATTACACTCCCTTCATCTTTAATCATATATTTCAAGTCCAGCGGTTACATTAGATAACCTATGTCATATATGCGTACACCGTTCAAGTTGCCTTCAACAAGCAGGGATTGTAACAGTCAATCCAGGTGCATTATCACCAGTCATGTCACAACTAAAGTCAAACGTACTGTTGTCCAATGGGTTTACCGCTCTTTCCAGGGATGCTTTGTGCTGTCTAGCTTACTGCAAGATACTTGGTGTGATCAATAATATATGAATCTTAAAATCAATTGGTTAGTCAATGTTTTGACAAAGTTCTTCTATCAAAGTAGATCTGAGGTTTTGACTGTCACAATCACAAATCCGCAAAATTGATTTGCAAAATTCGGTGAAATGAGCGATTGACAGCCCCTTGTGTCCGATTTTTGTTTTTCTTGCTTTCGATTTCTCTTCTGTCTCATACAATGCAAAACAGCTGCAGAAGATTCTGATGAGGAACGATGATACAGACTTGTCTCTCCTGCCATATAGGTCAATCGGTAGGGCGATGTTTCTTGAACATGAAATGAGAGCACTGCACAGCACGCAAGCAATGTCGAGTTACGATAGCTGCATGTAGTATGAATAAGAGTGCTAAAGAAGTAGACAGAAGCACAACCGCTATAGATGGAGCTTAGACAAGGGTACGAGATGAAACAGCATTAAACGGAGATGTAGCGTGAGGCAATAGATCAAATATTGCGACAAGCAAGGTCAGTAAACACATTTGTGTTGCAAACAGTTTAAGCAAATAATCATCATCACATCATTCTAAGCTCTTTGGCTTTTGATCCTTGCACCTCAAGATTGGAAAAAGTAAACGCAAACCCAGATTATGTATCCTTAAACGACATGCCAAATGTGTCACGATCGTAAGCCAGAGCAGACGAAGAAAACCGAGTTTATCCAACGGACCAATAATGTATGCAAGCTTCAACAAACTTCGGCGAACTTTGTTGTAAGGACCAACGCCAGAACACGAACTTCCTTTGTCTTCGAAACCACCGAAACACCTGTACGCAACCCTTAAATCAACGACCTATTGTTCTCTTAGCCAATGTCCGAACAACTTCGACTTCAATACTCGAAGTCCTATTGTTCACAAGGTCACTGAAACATCCGCACGGGACCCTTTATTCACAATCAGTTGTTCTCTTTGCCGATGGCCGCACAACTTCGCACAACCTCCTTCAAATTCTATTGTTCTCGACAAAAGGCCATGTCACGGAAATCAACTTGACTATAATTTTATTGGTTGTGGTCGGCCGAAGTACAGAGAAGCACGGCTAACTTGACGTAACTTGTGTCACGATCGTAAGCCAGAACAGACGAAGCAAACCGACTTTACCCAACGGGCCGATAACGAATGCGAGCACCGGCAAGCTTTCAACGAAGTTCGGCAAAACTTCAACGAACTTCGGCAAACTTCGTCGTAAGAACCAACCCCAGAACACGAAGTTCTTATTGTTCTCTAGGTCACTGAGACACCCACACGAAACCTTGTATTCACGATCTATTGTTCTCTTTGCCGATGTCCGCACAACTTCGACTTCGATACACGAAGTTCCTATTGTTCTCACAGAGAAGCTCGGCGAAGTACAGCTAACTTAGCGGAACTTGGAATAAGACGAGAGGTATAAGAAGGAGCGGTGTCTACGGCGTAGTTAGTTCCCTTGTCGATTCTAGATTGATGTCTTTTAGCTAGTACCTCGTAGTTACTCAGTCTACTGCATTGCTATACCGACCAACACGTAC
Source organism: Cryptococcus sp. GC_Crypt_6 (assembly GCA_026538315.1). Lineage (NCBI taxonomy): Eukaryota > Fungi > Basidiomycota > Tremellomycetes > Tremellales > Cryptococcaceae > Cryptococcus > Cryptococcus sp. GC_Crypt_6. The sequence goes on from JALPBY010000003.1 coordinate 313,893, forward strand.
TTGGCTACTCTCGCAAGAGTCCTCAAGTTAGATTTCGAATCTATTTCAAGATATATCAACACTGAAGGAGTTCGACGAACTTCGTCGAACTTAGCTTAAGTATCTTTTGTGTACTCGAACTTTGATTGCTGAACGACGGGTTATTCGTTGGTCGGCGTAGCCCCGTGACAACTTGACATAAGGAAGAAGGGATAAGAAGAACCGGCGCCCACAGCGTAGTTAGTTCCCTTGTCGATTCTAGATTGATGTCTTTTAGCTAGTACCTCGTAGTTACTCAGTCTTTTGCATTGCTATACCGACCAACACGTACTTGGCTACTCCCGCAAGAGTCCTCAAGTCAGATTTCGAATCTGTTTCAAGATATACCAACATCGAAGAAGTTTGACAAACTTTGTCAAACTTACCTTAAGTATCCTTTCCCGTACTCGAACTTTGATTGCTGAACGACGGGTTATTCGTTGGTCGGCGTAGCCCCGTGACAGCTCGATACCTTTGTGGAATGATCCAGCACCTTCACAGAATAATTACTAATCAAGGCATGTACTTTGACAGTATTGAGTTCCAAGCTTAGTTGCACAGTTTCAGCTTGGGAGTGCTACAAGTCAGGAAGGGTAATCAGAAAGAAAGGTGAGATTGGGTGCTGGCTGTCGCTCTCATAGTGAATCATGTGATGAGCAGCTCAAATCCACCACAGTAAAGAATCAAAGTGGATTCTAGCAAGGAAGTCAAAAGGTTCTATTTCTCACAGTGAGTGCACATGTTCTTCTGTAAAAGGATTGAAACGTACACAACTGCATGCTATGTACTGGTGGCAAGACAAGTGACTTGATTGGATCACATCAAGTAGTGTGAGGAGAAAGAAGTTCTCAAAACAAGCGTTGAAAAGATGATTTATCCACTCTATATACGCGAGAAGACAGACTGTTAGACGAGAGCGATCAGCGGACCCGTAAAACAAAGTGCAAGCTCGATGAAACGACAAGGATAGCGACAAACATTGTATTCAGCCATGCAAGCCGAAATGTGCAGTGCAATGCAGCCTCACTTTGCGAAATACTGTTTTGGAGGTAGAGCTGTAGACTAATTTGATCATCCCAGTGGTTGTCGCCTGGTGTCAAACATCACTGTGATGATACAAATGTGGATCGGCTAATTTGGCAGATACCGGTGAGCAAATGGCGCTATCTGAGCTATACTGGATCCGCGGCGTATCTATGAGCCGTTGGCTAAAGTCTCCAACGCAGTATTCCGCCATATGTTACGCTTACGATAGATGCGGGAGGCCTTTTTGCGGCCCATGACCTCGTGATCACATTGACTTCCGGCGATCCCGGACCCGCTTCCGGTCCGGTATGGTCTTGTGGACCAGCGTACCGCGTGTATAAAGACTGTGAAGAGCGAGGCTGATCGATCCAGCGCCTTCAAAACCCGTCGATTTCTGCGAAATGCGATCACAGCTTTTGAGCGCATACGCGTTCGCGACCTTGGCTGTGGCTATTCCTGCCAAGCGATGGTCTGCACCAACGCCTGCGCTTGCGCTCAACTCGTTTGATCAGGACATGTTTAATGTGGCTATGCAGATCAACGATTGGTCTTGGGAGCCTTCGACCGGTTGGATCGAGTCCGACGACGACGGTGGTCACACCAGCTCCCGCTTTACGGTGTGGTATGCAGCTGGATTACTGTATCGCAATCAAGGAGACGACGTCGAAAACGCGATTTCTGCTATCGAGAATGTGTAAGCTAGTCGCACTAGGTCAGTCGCTGATATCCTTAGCATCTCATTACAATTTACGAGTGCCGACGACAATGGCACCGCATGGTATTGGGACTACAAGAAGGCTAGCGATATTCCCGCCCCGAACTCTGCTACGTATCCAGCGTCCATCTACAACTCATATGACCCCAATTGGTCCTACTTTATCGGGGTGCAACTGGTACAAATCGTTGAGGAATTCGAGCATCTACTTCCTGAAGCGATTGTTGACGATATGGTCGACTCTATCTACAAAGCAGCTCGTCACCTCATGACGAGAGTTGGCTATGATGGTGACAATCTAGTGACGGCGTATACGAACCCTGCTCTCGGCCGCGCTCTCGTCGTGGAATGGGTCGGAAACAGAATCGCGGACCAAAATTTGACGCAAGCAGGCGAGCAGTATGCGAAGGATATCTACGACCTCTTCACGGCAGAGGGTTTCAATACGCTAGGAGAGTACAACGCGCCGAGTGAGTACGGTCGGGCCTCACCCTGCTGACCTGTTCCAGCGTATTATGGAGAGGACGTGTTGTTACTTTGTCAGTGGATCCGCCATGGCCCGACGAATTCGTCTCTGCCTCAATACGGGAGATACATCCTTCAGGAATTGTGGGACGACATTGCGGAACACTACAACTAGTATGTCCTCCCGTGAAGAGGGCAACAACTAACAGATAGTAACCTTAAGAATCTAGTTGGGCCATACGATCGAGTTTATCATCGCAATATGCTGATAGACGACAGCATCGTGTCCAATTTTTTCTGGCTTCTGCTCGGTCGCGACCAGTCGCCAGTCCCTCCGATAGGTGTGGATTCGGCCGTCTACGACCTGCGACAAGGTGCTGCTTTCGCACTGGTTGGACAGACATTGAGAGATAACCTAAATCAGAGCACCGTGGATAAGCTCATTACGCATGTTGGTGGCAATGACCGCTCATTCACGAGACACATTCGAGTGTCGCTTGACAATGATACGACCCGAACCAATACGGCTTGGATGAGTGAAAACGTGATGGCTGGCGGTCAGCAAGTGGCCGAACTGTACAATCGCGGCTCGCAGTTCACTCCCATGATCACTCACTGGAAGTCTGGCAATACGTCTCTTGCCTCTCGTCCCTACACTTCATTTTTTCAACTCTACGCCACAGCAAGTACCGTAAATGCCACGGTCACTCCCTATCACATCTCGGTAGCTTACCCCAATACTACGCAAGCTGGTACGGATACGTTTGAATACCTCATTGGGGATATCCCGGCGCCATATTGGGCAGCGGGCAGAAATGTGCGTAAAGAAATAATGGTAGTCGCTGACTTTGCAGATGAACGGGTTCCATGATCTTCCTTGTTTGGATGTTTCTATCAAAAGTGTGGGCTTGAACGGTACGGTGGCTCTGGGCAAGTATGGCGACTTCACAATCCAGAGTAACAATCGTAAGTGAAGGACAATTTCTTTTGAGCTGACGTGCAGTCTGGTCCGTCACGTACTACGTCAACACGACATATGAGGGTACTCCCACAATGGAGTTTGATTTGACATATACCTGCTGAAACACGACGATGCAAGGATTACTGAAGGGTGATGTTAATGGTCTTCAAGTACGTCTTCTCGTATATAATAGTTCGCACAATGCACGATGGCGGAATGCGATTTGTGACGCTATTTCAGCTTTTCGGACGCTTCTCCCCAGGTTATTCGGTATGGATGAATGGGCGCCCGTACTTGGCGCGATTCTTCATTTGCATGATGTTTCCTTGTCGAAAAGCAGAATCCTTCTGTTGATAGCGGTCACTGGTCATGTTGTCGTGGTCCGAACATCGCATCTCAGTATACGCTGGAATTTACAGCCTCAGACGTCATACACATATTGGGTATACATGCGTGGAATGATGAGAAGTCATGAACATATATGATTTGTTAGCAGTGCTGGAAACGCGATCCGAGAAAATCTAGAATGAGACATGTGTTCTGTACTAAGCCTTGCCAAAACCGCCGGTTTCAACAATGGCAAACTGAAGTCGATCGCGAAGCTGTTCGTAAGAAGCGTAGGTTGGCAGTAGGAGGAGGTTGAAGCATGTGCTGGCTTGGGGAAGACTGCCTTCCTTGGCGTACAGCTGCAAGGGTATGAGCGATGACACTATTGCACGACTCACCTTTTGTATCTGGAAAGGTTGGATACCCGAACTGCCCTGAAGCTGCGTGAAGCCGCCCAATGGCACACGGGAGGAAGAGGTGACAAACATGAGGAACCGAGATCGTTCCTCTTGCGAAAAGCTGCGCAGTGCTCGCCAGAACCACCCAATCTCAGGATCGGACGCCTTCCACCCGCCGAGCCTAGACTTGGAGCTTAGCAATCTGATAGCGACATTACGTGAAACCACTTACTGAGTTGCATTTTTCAACTCGTCGACGTCAACAGTGGTGATTCCAGAGATGAGCACTGAAGTGGCGTTAGACGCGATGAGTGGACCTGATAAAGCTCAACTCACATTCTAGCTGATCCGGCTCAAAGATCTGAATGTATTCCCGAGGTATGATTCTGAGCCCGTACGTTAACGCAAGCCAAGTCCTGACATGAATGCCCAACCTACTCGTAGAATCCGTCAAGGAACGCTTTGATTTGATCCTTAATCGAATTGTCCAACCTGTAAGAGACCACCAGGCGGACGTATTCCTCCTTGTTCTCCTCGGTTACGGGGATAGAAGAGCCATTTTCTTTCAACTCAACAATTTTCTTCTCGCCGAATTGATCGTCCTCCATTGTGAACTCTTGCTACGGGGAAAATGAGCGAGGTGCGATGGTGGCAATGTAAGTGACCTACGTCAATCACGCCGTTGATGTCGTTGTCCAGCATCCATTGAAGTGACTTGTGATATCTTTTCGACGGCTACGTCAGAAACATTTACATTCGTGGCTGGAGCACTCACTCCGGGTCGATACTTTCCAAGTCGCGCATATCAACAGTTCTTCCGAGAATCTGTTTGTAGAAGGCACGATTGAAATACGCATCAAGCAGACGCCCGCTGAACATTCACCGTCAGTGTCACGATCGATCCAGCTCAAATCACACGTACTCGTAAACTGCTTTTCTGAACATGGCATCAGCGGGACATCACTGTGTGGATCGAAGGACTTACCCTATGATCCTTCCCACAAATTTGAAGTATGACAAATGATTCTCATTGCTATACACGGTTATCAGCACTGAATACAGTCGGCAGAATGAAAAGACGGACATAGATGACGCCTTGTTGGGTTGATACGTCTGCTTGTCGGCAGCGCAGGGCTCAAACAGGGCTGAGACGGTGTTAGTGGGCGATGAATCTCAGTAATTATACCACGTACCAAAGTTCGGATCAAAGATCTGTTGTGCAAGCACACTGTACCATTCTCGGGTAACACCACCAGCGTCCACGCCGTCTTCGTTATGGAACTTGACACTCAGTTTTCCGTACTTCATCTCGTCACCGGTCTTTCCATGCAAAGCCGAGAACGATCCATGGAATACGTCTTGTCTACGAATGTTGAGGTGTAAAACGTTTGTTGGCACGCCAGCCTCACGCTTGCGTTTGAGTTTCTGGAAGAACCAGTTTCTTTTGTTGTCGAACTCGAGGACACGAGGATTGCGGATGAGGAGAGAAAAGGAGCCGCTCAAGAGTGTGGGGTTGTTACGGACAATCGTGTTGAGGACCTTGCGATGAGCGGTAGTGAAGGAAACGAACAAGTCGCCAGTGTCGACGACGCCAGTGGAGGAAGGAGGCAGCGAAGATGCCCGAGACGCAGTTGTGTTTCGGTATTTGGACATCACCATGAGCGCTTCCACCAACGGCAACAAGACCGTGGCTATTTGATCCGTGCTCTCCCGTTCTCCTACCTTGGAGAGGCATTGACCGAGCTGCTTCCACAAATTCGCAAAATCGAATGAGTCAAAGATCGCGCTGACCTTGCGTTCTGCTTCCGTCATGTCGCCAGACGCACGCTCAGATTCCACCTTGTTGATGTGAAGATAATCGATAGTCTTGAGCAGTCGTAAGAGTTGTGCTTGTTTTGCCGTCGGCGAGGAGAAACGGCCAAGCGTGAAAGAGTCTATATCCGATGCTTCTGCTTGCAAGGCAGTATCCAGCTCTTGCAATTCGCCCTGTACCGCCGAGCCGAGCTCATGACACCGCGTTTGAAGTTCTTGCAATATAACGTCTTTCGCATCTGGCAGGCAGGACAAGTTTTGCATTATCAAGAGGGTTTGACTGAAAGTCCGGCTGTTGCACTCGCCGCAGGTGAGACAGTTGACGATGAGTCGAAGAACCGATGATGGAATGACAGGTCGCAGCGCAGACGCAGAGTCTGACTCTGAGTTCTTGCCGGAGTTACTCTCGGTCAACGGCTTAGTGATTGTCACCAGCAGCGCGGTGACATTCTCCATCAGACCCGATGTCTTCGCCAATAAAGGTCGATCCAGCAGGCCTAGAAGAATCACGATTGGGTACTTTGTCTGTTGCACGGTCTTTTCCTTGCCCTTGCCCTTTTTCGATTGCTGACGTCGGATGCCGATAATTTGCTCGTGCTCTTGCAAGAAATAGGCAGCAGCGTTGCTGTTAGAGTTGACAATGTGTAGCAAGGCTTCGAAACATCGTTGAGTAAGATATGTCGGCACATGTTCGGTTTGTAGATGCGCAAAGAGGCCTGTAGGTACGACTGTAGCCGGGGAGTCTACCGTCTTGATCTTGGGAGTTGCTTTTGGCGTGACAGCGGGCTTCAGACTCATTTGCTGGAAACTTCTATCCACCGCGGGTAGATCCCCGGAACCATCTTGTACGATGGACAGGAGGAGGTTGAGGAGATCGGCCCGAGACGAAGAGTTTTCGCAGAGATTGACGAGCACTTTGAATAGGTGACCTTTTTTGAGCGTTTCGGGGAAGAATAGCAGGCGGACGAGAGATGCAAGACCGGGTTTTTCGAGTAGCTGGATCGCCTCACGATGGGTCTTTTTGGGTGCAGAGCTTGCTGGAAGACCACTGGCACCAAGTATTTCCGGTGCTGGCAGGCCGCCTCCAGGCTGACCCAAGAGCATCACGTCGCGCAACTCATCAGTGAGCGAAGCGAGAAAGCCGGCGGGCTGACCAGAGGGTGGCGGTGGCGCATTTCGCCGCGCATTTTCCATCGCTTCTTGCATGATCACCTCAGCCCTGATATCTGGCGGTAGAGCATCAAGGAATTCTGCATTGATCTGCGACGCAGTTGGGGGAACATTGGGCGCCGCGGGCCGTCTGCTTTGATTCTGCTCGCGCATGTGTTGTTCCACCACGTCAGCCCTCATATCGTCGGGCAGTGCTTGAAGGAATTCGAGGTCGATGCCTGTGTCGGTGATGTCGACGTCACGTCCATGAATAGAGATGATAGTGCGAGCGAGAGACGCTTGAGCCGCCTCTGCTGTAAAGGGAGATGTCAGATCAGATGACATTGACTGTCGCAACTCACCCATCGGCACATCGTCATCGACTTGGAGGTCGTCTGGCGAGGGTTGGCGAGACTCAGGTAAAGCGACATTAGCCGCTGATGCTACTTGCTCTTCGGCCGCGCGTGCCGCTGCGCGTTCATCTTCATCTCTTTGTTGCCGTTGCTGCTGCTCCTCTTCTTCCGCTCGTCTGCGAGCTTCCGGCATCAGGTTGTTGACGATGTGTATCACCATACGGGCAGTAAGCTCAGTGTTTTGAGCTGACGGGAAGAGACTCATTTCATCCTGCCATCTGTGCATCGTTGGTATTGGGGTGAACTCGGATGCGACATCGGCGGGAGGTGTATGATTTTGACGAGCCAGATGACCGAAACTAATGGTACGTCCGCCAACGGTCAAACCAATGTTGCCATTGGGATCTTGCGAGACCTCAACAGAGATTGTGCCGTGATTGCCCACATGTCGGTGAGTAAGGAGGCTTTCTAGCAATCGCACGGCATCTGAGCCCCCCAAGCGGTTGATGGCAGCTAAAAGTTCGTTGTAGTTGTTGCCGATAGAACGTGGCAACGACAGTGGTGGGCTGTTGATGCTGGGATCGGCGACAAGAGGATGCTGAGAGGCGTTCGTGGTGGGCCGCGGCGGCGCACCAAAGAGCGAAATGGCAGGATCATCTGCAGGAATTAGGGCTTGATGAGAAGGGCTTACAAAGGCTACCGGTGCACTTACCTGAGAAAATTGAGCGGTGCCTGTTGGCGCTCGCATTGGATGACTGATGGGCCCAACCCCAAGATCCAGACGCTCCAGCTGGCTGGAAGTCGGTTTGTGGCATCACGTCAAGCATATCGATTTCATCGAATCTGCCGGTCAGCAACAGCCAGCTTCTGATCGTCACTTACTCTTCCTCTTCCAAGTCCATATCCGCTAATTCATCCTCGTCGTCCTCGAAAAAGCCCCCTACAATGGCTCAGCTTGATTGGTGAGATGTCGACAACATACCTTGTTCGTTCTCTTCGTCTTCATCGAGAGCTTGTTGCTCTTCGGTCGTTATAGACGGCTGATCGTCGTCGGGAGTGTCCTTCGCAGGTCAGCCTAAGTTTAGCATACGCGTGCTCACCACCCATTCTTCTTCGTCCGCCGCTGAGCCTAGTAAGACTTCGGGATCCAGCTCTTCGCCGTTCTCGGACAGCTCGTCCTCCATATCCTCGTCCTGAGCAGATTAGCGAAGCCGACCGATGTTAGATGTGACATACCCAATCTTCCTGCTCAAGTGCATCTGCTAGGGATTCCTCTTCAGACGTTTGTGTCGCAGTCCCATCCTCGTCATCCTGGAGTATAAGCGAATCGTATTGCGTATGCGAACTTACAGTGACCTCATCACCCATATCCTATGTATTGTCAGTAAATCTTTGACAAACCGCTAACATACCATATCCTCGTCATCTTCCTCGTCCTCATCTTCATCGTCTTCATCGTCATCACCAAGCTCACCACCAATCCTGCAAAGCCATTAACCTTTTTGGTAGAATTTATTGAGTATGGACACTCACATTCCAAGCGCTGAATTCCGGTACATGTCGGGAGCCATTTGTTCCTCCTCGTCTTCCAGCATGTCAACGTCAGACTCGCTATCCTCGGTCGTAGATCCTTCACCGTCTTCCGACAATCCGACGTAATCTTCTCTCGGTTTGTTGGTCTTAGCCCATTTGACCGATAATTTGGATCTAATTTGTCTCAGCGTACGTGTGAGAATTTTGCGGACTTACAAATGCTCCAGCGATCGCAGTAACGACACCAAAACGTTGCGAACATCCGGATAATTGAGATCCACCTCGCCAAGGGCTGCGGTTAGGAGACTGACGAAATTCTTCTCCAACATGATCTTGGCGATGTGCAAGCTGCTCTCGCTAGGCGATTTGGTGGCAACCTTTGATCGAGCTGTCAATAGTCGATAAATTAGTTCACCCAGCGCCCACAAACGTCCATAGCGGATATTGGGGTCAGGTTGAGAACCTGTATCCCGAATGGCTTTGGCCACGACATCGAGAACTACTTTCCGAATATGCACAGTCTCCTCTTGCGCGTCTGTGTCTTCTAAGGTCATAACGTCGGAACATAGCGCCACGACCATGGAAGAGGCCCATGAGGAGATGGCTACGTGACGAGCAGGTTGGGAGGTCCGCGAAACGTCGGTGAGGACGATGCAGCATATGAGGTCGTTCACAATGGCAGGTACTCCCCGAGTTTTCACTGAAAAATGCCGTACTGATGCCAAGAAAGCTTTCTTGACTGAAAGATAAGAACCAAGGAGTTCTGTGAGCAGGCTCATGAGAAGAGCAGCGTAGCCATGTGCTTCATTGGTCGTTGCCGCCTCACTTGCGAGATCGAGAGACTTGACGACCGTACTGCTCAGTTCGAGTAACATGTGGTTGATCACCGGGTGAGTCTGATCATTGCTGTCTTGGAAAGGGTCCGAGTGAGAGGTACCAGGGACAAGCGGTGAGGATGGCGGTTTGACCTTGTCCTTCGCCCGAATGTGGTAAACCGATTGAGGAGGAGTGGGGTCAACCAAGGTGCACTCTTGCTCCACAGCTTTGAGGAAACAAGCTGGATCTCGAGAGGCCGCTTGACGAAGCTGCCGGACGAAGAAATTGATATCGGTGACCTTGTTTCGCGCGGGCGAAAGCCATTCGTGGATTTCGCGGCGCATCACATGGGTTAGTGCGTCATTATCTTCGAATGCGTGCCGCAAAATGATTGCCAAGAATGTATGACATCCGAGAAGCTTGTTCGATGGTGTCTTGAACGGCTTTAATAGAGCAGCAATGTCGAAGTCTCCATTGAGACGTGAGAGCAGCGCGAGGAGTCGCAGAGCAGCTATTAGCTCGTCTCGGCTGACATCCTCGGCTGACATCAGCTCAGTACAGACTGTTCGAAGTCGACTGCCAGCTGCAGCAAGGCTAGGCGGCGACGGTTGCGAGGTCGGTGCTCCCGCATCGTCGCCAATCTTTACTTTGGTCATCGCCAAGGAAGAAGCAAAAACGACCTCGGCAAAAAGCAACAGAGCCGGATGCCATGAAGGTCGCGGTTGCTGTATGTCCAATGGAAGGATTGAGAGGACTCGAGCGGCTTTTTCGAGCGCAGGGAGATCAAGGCTGAGCGCTTCCACAGCACGAAGATGAACGGATAGCAGGCGTAGACGAGCTGAAAGTGTTTGAGCCCGTTCCGCATTGTAGTCAATGGCTACGTCATTCAAACGGTCGATCAGATAGTTGACACCATCCTGGCCAGAGGGAAACAACGGGAGCAAGTCAAAGACTAGATCCTCTGCGTGATCTAATAACATGAGAGCGCGGTCTCCTGGGTTGCCAGCTTCTTCCCGTAGGCGCTTGAGCTCATCACGAGCGCTAGATGGCGAAATGGTGTCGGCAGACTCCATCGCATCAGCCTCGGCAGGACCAGATGTCTCCGCAAGACCGGAGGCTACATCTTCAGTGGTACCGGTTGGTGCATCTTCGGTCGCGACTGGCGCATCCTGTGTCGCTGCAACAGGTGCATCCGGTACACTTGGCGCATCCTGGAAGACATGCGGCATGCTGAGCATAAGTTCCGTTGCAGCAGCCACGTTGTTGCGCGCTCGCAACAAGGCTCGCTCGGCAGGTCCACGGGAGAAGCCCATATCTACAAGCTGATCGACACGAGCTGCGTCCACCACCAATGCAGCAGGAGCTGGTCTAAGTGGGGCTGGCACAGTCTCCTCAGCGAGCACAACGATGTCATGCGGGTCTTCTGATTTGCCTTGCATCAGAGTGGCGTACGCACGCACAGCAAGCTTGACAGTTGCTGTTGGGCAGGAAGTAAGCCATGATGATTGCCAGATGCGGTGAACCAGCGGAAAGAGGGCGAGCCGTACTTGCACGAAAAGATCGCTGGCCTGAAAGTGTGAACGAGGTCGAGACTCCAGGGCGTGAGTTTCGGCGCTTTCCAGGAGGGCTTGGGGCGCAGCAAGTGCAGCGAGCAGAGACAGAGTGACCCGTATATCAGCTGCCGCGACATCATTGTCGACAGCGTCCAAAACACGGGTGATGGTCGTGGAAAGCGACGATAGTCCACCTTGCTTAGCAAAGGCAACGAAGAGCGTCGTGTTGAGATGACCTTGTAAACCGCGGCCTTTTTATCTCAGCGCCTGCGTATAATTATGGGACTCACCGTCGAATAGCAGAGAAGTAACGGCTCCCAGTGCGACGGTGTCGGCGGCTGCAGACTCCCGGAGTTCATGCAGATGACCGACAAGTATTGCGCCGATACTGTTTGCCAAAGCTGACGATTCCGTGACATGTGCGGAGTCTGGATTGCGCTTCACGAAAATGAGTCGAATGACGGCTGTGAAGTATTTCGTCAAGACAGCGTGAAGTCGGGAAGCGAGAAATTTCCGCGCAGCGTCACCCTCCTCAGAAGGCTCGAGGGTCGCACGCATGCAAACTCGATGCAATTGACCGAGATCAGAGACCGAGCCGAGCGCTTTGATGAGGGAAGTGGCGATGCGAGCATGAGAGAAGGATAGGGCAAGGATAGCTTCGGTAAGAAAGCTTAGCCTTACGGCGAGACCCCATAGCGGTTTGAGCTGCTGGCCGTGAAGCGCCTTCACGTCAGAGTCATTGCGCCACACTTCCGAGCATTTTTTGAGTTCGTCTTGTATAGAAGCCATCATGGTGCTAATCAAGATGACGTGCTCGTGCTCGCCAATGTATTTGAGCAGATGGGCCAGGTTTATCGCTGTCTCGGTGAGTCCAAACCGCACAGGCAAGCACGGTAGATCTGAGATGGCAAGTATGACAGAGAGACCCCCTTCTTTGACAAACTCCTTGGCTGTCGCGGCATTTCGGAGGAGGCCACCGAGAACCTAATACCGTTAGCGGGGAACTCAGCCATAAGCTCACCTTGTAAATACGTGCAAAGGTGGTTAGACACGGGTTAGTGGGAATGGCGTGGGGACCCTCTTGTGACATCTCTTCGAGTACATACTCTTGCCTCTCGTCCTCTGGAGGAGAGAATGCGGCGCCACTGTCGTTCGCATTTTTCAGTACGCTCATTACAGCGCGTAGAATGATGGGACGGATGGCTGGATGATGCCGGCCCAGCTCATCGAGGAGCGACCCCAATTGTCGCCCGCGGTCTTCATCGAGAGGAGAGCATGCTGCCTCGACAAGATTGGTGATTACCGCTGGGTGAGCTTGCGTGTAGTCCAAGCCTGCTTGATTGAGACAGACTGCGCCGATGGCTGTAGAGATGGTGGAGATGACCTGACATTAGCGGTGTCGTTCTGCCCATCGGTAACTTACTTCATAGCAAGACGGTATACCTCGTTCTAGTTGAGTGTATAAGGTCTGTGGCAATTGCAGCTCTTGGAGAATGGTCAGAGAAGTCGGTTCGTTATGTACAAACGTTGCCATGATGCTAACAGCCAGGGCGTAGACTCGAGGACCGTACTTGTCAGGGTCTTCAAAAATCCGCTTCAACGATTTGGGCAGATCCGAATCTACCAGATTGCGTAAGCCTTCAGTACCTCCGGAAGCTTGCATGAGACGATGCAAGCAGCGCAAAAGGCCTTTGAGTGGATTGTTCGCGGATGTTATCGCCGTGTCCTCTGAAATGATACCAAGAGATGTCGGCGAGCTGTCAAAGGAGACATCTAGCGGCCGATCCAGTTCGGTTTTCACTCTGTGTACAAGGGTATTCACCCCATCAATGTTACTGAAATTGGAAAGGGCTTGAGGGGTGGAAAAGATGATTGAATCGATTAAACCAGTTGCGCGAGGAACATACTGCCGTAAGCTTTCGTCGACTTGAAATGACTCACACTTTCGCGCCAAGGCCCCACAGCTCCTAGCATGTCTAGAAGGATACGCAAGATGCCAGCTCCCATGAGCATGTTGATGTGGACGGGAGATGAAGATATGAAAGCCACTAGAGCCATAGTCGCATCAACAAGTTCAGGGGGTGCTGACGCAAGCCGTGGGATCATTTCGCGGAAGTGCGTCACGATGAGTCCGTGATTGACGTTAGCACACAGAGTGGTCATGATTTCTGTGGTTTTGGTTTGATGGTGTACGCAAGCGTCGAGTGCGAGGAGGCTCGCCATGCGAATGTCGTCGGAATCGGAGCGAATGAGCGTCGTGAGGGAAGTCACAAGGTTTGGCTCGTATAGGAATACGCTAGTCGCGGAGTCTTCTGGCAAAATGCACACTGGAGGCAGTCAGCGGTTTAGAAGCCAAGGAGAACTTACAGTACGCGGCAAGGGATAAGAGTCGAATGACCAGTAATACATCTGCATCACCCTTGGCGCGACGTATCCGATTATAAGCAACATATTGGTCATCCATTGCGATGTGATGAGTCTCGGCGAGCAAAGAAACGTGCTCGGCATGGTTTTCCGGCAAAGTAGCGAGATCTATCTCCAGAGTGGATGGACCAGGCAACACTTTGGTGCGAGACGACTGCGCCACATTGGGATAATATTGTAGTTCCACGCGCTGCTGGATCTCCGCCCCGTGGAGATCGCGACTGAGACTCTGTAACCGGCTGATAATGGTGTGCTTGTGCGTATCCAAAGGGGTTTGCGAGGCATATTGCTGTGCAGGCCGGAGGAGAAGGAAAACAGCACCCTTCAAGACGTCCAGGTCAGACGTGAGAAGGAGGTCTGCCAGGCGCTATTTGTCAGCTTAGCAAATCGGACGTCTGCTCACATCATACGAAGCAAACAGCCTGCGATTGGTGCAGTTCTCCAGGAGCAGACGTTCAACTCGAAGGATCTCTAAAAGCAACTCTTTGGTTTTGGGAGTGAATTCATTGGTCTGCATTTTGGATAGACCGTAGCTATTGGTGATCTCTTCCAGAAGTGAGTCAAAGTGGTCGAGGACAGGGATCCAAGCGTGCAAGTCTCCCCGAGGGAACTGCCACCGGGTGAAGGTGCGAAGGATCGGCACCAGGTCATCCTCGGAAGCGACCGCGATGCGTTCGACCAGAGCGCTGACGTCCTTGGGCTAATGATGGGTGTGAGTGATGACCATGGAATGAGGGGACTCACTGTGGGCGCAGGCTTCTTGGTCGACTTTTTGACCTTCATCTTGTGAGCTTAGGTGCAAGACATCTGAAAAGTTGATAAGAGCTATCCAGGTGGTTAGAAGGAATGAAAGGTCGAGCAAGTCATCATCTATCTGGTCTTTTGAAATATGCGGACAATGCCAGTGATGAATGGAGGCGACCGAGTGACGACCGTGGGAAAATGACCTGTCGTTCTGGTGAATGCTACAATTTAGCAATGTCATCATCATAGCTGATTCTCTTGACACGTCTGTTATGTCTTGGGATATGGGACGGACGAGGTGTTGTCAAATGCATCTATTCTGACTTACTGCGGGACGAATTTCAGTGGAGACCGGAAGCTGGCATTGACACCTCGAGCAGGCAACGGTCAAACCTGCATTACTTTTTCAATGGACATCTTAGGCATATTTGTTAATGCATGGTACTTCGCCTGTATTGCACCTGGTTTTCGGCACCCATCATCCTTCTTTGCTCTTGCTCTTACATATGCACTGCGTTGTAATCTCTCTGCTTATTCATGTGGACTACTACCACTGATAACGTTCGGAGACGGTGCCACCCGGTCCGGCGTCATCTTGATCTTATATTTACAGAAGTAATCCAAAACGCGCTTCTTTCTTTTCTTCGTGTCCACGTTTCGCTTACAGCATGTCTCCCCTACGAAAACGTCTCGTGATACTGGGGATAGGGTGGGTCAAGCTGCTTGTCTGCCTTTTTATGGGCCCGCTGACCATGCAGTCGGTAGCGGGGCGAGCTGCTCCGGTAAAACCTTGCTTGCAAAGCATATTCGGCGGGTATTGCCGAATAACGCTATCATCATTCACCAAGACGACTTTTGCCCTGTAGGTCGTATGAATATGCTTACGAGCTAAAGCCGTTCTAAGCCAGAAGACCAAGTCCCGTATTCCTCACAGTACCCAGATCTGCAAGACTGGGATGATCCTGCGACGTGCATACAATGGCCGGAGTTTCGTAAGCTTTTACAGCAGATCGGAAGGACAGGCACTTTGCCGGATCACGCTTCGCACGATCACCTCAACAAGCAAGTCGTAGTCGACATCGCGGCAGATGTTCTCGACAAATGGCGGCATCAGCTAGAGGCGTATACATTAGAACAGGTCAAGCAAGGCGTCGAGCTCATCTGGTTCATCGTGGACGGCTTTGTTCTGTATTACGACGAGGTGAGTCTTGAAAAGCGTGAACAGGCTGACGTGCAGGATGTGGTCGACGCACTAGACATCCGGATATTCCTCCGTGTCTCATACGAGCTGTTGAAGGCCCGTCGGGAGGAGCGACAAGTCTACGTGCTACAACGTAAGTTGGTCTCACAAGAGCCGCGCTGACTTCAGACCCCGACGACGCTGCAGCTGGGGGCGTATGGGTCGATCCCCCGGGCTATTTCGACAAGATTGTATGGCCGGGGTATCTCAAGGCGCACCAACATATCTTCGATGACGTGCAGGCTGGCCCAGCGAGAGAGACTTGGAGGGATAGGCTGACTATCCTTACGCCCGGAGAAGGAGAGAAGGAAATGACCGAGGCCTTTGACAAAACATGCGAGGCGATTATACGCGCGCTGGAGCATGATGTAGGCACATTCATTTCATGACCAACAACGCCGACCATCTAGCCGCATGTATTGCTACGGCGTAAATATCATCCAATCGTATGAACTTCGTCTTACTGCCCTGCCCTCCCGGATATCCCAACTCGTTGATGCCCCTTCCGTACAGCCCCGATTCCGTCAGGACTAATTCAAAGCTGGATCCCACTACGATCTGCCGGACCTCTTCCTCACCAAGGTCTAACAACTCCGTCTCTCTCCCTACCAAATACGCGTCGCCAGTATCCACAAGCACTCCGAAGCGGTTAGCCGATCCCGGTATGACCTCTTTGATACCCAGTCCTTCAAAATCGTCCAAAACGCGTATGATGACGGGATCAGAAGATTTTAGATGGCTTGGGGGAAGACTTTGAGCGTCGACGAGTTCTGCTAGATGATGTGCATTGCCAGCAACGTGAATGAGACACCGAGATTCGGTAGCGTATAATCGCAAGGGAGCTTTGATAGCGGAATGAGACACCGAGTGTGCAGCGGTGCCACTGAGTAGGTCATCAAAAGTTTCAAAGCGATACACGTTGTTGCGGTCTAACGTCAGCCCAATAAGCATGAAGCACTTACTTGAAGCGTAAGCGACTCCTATACCTGTGACCACCACATCATCCCAGCGATCTTGGCTAGGTCGCCCATCGACGTGGAATAGTTCCCCGTCATCATGTAGGAATGCAATAGGAGTGTCGAAGCCTATGATTCGTTTGACACGGGAAAAGTCATGTGTCGGCGGCGCTCCCATTCCCCATGACTTATAAGAGCCCTCTGCATCTTGATTGTCAGCAGCGTGATTGAGACCCAGCCTACCTTGAATCACGGTACATGTCCAACTGTGCCAGAGCACTTTTCGACATCGTAGCTCTAGTTCGGTCGGTTTTGCGATCACCGGTGGACCTGCAGGAACGAGATTTCCGCTAACGTTGTTACCCAGAGCTAGAATGCGGTGATCATGATGATGGGTAGATGCATCCTTTTGCATCTCTGGCGATGTGGAGAGAAGGAGCGTGAGGGGTGATGTCAATGTTGTTTTAGCTGCAGTAGTAGTGAATATTGCTCTAAAGTCAATTAAAAGTCAATCGATGGAGACCCCGCACTGTCACCTTTTTTCCAAGTCGCAGTATATTTCACGCGTCACCCAACTGACAGATGCCGTTGAAATTGAAATGCTGTGTTATGGTTGAATTTAACTTATCTTTCCACTTTCACCAACGTATCAACAATCTCTTCCAACGCGATAAGACACCCATCGCAGCAGTCGGCGTCGTGCCGCAGCCGTGCTAATATTCTCCTCGTCGAGCTGCTTATAACACAGTCATCGAGATGTCAGTCAATGGCAGCACCTCGGCAGTCGTGGCGACCACGTCTTATGTTCCGCCTTACCAGTATGTCACCTCTTCTAAAGCCACCGCACAGATTACCGGGACAGTCACCAGTGAGTCTACCCATTCCTAGACATTGCTAACGACAGGTACTCCGGTGAACCCCGCGGTGACAGGAGTGCAGGGCACGTCAGCGGCCGATTATGCCACGGCGTACCTGTCCGCTCACATGATGAGGTGGGTGGAGTGCCGTGATTGACCGCTGACAATCCAGTTGGCCATCATATCGCTACGCGTATCTGTTATGGATGGTTCTGGCGCTCATCGCTGCGGTGTACGCTCTGGCTCATCATTTGAGAGTGTCAGGAGGCTCACTTGGCGCGGCGTATGCAAGATGGGGGATGAGACGGAAGCCTTGGGGGAGGAAACATCAGGGGACAAGGGGACGGGCGTTACCCAGTAATTCGGTGCTGATCACCAGTGCTATCATTATCGCCATATCATGCGTACTTTGCGTCCTCGGATCTGATTACATCTCTCCTTCGTCGTCAACGCTCGACTTTTCCTCCTCCTTCCGAAAGCGCTACGTTGGGTACACCATCAACAAAGCGTTCTGGACTTCCGGTTCTCGTTTCGGTTTCATGGCATTCGCCCTGATGCCTCTAGTCGTCCTCCTCGCGCTCAAAGCACCGCCTGTTGCCATTCTTTCACTGCGCGGCCTGACTCATCTATACTCAGACAAATTGGCCTTTTTCCATCGCGCAATCGGTTGGCTTGTCTGGATCCTCACCACTGTTCATGTCGTGTTGTGGACCGTCCAGCTATTTACAGATCAGCGCAACGGCAGCGCTGTATGGCTCACGATATGGGCAAGCTACCGGTTCATCTTTGGCTGCGTGGCTTATGGCGCCATGACAGCAGTGATGGTTTTCAGTCTCCGCCCTGTACGCAAGCATCGCTACGAGTTCTTCTACATCGCACACATTGTTTTCGTCTTTCTCACAATCGTGTGTTCTGCAATCCATCACCCCGTTTTGTGGTATTGGATGGCCGGCGCACTTGGAATCTGGTTACTCGAACGAGCCTATCGGCTCATCCGCATGGCCAAAATCAACGGAAGAGTTGGCAAATCACGGGTAGTAGACAACTCGCTTGTCGCCGGTCGCCCATACCGCGATGCGACGAACGAATATGGCATGCGAGATATCAAGCGACCATACGACCCACCATATACCGATAAAACGCTTCCTCGACCTCCAACGTTACCCGGGTATGAGAACGAATTTGGCCAACAGCCTGATCCTGATTATTACGACGAGGGCTCATTACAGCCGATTGGTTCCTATGAGAATCGCAGCGCCCCGTACTCGGCCCCTTTGAACGACACACCAGCGCATCAACGCGGCCGATCTTCCGTCGCTTCGGTCCCTACCAATCTCGCCCCTGTAGCTATCCCACTCGGCTACGCTCAGGCACAACTCCTCCCCTCACGCACAATACGATTAACGATTCACGTTTCACGACCCTTCAAGTGGTCGCCGGGGCAAAGCGTGATGCTTTATCTCCCAGACCTATCCCGCTTCCAATCTCACCCCTTCACCATCCTGAACAACGATCCGCAAGAGATAGTACTCCTCGTCAAAGCTCGAAAAGGATTGACACGGCAATTGTTCGACCTTGTCCGTCAGCGTTCCTTAGCCAATGTCGGTATCACTGGCATTCCGGACAAGCGCCTGTCTCTCGCGTCAATGCGACCAGGCCAAGGTGGATTGCAAGCCCCGCCAGTATTCGTCAGAGCGTTGATCGATGGACCAATGGGCTCTGCAGGCCGTGTCAGCTGGTCAGATCACGCCTCGGTGCTCATCATTTGTGGTGGTTCTGGAGTCAGCTTCGGTGCAGCGGTATGTGATTATCTCTGCGCCGCTATGAAGCGTCAAGCGGCAGGTCGAACGCAACGAGTGCGGTTTTGCTGGGTGGTGCGGGAGTATGCAGAGATCGCTTGGGTCGCAGGACAATTACGCCGATGCCAGGATATGGTCTCAGCATCGCAACTACATATCGATATCTTTGTAACCAATGCTCCAAACACCCGCGACGAATTTGCGCCGCCTCAGCCGACATTTGTGCGTGACGGGCACCATCGTCGAGGATCGTCGGATTCAGTCGCCAGCGAGATGAGTGTGTCTTCCCCAGTAGACACAGATGAGACTGTCGACAGTCACATTTCATCCAGCTACGCCGATGTGATCGATCTGACCAACTACGAAGACGAGGAGGACATGAACGATCCGGCGGAAAATCAGCTCTCGGACAGACTGCAACAACAAGGCAAGGTGCGGCGCGCACGCTCTCGCAAGGTCGGCAAGGCGAAAACGCGAGGTATGAGCAAGTCGCCGTCGCAAGCCATGCTTTCGTCGCCATCGTACCCGCCTCGTAGGTCCTTCATGTATGACGAGTCGGAATACGCCCCTCCTCGCGGTTCGTATCACGAGCCGTACGCAGATCAGCGGTACGATCCATCCCCACTCAACAGCGGTGCGATGTCTCAACCTATGCTAGGCTCGTCATCCGGTGACCGCCGACAATCATATCGCTCGGTTGCCGATTCAATGTACGGGCAATACGACCCATTCAACAACGGTGGACCCGGCATTGGACCATCGCCCAGCCCTTCCATATACTTCGATGATAATCAATCGATCGCAGGCGATTCCATGCGGGATATAATGGCTCGCTCTTCACGCACTCAGAGCATGGTACTGCTGGAAGACCCTAACAATGATCCTACACACGATGCCGCTTTATGGGTTGACGAATCAGATTACGCTGCGATGAATATCATGTCGGAATTGGCGCGTGTGGGCAAGCCAAAGCTGTCGGCGGTCCTAGAAGAGGAACTCGAGGTGGCCCAGGGAAGCATGATTGTTGCTAGTGAGTACCATCCCGATTGATGGTTGCTGACATTCAGCTTGCGGCCCTACTACGCTCAACACGGTGGTTCGCAACCTTGTGTCAAAACACATTTCTCCAGCAAGAATACGTCACGGAGATAGACGCGGGCACATCGCGATTTACAGCGAGGACTACGAAGGATAATCATCGTAGCAATTATAGACAACCATGCATGATCTCCGGCAGATTACAGATTACTTCTTCTTTGAACGTGTGGCAGCAGCCGGTGACGGTGCCGGTGCCGGTACAGGCTCTTCCCCTTGATAGAACACTGCAGTGACAACAATACGTACTCGCTTGAGATTCTCCACGGGCGCGGCGGCTTGCACATTGCCGAGATGATCCAGAGGAGTCTGAAGTCAGCTCTGTTCATATTAACACTTCGACCTACCTTGAAATCTTTGAGACAACTTTTGAGACCGCTATCCAAGCCGCTACCGGATGGTGGGCGGATCGAGCCGTCATCTCGTATTACGGTCAAACCCTTGTCCCATTTGACAAACTTTTCATCTGCCTTAGACCTTTTTGCTGGTCTGCTTGGAGTGATAAAGTCCTCATCATCTCCAGGACCTCTGGTACGAGTGAGAGTTTCGACAACGGGCTTCTCAGGCGACTCCTCTCCTGTTCGCCGCTTGGCTCTAGCACCACGAGAAGACTTTTTCTCTTCCTCGTCTCGGTCGGCCAGCGTTCGGATCTTCGACGTGGGACTGGGTGGTCTCGGCTCACTCTTCCGTATTATCTGACGATCTATTGCGCAATGGTAGACCTGATTGCGCATGGTATTCCGCTGGGTCGCAGTCTTGATCTCCTTCTCCGACACGTCCGCGGACACTTTGCGCGCTTTGGATTCGACAGGTGAAGTTTTGTTGCGCCGTGATCTTGTCGCTTTAGTCTTGGATGACGTTGCACGCTTAGGAGAGTTTGTAGGGGACGAGGAAGGCGCCTTGGCGAGCTGCACTGACACTTCTTCATGATCCTCGCTTGAACCGCGAGCTGGAGGTGAAGTTGATTTCTCTTCAGTGGCTTGCGCTTGACGAGTTGCACTGGCGGGCGGTCCAGAGCTAGCCGATTCGCGGACGACAGAGACGTCCTGGGCGGATATAGGCGTGGCCGAGGACGATACAGCGTCGTTGGCGAAGGTGATAGGGATGGCTAGCGTTGTGTGCCGTGGCGTACCAAAGCGTGAGGGCGTACCAAGCTTATCATCAGCCAAGTCGCAGACGTAGCGCTCACCTGTTTACGCGGAGTTCCGGCCGCTACTGAACGCTTCATCAAGCCAATCTTCCCCGGTGAGCGGAATCCAATGCGACTCATCACTGCGCCATCGCCCCCGCTAACCGAAAACACCGGGACGACAGGCAGCGGCGCAAGGACAGTATCCCGCGCGAGACGCGATGGCAACCCAAGAGTCGGTCGCGAAACGGCAGCGACAAGAGGTAAACGAGAGGGCGGCGCAGTTTGAGGAAGAGGTCGTTTCATGGGGATGGAGGTAGGGGGTACAACTCTGTTTCGAGGAGCGGTAGGTTGAGTGCTCAGAGCCGGTCGAAGAGGAGGTCGAGACGAAGCCAAGACTTTGATTTCAGGCTTCTTCACTCCGACATGGGGCTTGGAGCTAGACGCCTTCGCCCCGCACCCCGCCTTGGATGCTGACTTGGAGATGTTGGATGACGACCTGACGGATGATGCGAGTGTGGCCGGTCTTGTGCCCGTAATCGGTGGAGGCCTAGACGGCGCGATGATCGTTTGTTTGACTGCTGGCCTTGATGAGGAACTTGCTGTCGAGGCGGTTGAAGATGACGATACGGAACGCTGTGGTGGTCCAAGTGCACTTATCCTAGTGGTCAGGACTGAATCCAGCTGCCCTCTGATAGCCAAAGCACGTTGTCCTGATTTATCCGGGCGAGATAGAGGTTTTTGCAACGTCGACGCTTTGAGCAGCTTTTTTCCCCGCTCAACCAGATCCAACGGTGGCAGAGCAGGCATTCGTGACGGCGTCGTTGCAACTGCAGACTCGGCAGCTCGAGGTGAATCTTGGAGGGAAGTGAGTTGTATCGCCTCGTCGGCCTCCGGGACTGGCATGAGTGGCAAAGGGGACACAGGCATCGCTCTGCAAGGTGAATTCGTTTCTGCACGGATACTCGTGAAATGGTGGGATAGCACGGGAATGACGACAGGACCAGCTCGGGCGACCGGCAATGGAGAATCGTCAAACGATTCCGCAGCCGAGTCGTTGTTTACCGGACTGGCTGTCAAGCTCTCAGAGAGACCAAGATCGGGATCGTCAAAATCGGACAGCTTCAATCCTCCCATGTCGAGCTGAGCGACTTCTGGTGATGTCAGCGTTTGAAGATGGGTTGTAACTCACCATCGTGTGACTCATCAGCGCTCTGAACGTCTTGTCCTATAGACACTAATATCTCGACTGGTTCCGTGCCATCGCAAGAGGTATGTTCTGGCAAAGGGACGGGAACATTCTCCTTGTCACTGCCCTCATCCTCCTCGAGCTCGCTGAAAGACACTTGTGTTGGGGTTGAGAGATGAAAGGCGGCGAGCTGGAAGCTGATGTCTGAATGTAACTGTGTCTTCAGTGGAGTCGAGGTCGCAATGCCCGGCGATTGGGCTTCAGATTCTTCGCTATCGCTCGACTCCTCGTTGAGCCGCAGACATCTTGAAAATGGCTCCTCTCCTCTTTCCACCGCCAGCATCAGACTCCTTCTTCTCAAGTACTCTCGCGAATCTCTCTTCCTCGCCCGGAACACCTGTGGAGACGGCGTGGGGGCGACGGAGAGTTTAGCGATAATGTCTAGTTCTCTGGGTTGCCGTGGTCCAAGGAAGACTCCTTCGTCATCTGACATGGTATCTGATGTGCAATCGCTGGTATCGTAGTCAAGCTCGCGGGGTGGTGTGAGAGGCACAAGGCCTCCTGATGATGATGATTCCA
This sequence comes from Cryptococcus sp. GC_Crypt_6, assembly GCA_026538315.1. Classification (NCBI taxonomy): domain Eukaryota; kingdom Fungi; phylum Basidiomycota; class Tremellomycetes; order Tremellales; family Cryptococcaceae; genus Cryptococcus; species Cryptococcus sp. GC_Crypt_6. Next base: position 337,031 of record JALPBY010000003.1, read on the forward strand.
TTGTCGGGATGTGGATAATTCTGGGAATGTGACGGGGTGCACTGACAAGAAGGAGTAAGTATGACAGTAAGAGAGGAGAGGGAGAAGGTTGTGTGAAGTGATGCAAAGACATTCACGCTATTGTTGTTTGTTTTGTTTTGTGGTAAAGAGAGAAGCTGTTTACGTAATGAGCCAATCACTTATTTGCTCTGTCGGAACATGGAATGGTCGCGTGGTATCGTTTATCAATATTACTGTGTGAAATGATCCGCTTTTCCCTTCTTCTCCTTTCTTCTCCTCGTAATCTTCTCCCCATCTGCATTGGGGAACATCTCTCGGCATCATATCCGGTCGTAGCGCCACACAACGAGGCGTCGCACCGCTGCGGTATCGACCGTCAAGACCTAGTAATATGGTGGTCACGCCGAATCTCCGTCCCGTAGACCTGCCCGGTTCTACCTCGCCCGCATCCTTGACTTCTCTTCCGGGCAGCTATTTCCCCACTCAACATGCCAACAGTTCCGACTCTTATCTCTCCGCAAGTAGCTCTGCTTCAACCCATCCTCCTCGGCTGCGGAAAACTTCCACTGGTAGTTTTTCAAAGCTATCCGACTTTCAGCTTGCAGCGCCTTTGCTCGACGAAAAGGATAGATATGCGCCCGAGCCAAGCTCGAACGGCAATAATGGTGTGGTCGGTGTCAAACACACCAATCTGAGCGTCGACGCAAGGTAAGCGCACACTGTCTTAGATGCCCGCTAATGAGCAGTGAATGGAGACATCCTGTGTTCAAGATGAAGATAATGGGGATATTGCGACACTTGGTGAGTAATATTGTCTGATGCAAAAAGCTGACAAGCAGCGTATACCACTTTGGTCATCAACACTCCTCACACCGTCATCAATACATCTCCAAAAGGTGTCAGGTGCTCTGACCAACGCCGTTTTCTTTGTTACCTACAATCCAGCTCCCACGCCCACCTCTCCGTCCGAGTCACCAATGCTCACACCGACCATGCCTCCTTCTGACCCAGAGCACCCACCCCCTCTCACTCCAGATCAGTATCCGCCAACAATCCTGCTTCGAGTGTATGGGCCGTCTTCTGACGCCCTCATCTCGAGGACAGACGAATTGCGAATGCTGCATGTATTGAGCTCTCAATACGGCCTAGGACCCAGAGTATACGGAACATTCACCAATGGCCGGCTCGAGCAGTTCTTCCCGTCACGGGCGTTGACAGCACTTGAGCTACGAGATCCGCATATCTCTCGAGGAATCGCACGCCGCATGAGAGAGCTGCATTCTGTCGACCTTCGCTTACTTGGTTACGAACATGGGCGAGATACCGAGCCAATGGTCTGGCGTTGTCTGAGTGAATGGTCTATAGTGGCCGAGGAGGTGCTTGCCTCTTTGGCGAGCATAGATAGTCGATGGGAGATGTGGGTGGAAAAATTTGGATTACACAAGATAAAGGATCAGGTGCAGACTTATCGGAATTGGGTAGAGGCGCAAGCTGGAAAAGGAAAGGGCGTTGTGTTTGCTCGTGAGTCGGTGCCAGCGTGAATGGCGCTGATGTAATAGATAACGACACTCAATACGGTAATTTGCTGCGACTTGATGGAGAGCTGGGACCCACCGTTCCCGATCATTACCGCTACATCGTCATCGATTTCGAGTACGCCGCGCCGAACGCTCGAGGCTACGACATCGCCAATCACTTCCACGAATGGCGCGCAAATTATCACCACCCAACCCATTCGCATTCACTCCAACCCCATTTTCCTTATCCATCAACTGAGCAACGGGAAGACTTTTATCGAGCGTACCTCTCAGTCGAGGTGGATGCGAGGCTTGGCGAGACAGTAGGCAAACGGAAAGACATACCTGACGACAAGGTCGCGGCACTGGAAAGGGAAGTACGAATTTGGAGTCCGGCCTGCAGCATTTTCTGGTCGTTGTGGGGCATTGTCCAGGGTGAGGAACAGATAACTGCGCTGATAGACGCAAAGGAGGGCTACAAGCCAGACTTCGATTATTTGGTGAGTCAGTCGTGAATCGAACAATTGGCTGACGTCGTGCAGTCGTATGCTCTCGAACGAATGGAAATGTTCCGGAAGGAGGCCACAGAGCTCGGGATTGCATTATAAGGTCTCTGCCCACTGCGGTCCGAACATAGAGATATACAAGCATGGAACATAAACTTGCATTGATTACTTCTTCTTTGGTCTCTCGCCGAATATCCTCGTTCCCACACGGACACTGCTGCTTCCTTCCTTGACAGCCTGGACAAAGTCAGCGCTCATTCCCATAGATAACTCCAGCTCTGCCTCCTTCGGTGCATGCGTCACATTGCCATTGGCGAGAATCCTGGCGAGCTCTGCGCGACTTTGCTTGAGCGTTGTGAAGTCGGGATTAGGTTTTGACGGGTCGTGGGAAGCGGTAAAGCTGCCAATAGTCATGAGTCCTAGCAATTTTAATTTTGGGCATTTTGTCAAGATGTGTGTGGCGAGATCGACTAGTGCTTCAGCATCTTCCCCTGACGAGGTGGACGATCCGCCAAGAGGTAGCAAGCCTGATTTAGAGTCTTCTCCCGAAGTATTGACTTGCAGGTAAACGTTTAGCGGAGTCGTCCGGGAATCAGGTATTGATTTCTGCAAGAGATCCGCCACTTTGACCGATGAGAGGGTTTCCAGAAGGTGCAAGTTTGGTATGGCTGTCGAAGAGTCAGTAAAATGGTCATCTTGGGAGTTGGCAAACTGACCTGCAATGACCTTTGCCTTGTTGCTCTGAAGGGCGCCGACAAAGTGCCACTTGATGTCGGTAGGGAGCTTGAGTGTGTCTATAAGCTGAGCTCTTCTGGCGTAGTCATAGATATACTCACTACTTCGGCCTTATCCACCATCTCCTGAATATAGTTCTCGCCGAAATGACGGAGTCCTGCATCGTAGAGCGCTTTGATATCGGACGCCGGCTTGATTTTCGATATCGGCACGAGGCGGGGCTGTGACAAGGCGTACATTAGTCCAGCACGACTGTTGGAAGTGTTTCTCCCGCTGACCTTGGAGCCACTAGCTGACTGAGCATCGCTATACGCCTTGTCAATCCCTTCGAGGACCGAATCGATATTCTCCTTGAGCTCCTGTGCGCGATCGGGCGTGTATTCTAATGATAATGACGTAGCGGACATTTTGGCAAAGTATCTAGAGGAACCCGCAGACACTGGTCCTGGCTTCGTGCAGATGCGTGAGGAGACTCTTGATACAACCGGACGAAGAGCTGTCAACATGCGTCGATAGCGGTCACACTATTGGTAGTTTATAGTATCTGGGCGATCTTGCTGTGAACTCGTAGACCTGGGCAAGTAGAGTCTGCGACATTATGAGCGTAATTCAATCCAGCTGGCTACCGTGGGAGAGAGATTCAACATGTGGTTGTGGGGTCTCCAATTCTTCCAGCGACATTTGGTCTCTGTTGTTAAAAGCCTGGTTTAGGAGCTCAATCGTCTCAAGCAAGCGGTCAACTCTGCCATACGGACAATGACCACCCGCTCCGATGGCACGACACTGCCGGAACAATTGACAGGCCTCGTAGGCCATTACCAGGAAAACCGCCAGCAAATCATCGATTGTCTTAACTCGATCGCCGTCGCTCTCCGAGATGGTGAGTATCTGGCTGTAGCCCGCTGACATGCAGAGCACGTACGAGCGGACTTTGGCGAAACGCAGCTGGCCGAGGACGTCGTAAAACTGCTATCTACAAGTGTTCCAGAGGTGACACAGCAGGCTGGTCGAGTCGCGGCGAATCTGGCTGCTGATTCTGGTGAGCCGATCGCTAAAACGACAGCGCTGACTATAGATACAAATCGTCAACGGCTTGTCGATAGCGGATATATACCAGCGTCACTGAGCGTTCCTGCCACTTCGTCAATCGTTGCAAGCCTTCACAACTTGGCGATAGACTCCCATCGTAAGTTGTACTTGAGAAAAGCTTTCTCACTTTCAGCCGCTGTACTCGCAGCGCTTCGCGAGGAGACCAATTGGCAACGTTTGACTAGTCTTGCCAAAAGTGAAGATGCTTCCCCACTACTCTGGACCATAATCACATGTGTCTATGCTTCTGGTGAGATAAGTATCATAACGGAGCTGATGAGAAGAACCCGCTCCTCCCATCAGTGAAGACACCCTCGATAACCTTCTGACCCCAATAACTGTCTCGCCAATTGTCGACGAAGAAATCTTACTTTCGTGCGCCGCTGTGATAGAGGGCATCTCGGAAGACACACGGGCTCCTTTATTGTTCACGTCTGGATCGCGTCTTACATCCGTGCTCGACTTTGCTCAGCTCAGTGAAGGCGGAGAAGAAGTGGCTCAGGCAAAAGCATCAATCATCAAAGCAATTGTCCAGCTCAGTGCCGATATACCCCCCGAAAACCCCTTTTGGCCGCGTATACGCGATTGGCTGGTACTGGAAGACAGAGATGACCTGGTAGATTGCGCCTTATTATCATTGGGAAACAGCGCAAGAACAGGTGAGTTCCAGTGGCATGAACAGGCGTTGATGGCAGATGAATCCGCTACGCGATTACTGCAAGAGACATTACCGACTATTATACGCTTATTGCAACCTTCCACCCCTGCCCGAACACAGCATGCCGTCATTAGTCTGTTGAGGAACTTGTCCATACCCGACGCAAACAAAGCGGCGTTAGGCGAAGCTGGGGTCGTAGCCAAGCTGATGGCAATGGGCGTTTGGAATGATGACCGCGACATGTTGGGCTCAGTGCAAGGTGGAGCTATAGGCGTCGTCAAAAATCTCTGTCGCACAGGTAAGGTCACAAACGACGTATAATCGCTGACAACAGTGCCTAACGCGGAAGAATTCACAACACACTCCAAATGGGTACATACCTTGCTAGACCTGCTTGACCGTACCGACGACCAAGCACTTCGGTTCGAGGGTACAAGAGTGTTTGTCAATTCTATCAGAACACTAGCTCAAGCGCAGAAGCCTCCTGCGCCAGCCGATCAGCGCGTGATCGATCTTCTTGCGCGCATGTTACGAGAGGCAGAACAGTATCCATTACTGCAAAACGAAGCGATCATCGCCCTCACCCTTTTCGCGACTTTCAGTGACTGTGCACCTTATATTGCGTCGCTCAAATTGAACCTTGATGGCTTCAGCAACGAACACGTTCAAAGCAACGCGGCAACACTCAAATCATCCATAGCTAGATATATACAGTGATGATATATACAGTGATGATATAATGTTCAATGCTTTCAACCAAGTCTTGGCGTGAGCTGCTTATCAGCTACTGCCGCCGATCATAGTACCCACTGAATACGACGGATTGCGAATATGAGCGAGGCGCGTGGTTTTGTGCGATGTTTGCCTCGCTGTAAGAGGGGTCGGAGGGGAGATGAGAAGTTTATTCGACGGTTTCACTGTCGGCGGTCGTTTCTCTTCTCGCACAGGTGTCGGTGCATACCGTTTGCGGCCCGCCAAGATCCACGGGTGGCGCATGGCAGGTTGAGGCTTGAGCCTTTTGTCGGGATCCCAGGTAAGGCATTTTGCAATGAAATCGACAAACAACTCGTCATCGCACTTCAAGACTTGTGCCAATGTTTTCGTTCCTGGTCTTCTTCGCCTGCCCTTTGCATTGACGAACGGACGGGGTGTTCCAGTCGCATCTGATTGTCAGCGCCAGCTATTGACTAGTTGTACTCACCATAGAACAACCTCTTCCGTGAGGCCTTTTCGATGATGTACTTCTCGGGTACCCCTAGCACTTCCATGATACAGGCCAGCTGCTCATGCTCATTCTCCCCCGGGAATATTGGCACACCAGTGTAAAGCTCCGCAAGAATACAACCCACACTCCACATGTCAATCGCCATGGCATAGTTCATGCCGAGTATGACCTCTGGACTTCGGTAAAACCTCGATTGGATATAGGTGTACACTGAACGTGAGCAATGCGTTCAAGATTTTAACACTCACCCTTTTCTGTCTCAAGACAGCTGCTGCCAAAATCAATGACCTTGATGCCGCTCTTCGCCGGATGACATAGAAGTATGTTCTGAGATTGTTAGCTTCGGCCAGTCGACTGCTATCACTCACTTCTGGTTTGAGATCACAGTGTACAACCCGATGCGACCGCATCAGCTGCAATGATGCAAGGATCTGCGTTGTAAATCGCCGAATTAAAACGGTTGAGAATCCCGCGAACTGATTCGCCTTGATAAGTTCGTACAGATTGATGCTGAGCAGCTCTGTGACGATGCAGAGATGACCTCGGAAGTAGAAATGATCGGTCATGCGGACATTGAAATGCTTGTCTTCGGGATCCTGTGGCTGTCAGCGCCGAAGACATGCTATGAACCCACCCATTCCGTTAACTGTTGCAAGATTTTCACTTCGACAAGAGCTTGTGCGTGGAACCTCTTCTTATTACGTATAATTTTGATTGCCACTGATCCTCCGGTTTGATGATCGCGACACTGGATCACCTGGCCGAACGAGCCTTTGCCCAAGACTCCCACAACTTCATATCTGTAGCACATGTGATCACCCGGGACCACGACGTAGTCGCCGCGCTCATCGTCGTATCCATAATTATAGACAGCGCCGCCGGGCTGAGGAGGTCGAATTGTTGGCGATGGTGCATAGTAGATTCTATCGAAGTCGAGCACCTCCTTCCGCTCATAATCGGACATGGTTCCAAGATACTTGGAGACAAAGGATCGTTGCGACATCGCCTCGTTCGGTTCGATATCCTCTGGAAACTCGTTGATATCCGCCAGGTCATCCTTCCTATCCGCAGCAGCCTTTGTTCGCCGTCTTTGGACATACGCTGCCATCTCCGCATCACCCAGAGCTTCTTCATCTTCAGCTGGTGATGGAGTATCTTCCGCAACCAGTGAGCTCGAACGGAAAGTCATGCCGGGCGCACCCATGGATGAAGACAGTGGCATGCGACTGGCGCTCGGCACTGACAGCTTGGAATGGAGCGACTTTGACGGTTTTATCGGAGAATTGGTCCGACTGTCACCAGATGAACCTCTACTCGATTTCATGTCGTCTCGTGACGCACGCTTGGCGATGGCTGAAACGGTCATGGCGGTAACGGTCGAAGGAGGTTGAGGCAGTTGCCTCCGCGACGGTGGTAATGCGGGGTCACGCTTTGGTGGGTCAGATGGTCGGACCTTCGGGGCTTGCCTGCTTGTTATGGGGGCCAGTAAACGGGCACGATGTGCGTGTGCACCAGTAGTCGACTGCCGTGGTGGTGCTGATGCGCCATCCTCGACCACGCCAAATTCAGACACTGGCGGTCTACTCAGATCCGCCAGACTTGTTGTCGTTGTAATTGTAGATCGCTGGGTGTATTGTGGTGGAGGCATGCTTCCACCATGACCAGGTCTCGACGCGATTCGAGGTATCTTTGTCGGTGTGGCAGATGGTAGTTGTCTAGACGATTCGGAATGACGCAGAGACGATGTCGATGGTACAGGGCGGAGGACTGGTGATCCGACGATCGATGGTAAGCCCCCATTGATCGTGGAAGCCGCGCTCGGAACGGCTGACGTTCGGTTGAAGCTCTCCACTGATGCCTTGTTTTTGAGTGCTGGGGCAACGGGCGGATCTGCTGATATTGAAAGGGTCTGATGGATCAGTAGTTGTTCCACTCAAACGTACTTACTTTGCCACGACGCCTTCCTGTCCATCCTGTGCTTGCCGACTCGGGCTTTGGCTCAGGCTTTGACTCGGGCTTTGACTCAGCCTGTTGCGCTAGACCTCGCTTGGATGTGCTTCCACGAAGCATGGAAGGGAAATGCATTCCAAGCACGGACTTTCTTTGCGAGCCGATATGTGGTCTCGTTTCCACTTTTGGCGGTTCAATGGTATCTTGTGTTGACGAGGACGAAGTGCGACGGAAGAACGGGATGGATGAAGGTGTAAGACGCTTTGATGCTGAAGTCGGCTTGGTGGCCAAAGGTGTCGGTGCCTGCGGCGACAGCTCGGCCCGTTGTATCTCTGACCAGGGCGTTTGCGGAGGCTCGTCAGGCGAAGGCGCTTTGATGTTGAGCGCTGAGCTGAACGACCATTTTTTGTTCATTCTCGGCGGCGCCTCTTGCAGTCGGGATTGATAACCTTTAGGTATAGGGGGAACAGGTGGTGTGTTGGTGGCAGGTTCGGTCACAATCGCCGAAATGTCACTGCCGGCACTCGATCTTCTACTCGGTTTCAGATCACCTGATGAAGGTGTGGTGGCTGCTGTCGGGATGGAGTGAGAGTCTCGAGACGTCGGCGTGCCGACATAATCCGTCGAGGAGGATGACTCTCGATTCTTCCTTATAGGTACTGCTGGAAGATCCTCGCCAATGTCGATCCACGGCGAAGTGGTATCTCTCATACTCCCATTGCTCGGTTTCCCTTGAAGTTTGGGTGGCTTTCCTGATGGAGGCGTCCCTGACCGCGCCGTTCTCATCTTTGGCTTCCCTTTGCCAGGCGTCACACTCAATCCATCAAGCTTGCGCAATGCCTCGGCGGTCGCGACGTCGACGGGTGCTTTCGCGCGTCGTTGCGAGTCGGAAGTTTGCGTGGGTTTAAACTGAGTTGTTGAAGCGCCAGCGCTGGCAGGAGGGGTGGTGAGGTTGTTACTGGAGCCGGAGCCACGCAAGAATTGATTGATAGAAGCGGAAGAGGGACTGGGCGGTAAATGGGAGAAATCCTTGATTGCAAACTGCTTTAGGATATCATGTGAGGAGTGACGCGTTGGTGGTGTCTTCTGTCCTGTACGAGAAGCGGCGGCGGCAGCTGCTGCCGCAGCATCGGCCCGCTCTTGCCTACGGGCGTATATGCGAGACCGTGCACTTCCGGGAGACGCGACGAAGGATTCCGGAGGAGAAGCTTGAACCTCCTGCTGAGGCATAGCCAATGAGGCGACCAACGCGGCCTCCATAGAACTATCGAAATTAAAGTCTGCCAAGCTGTTGAGGGAGAACAGGGGCTCTTCTTTCGTACTAACATCTCTCGCTGGGGATTTGGTGGGAGGGCGTGGTGGGGGCGGGACCGAGGGGCCGGAGTTGTTACGCGACGATGGTCTTGACGGTTCAAGACCTAAGCCAAAGCCTTCGCAGCCCGGTGGCCATGATGAATCAGGCATCGTCGACATTGATGGGATTCGGTTATGATGGGCAGCAGCGCCCCATCTTGGCGTAGCCAGCTCGCCAACTCCGATGAGAGCTTGTCGGTCAATGTTGGAGGGATCAGGCTGTGGAGAGTGGACGGTCTCGGAAGTATTCGGCGAGGCGTCGTACTCATCGAGTCTGTAGATTAGTAGACGCTCCATCTTTATATCACTCACGAGACGGCTCCATCATCGGTTGTCAATGCGCTGTATGGTGCGGACGTTGATGTGGATGTCGGAGCGAAAGCAGGAGCAAGGGGTGAGTGAAACGAGCCGGGTTGAGAGCCAGGAGGATATGGTAGTGGTCGGGAAGTTCTGTTGCTCGCTACTGGCTCTGTGACCACCCGACGCGACGATGCACTCGCAGGCACGTGTCCCATTCCCACAGAGCCATACCTCTCCTTGCTCGGACTCAGATCTAGAGGCGCAGGAGCCCGTCTCCCCTTCAGTGTCGAGCTCATAGAGACCATGGATGCGGAGCTGGGAAGACGTTCACGTGGTGGTGTCTGAGGGGTGTGATGCGGGTATAGCTGTTGAGGTGGGCGCTGAGCCTGAGGCTGCTCACGAAGAGTAGAGCCTGACATCGCTGGTTTGTGTACGCATCAGTGCTGATCACGGTGGGGTAAACGTGTACGCGGTGAACTCACCGCTGAAGCCCGTGTTTCACGCGGGCAACCTCACTGCTACGACATGCGTGAATGAGGGATAAGTTTTGGAGGTCGTTTACACTTGAAGATATGCCGTAGCTGGTTGAGAGATGGCAGTTTTGTTGAGAAGAAAGAGATGTAGCAGGAAAGGTGAACAAACGGTCAAAGCGGTGTCAAGTTGGGAGGTTGAAATGTGAAACTCGAACATTCATCATCATCATCATCGTGATCACACTCATAATCAAAACACCACACGGTACATCGTATCGAAAACGTGGGCAAAAGTCACATTCACGTCCATGCATATGAGAGGAATATTTATGCAGTACATGAGATATATACATGCTCGGCGAAGAAAACTATGCGCCGTCGACAACGCTCCTTTTGACACTGCGACATGAAGCACAAACCCAAAACAAGGCGCCAAGCGCTGTTAGGGTATGTCACATTTACGTAACTCAATATCTCCCCCTATCCTCGTACTCGAACCGTCTCGGTTCCTCCCTATCTCGTCGACTGGGCACCCAGCCAAGTTCGTCGCCTCCTTCCCGTGCTCCAGCCGAAGACGGCATCCATCCCCCAGGTCCATCATCGGTACTACGTGTAGCTCCAGGTGTCCATCCCATCTCATCACCTCCAGCTCCCGGGGCCGCCGCTCCGTTGGACACCTTCAGTCTCCGTGAAAGACGCTGAGACGCTTGTAATGATGAGACGAGTGATTTTGTTGGGTGGCAGAGGTGCATGAAGTTGCAGAAACTAAAACATCGTTAATTTGACCTCCTCGAGCAGCGCACTCACCCTTCACGTTTGCACTCTCCCAACTCGTTTTGGCGACAACAACTTTCTCTGAAATCTGTAACAGGTGATAACTCGGCGTGCAGCGGTCGCATAGCGTACCACCGGTCGTTCAACGCTTGAACGGCTTTGGCAGCTTCCGCCTCCCACTCGAATCGCGCGTACACATTGCCAAGGAGATGATCACCAACATTGTCGCAAACGTGCATCTCCTGAAGGTTGCCGAATTTGCATAATTCGCTAACTGTCAGCATTAGAACCGTAACGGATGACTTACATGAAGAAGTCCTCGTAGAACCTGTCGAAATCCGCTTGCAGCTGATCTGGCGTTAAATGTTGTCCTTCTGGAGTGTGACCAGGGTTGTTGTAGACGTTGGGAAGGAGGATCGTTGTAGAGAATTGCGGCTTGATGTGTTTTCTGCACAAAGTCAGTCAGCTAAGTTGCCTGTCAAAATGACTGGCTTGGCTTACCTTGAACACCGGTCACCATGCCTGCAAGCTCCTATTTTGAGGTAGAAAGAGCAGTTTACTCGGTCCTGCTCAGTACCACTGGTAATTGTCAGCGATCTCGGCGGGACGCGCGTCTGTGAGAGAGAATACTCACAAGATGTTGGCCAAATGAGACGCCATGATGTATTTTGGAGATGAAGGAAGTGTTAGCAAGATGCAATGCACTCATATAGATTAATATATATATCAACATAACACTGTCAGTGGCAAAGTGAGTAGAAGCAAGAGTGCCACGCTGCTTAATAAGCAATAATTCACCGAATATTCCCGAATACAGCAGCCTTGGTTCTGTAACGTCATCGTTACACCGTCTTGTTATCAACCACAAGTGCTCATCTCTTGTCATACCTACCACGTTCAATTAGCATACTATAATGGGCAAGTCACAGGCAGAAGACTACCTCGCAAAGGCAGAGAAGAAGGCGTCTTCCTCGGTCGGATGGTTTGGCAGCTCAAGCTCTAAATGGGAGGAAGCAGGGGATCTTTTCGCTCAAGTGGGTTACCAATGGATGCTCTTGGCAAGCGGGTCTGACTGTAGACAAACAGGCAGCAAACGCTTTCAAGATTGAGAAGAAATGGTCGGAGTCTGGTCACGCATTTGAAAGGTTGGTATCATCTTTGGAATCTTGTTGACAATTGCAGAGAAGCAGCATGTCGGCAACACGCGAACGAGAACAACGATGCGATGAACGCGTTCCACAATGCGGCAAAAAGCTACAAGAAGAGTGATCCAGAGGGTTAGCAACTTACAATATGGGCAAGAAGTACGCTGACCGTCCCTCCACAGCTGCCGTCACAGCTCTGCACCAGGCGATCAAGTTGCTCACACAAGCGGGACACTTCCGACAAGCGGCAGACAGGGAGAAAGAGGTGTGTCGCCATTGTATGATGAGTACTGATATCTGTAGATTGCGGGAATCTATGCCCAAGATGGCATTGACATCGCAAAAGCTCGTGATAGCTTTGTGCGCGCTGGTGACTGGTACAAGCAAGAAGACGCGAATGCGTGAGTAAAGAGTGAGTGTGCGCCGCTAAGCAATCATAGCACGGCAAATCAGTGTTATCAACAGGCTGCTGAGCTCTCGGCGGATCTTGGCGACTTCCAAAGATCTATGGAGCTGTACCAGATTGTCGCAGACTGGTCACTGACCAGCGCATTGACAAAGTACTCTGTAAAGGAGTTTTGGCTTCGTGCTGTGCTTTGCTCCATGGCTATGGGAGTGAGTACAGAATCAGTGTTAATGTCTGAGCGACGTGCCAACTGACGACTCGCAGGATCTCGTGACCACCTCTCGACTACTCGAGACCTTTTCACAAAAGGATGTGACATTCCCCTCCACTCGCGAAGCCAAGTTTGCACACGAACTCATGGACGCATGTGAACAAGCAGATGTGGAAAGGTATACCGCGGCGGTATATCAGTATGATCAGGTGACAAAGTTGGATAATTGGAAGACGGGTGTCTTGTTGAGGATCAAGAAGGCTCTGGAGGAGGACGAGGGAGGTTTGACGTGATGAGTTAGATGATCTGGCCTGGGATATGTTGTAAGATAGTGTTTTGTCTGTTACATGTCATTCGTACAACTTCTATGCCTAAGTCGTCTTGCTGTCCGTGATAGCACCCTGAACGTCACCCCCATCGGTGGTTGACGGTTCGCTCAACGCTTTAACCAGGTCCTCCGCTACCTCTTGGATCTTCTTTTCATCCACTTCGCCGCCAATTGCGCCTTTGCCTTCTTTAGCGCCGAAGCCGAGCTCGACCCATTCATGGACGTACGCCTTGAGACCAACTCCGGGCAAACCGTTCTGTCTGATATATCTCAACCAGAGATCGAGGGAGTCACGATGAGCGTCGTAGACTGTGATAGCACGCTTGTGGGTCCTGCGCTCAAAGTTCTCCTGAGCCTTTTTCTTCACAAACGGGGATTTAAGGACGGTGTACAACGATTTTTCTCGCGGTAAGAACGCAGGGAGCGAGGTCGGAATATTTAAAGAGTTGGCGGAATGAACGCAGAATTGTGCGTACAGATCGAGATTGTAAGGGTGGTACGATTGGAGATGGAGGGTTGCGACTCGGACGCCATGAGGGGGTTTGATCGGTTCAAGAGGAGGGAACGAGAGGAATTTCTTTATCGTCGGTAACGGAACGGGAAGAGAATCGGTCTCGCCCTTTCCTGATGACATAGCAGTGGGTAGACTGCGCTCAGCACCCGACGACGACGCAAATCGAGATGCGGCGGAACTGCAAAAGAAAGAGTCAGTAAATGTTTAGTGTTAGCCAAGCAAGCCAGAGTCATTACACACCTGGTCCATCGAGATGACGATGCTACTGCGTTGTGCGTTGGTCGGACATGACTGAGTGTCGCGAGTGCTCCTCGTGCTGTAGGCAGGGCCATGGCGCTGAGTAGATAATGATGTATGGTGGTACGGAAACGATTCCAATGTTGATGAAGAGCAAAGCAATGTAAAATGGTTTTTCTCTCTTTCGACAACTAAACCGTTTGGGATAGATAGTCACGTGACCACATGACTTCTCAGTCCTTGTCCACCACTAACTACCATCATGCACTTTGTCAACCCGCGCATGAGACATCTCGTACAGTGACTGCATCTGTTTCGCGCATGCAGCTCAACAACCAGCAGGCCGCGAAGACGAGATACCTTCAAAGAAGTGTTTTACACCCGGAGACTGTTCATAGTCTTGGGCTATATGCCATGCGAATCTCCAAATGATCTCATGTGCGGTAATGATCTACAACGCCATACGCTGGAAGACGTTCACATCGCAGTAACATGACAGGCAGATCAGGTCGCCCTTCCGGGCAGCTTTGGCCGGTGAATCGTAGTATCGGCGCTGAGCGATGCCGGCCAATTCGTATATCTCCCCTCTTGCATCAGGCCATAACCACTGACCGCCAATCGTAGCACCCCATAAGGTCGTCTGCTCTCGTAAGATACTCATCGTTGCATCGACCCGATGATCAGACATCGCAGTTCATCGGAGCCCGGCGCAAGATAGCATACATGATGAGGTTGCATATAGTCACTTTACGAGAACAGTGCCACATGTCTCCGAGTGGAGGGGTCAATGAAACGCGTCCATTTCCCCCCCGTTCTCCTTTTTCTAATTTCAGGGGGGAGAGACACTTGTCCCTTTAGACAGAAAAAAGTCACCGACGCGCTTTCGCTTTTGGAACGACGGTGAACGACAGTCGCGTATACCAGTACCCTCTCCTCCAGTCAGCACAAGCACACAAGCCTTATGACGTCCAAGGCGTCTAAGGGTGACGATGACTGATTCCAGAGGGGCGTACAGACATTGAGATTGCTACATTCTTTGTGACAGGTCACCGCATTATTGTTGTCGCGTACATTTGCCACAAGGTACATCTACTTAGTCATTGCTTTGAAACCATTCGGTTTTCTCTCACTTCCCTCTTAACTCGATCCCAGTCGCGATGACATCGACAAGACGAAGAGCAGCGCTGCATCTCACCTTGCCAAATCCAGGCATGACCAGGTAAGCGGAATCATTCCAATGTATTGGACTCTCGCTGACACTGCACAGGAGTGATTCTGCAGATTCACTACTGGTCTCGCCTGGACCGCATACTCCCCTACCTTATGAATTCGTAAGTGATCGCAGATCTTACTGCTGGCAATAACTGACATCGCACAGTTCGCACCGGTGATGGCGGAGCCTTCAACCAAGATTGGCTCCAAGAGAGGCCGTGAAGAAGAGGACACGGAGCAGCAGCGCGATTGGACTGCAGAGGAAATGGACGTGTTGCAATCCGTGAGCCCCAGTCCCTTTTGTCGCACTGCTCGCTAGCTCGCTGGCTCGTTCCCGCTGACAACCAGTATAGACCTTGGTGACCCCGTTCAAACCCGTATCAACGCATTATCCGCCTGGCGAACTCCCTCCGCCAAACGTAATAGACGAACTTACAAATCAGATTCTTGCGTACGCCCGAGATTGGACCCATTCCTTTGACGCGACGAGGAAAAAGCTGTTCGCACTAGCATTGACAGAGAGCAAATTCGGTCACGAGGTAGAGGAGACGAGGAAGCTGCCGCGAGAGGAGAGAGTACAGCGACCTGGTCTGAGACGAGTGGATAGTATGGATTTCTTAGATCAAGGCGAGGAGCAGTCTGTTGGGCGCACTTTGAGGTGGGTTTAAACCGCATATTAGTCGCGCTGACGATAGACTGTCAACGTCTTTGCAAAATACAGCAAAGCAGGAGTCCTTCTCTTTGGCTAGATCCGCTTCAGGTATGTTTGACTCGTGCGACGCTGGGCTGACTTTCCAAGTCAACACTAGCCTTGCGAGCCTTGCCGAGGCCCCATCACCACCATGCGCCGCTATCACGGTCACCCCCGCATCACCCGACCCGGCGGCGCCTATACGGCGTCGACCGTCTTTCCGTGGTCCATCATCTGCTTCCAAGCCATTACGACCGACAAGTCTTTTACAGCGTGGGCGAAGCTTCACAGCGGATGATCTCAAAGCCGAGGCGGAGTCTGAAGTAGCAGTCGAGTCTCCAGCACGCTCAATCACCCGCTTGAGTCGCTCTCAGTCGTCATTATCGGCGCTGCAGATGCAACCGCACGCAGCGCAAAAGATGTTTCTCGCTCCCTCAAAACCATCAACAACAGATCGCTCGGCTCTCGCGATGCCTTTATCTTTAGAGGTAAGCGAGCCGAAATCAACCAAAAATACATCGAGTTGGAGCGATAGTGAGGATGAGTCACCAGCGACTAAACCTCGTGTAGTGAAGAAGATGCGTGCAGCGAGAGTGATCAAGCTTGACAAGGACAATGGTGGATTGCGTAGTCCCTTCGAGGAAAAGGATGAGCCGCAATTCTGCTAATGTATATAGTATATGGATATGCACCCAGTAGCTGTTTGTAACTATTGTACCATACACCGATAATCATAGTTCATATACACATGTATCCAAAGTGCCTTTCCCTCCACATTTGTCATCTTCCACTTTACCATGTCAACTCAGCTGCCCTTGCTAATAGCGCATTACCTTGCGTCGAACTATCCCTCGGTGCTGGAACCGTTTCTGAATGCAGCGCGGATACCTGCTCCTGACCTCGTACAACCGCCGCAACCTGATTTGCGCACGTTGGTAGAAGACTGGGCTTCGGAGCAATTAGTGAAAGATCTCGACGATGTGGAGATTGAGGAGGAACTGACATCTGATGGGAGCTGGCGAGGATGGAAACTAAAGGATATAGTGAAAGTGCCGCTGAGCACGGACGTATCGCTTGGAGGAGTAAAGAGGAGCTTGGAGGGGATCTCAGCTGCGAACCTCCTAACGGTCGGAGTGAGCAATTTGCCTTATAGGCATTTCGATACGACTTCAGCCGCGTGAGTCGAGTCGAGTCGACTCATGTCTTGTCCTACACTAGACTGATAGTATATAGGTACCGGGCGAGCTATCGACGGAGTATACTGGTCACGTCGGTGGATAAAAGCTTGACAGTGCTTGATTACTCGAGTGGACAAGTGGATCGGATACTGCAACCTCATCGCGCTGCTATCCTCTCGTTCGCCGTGCACCCTCTCAATCCACGATACATCGCTACAGCTTCTATGGATGGGACGTGAGTTGCGGTCTCGCTTACTTGGTCTCAGGCGCGACTTGATCGTTTAGTAAAAACTGATTGTTACTGTGATCGACAGAACGACCTTGACCGACCTGATCACGTCTGAGACGCTGCAGACATTCCAGTCTACCAAGTTCGTCGTGCGCGTCGCCTTCTCTCCAGACGGGCAATACCTCGCTACAGCATCATACGATCATCATATCGTCATCTACTCTGCTACATCGTCTGCTCTGCCGCCACCACCGACGGAAGACGATATACCGCTAGACGAAGAAGATGATGCTGCGCTCGCGTGTGAGCCTGAACTGCGATACGAGGAGGTGAAGCGGATCAAAGTGGATTCGAACCCCGAAGCCATCCTGTTCACCCCTCAATGGTTCATGTACACTACCCGCGCATCGCATCTCCTCTTCTATGTTCGTCTACCTACTACCACAACAGATAGTCAAGCATGGGAAACCAAGACCAAGAGCTTCAATCCGCATCCCATGGACAACCACGTCAGTTTCTCCGTCCTCAACCTCGCTCTGCATCCTTCTGGAAGGATCATAGCTTGTCAGACGGGCGATCATAGAGGCTCAGCCGGTGAAAGGGTCTTGTTATATGGCGTCGAGCCGGAGGAGACAGAACGACTCGGCTGCCTGTGGACTGGTAGCGAAGGCGACGACTTTGTCTTGCCTCGCATGGCGTGGTTACCCGATGGCTCCGGTCTCATGTGAGTGTCGCTCTTCTATCGTTGTATTTGTGCTCGAAGCTGAACTTGACATCGCCAGCACGACTACACCTAATGGCTACCTCAACCTGATTGCTATCACAGGAGAAACGCGATCTAGCGTAAAAATTCACGGCGCAACAGAACTCGGTCAAGGCTCGAGCGAAGTAGTGAGAGACTGCTGCGTGGTATCCGAGGGGAATGAATGGGAAGTCGTCAGTGTAGGCTACGATCGTCGCGTTAGGATATCGCTGTAGCATAAAAGTACCAATATGTAGCATCTATCATCTATCTTTTCGATTCTCGTCAAGGTCCGACTCTGATGGTGACTCGTCTTCTTCTAGATCATACCATGCCCTTTGTCCATCCTCCCAATCAAATTCAAACTCTCCTTGCTCAAACTGCGCCGTAAATGGCGTCAACCATCCGCTGTTGCCTAAATCGAGCGGAGGTAGGTCGATCATGCTGCAACGAGAGACAACTTTGAGCAATCTACACTTGCGTTTGCGCTTTGATTGAGAACCGCACCTGATACCCTCATCTCTCATATCCTCTACCATTCTTATACCTGAGTCTCGTTTGGGCCGCATCACTGGTGATCTGGTTATCTTGAGGCTTTCCCGAGTCTGTCGTCGGACCATTCGTCGGCGCTGCTCCACAGGATCGGCCTCGATAGTCTCTTCAACATCAGAGGAGAGCAGCTCCCGCAGCCACTCATCGAGATCCTGATACACCTCTGCTGCCTCGTCCGCCATCCATGGGAAGATCAAGAAGTCATGCACGGCATCAGGACTGACAAGTCTCCTATCGAGAGACTTTCCGCTCTGCCGTGCTAGTTGAAGTCGCTCCCAGAGCTCGTCGATAGAGGTAACGAGGCGTTCTGCGCCACCGTATACGATGTATGTTGGGGGAAAGGAGGCGAAAGATTGTGCTTGCGAGGGCAGGAGGAAAGAAGCTGGAGACAAGTATTCTGAAGTATGTATAGTTGACGCTGGCAGCGCTCGAAGGAGAAGAGAACAGGCAAACGGGCCAAAGGTGTCG
Source organism: Cryptococcus sp. GC_Crypt_6 (assembly GCA_026538315.1). NCBI lineage: Eukaryota > Fungi > Basidiomycota > Tremellomycetes > Tremellales > Cryptococcaceae > Cryptococcus > Cryptococcus sp. GC_Crypt_6. The sequence continues at coordinate 355,524 of JALPBY010000003.1, forward strand.
TCGATCTAAACCATCAGCTCATATTTTTGTACGCGCAACTCACGGTATCCGAATCCGCATTGTGGTACATGTTGTCCCAAGCGTTGGTAAACCCTAGATCGGACCACGGACTCATCATCACCAATCCGCGGGGCAGCTTCAATCCCACGTTTGCTCCCTCATCCCGCAACCATCGCACTAAGGCCATTCCCAAATGGCCCCCAGCGGAATCGCCAATAACGACGATATCGCTTTCTTGCACTCCTTGTTGCACGAGATAGTAGTACGCTGAGATTGCGTCGAGAAGGGGCAACGGCCAAGGTGCAGTTGGCGCTAATCGGTAGTCGACGGAAAGGATATGATGAATGGGTGAATGAATTACAAGTGATTTGGGTATCGAGGAAGTCAAGTCTGTTTCCGCAGCAGTTCCACACAGATAGCCCCCGCCGTGAAAGTGCAGTCCGACGGGTGATCCAGGCTCTCTTGGCGCAGGCTCGGAGTCTGGATTTGATTTCTCTCCGGTGAACCAGAAGGCTTTGACGGTGTCGAACCCGTATACATCGTCGGTTTCGGGATTCCAACTTTTCCACACTCCAACTTTGCTTCGGTCCGGTCGGTGAATAAAGTGCGGGTCCCAAGAACCTCGAGAAGCATGTAGCATCTCTACCATTTCAGCTGGATGCCCGCGAAGCAGTGTTGGAGGTGCCGGGGGTATATCGACGAGGTGAGAGTGGGCGAGTGTGAGAGGGTCCTATCTCGTCAGTTTACGATGTGACTAAGTGGACATACCGGATCAACGCTCAAGTCCCTTCCGAGATAATCGATTTCACACCTCGCAACAACTGCGCAGAGCCTCCTTGACCACCTGACTCGAAGGCATCGCTTCAAAGTCCAGCTCGCTCGAGGTCTGTTACTTCGAGGAAGATACAGCAGGATCCAGAACGGCAAGAGAAAGAATAAAGTGGTGAGGACGAAGCTTATAAGGTAGATACGCCGGAATAAGGGATGCCGCAGTAGAGAGTTCCGAGGGGCATTGTCAAGCTACACACGAATCAATACCTCGTCTCAGCGTGCGCAGTGGGTAGCAATGACGCTCAGATAGACTCACACAAAAAGCCTGGATAGCCTCCGAGGTCATTTCCCCTAGGTCGGTGACTACTCGTCCCATTCTGAAGCAAAGGTGATGGGAACCAACCGTCCAAGCAGAGTGGTGGACGGCGGTCTTGTAGTGTTATCTGTTCGTGTATGACATGTATAGACGGTGTTTGAATATGGTGATAAAAGCAAGAAGAAAGGAGAGCTACGCAAATCTCTACATCCCAAAACGAATCGTTGTCGCATGAAAAAAAAAGACAAAAGTGGTCGCGCGACCATGACGTCGTCGTTGTTTACACGTTATGCATTTGGATGACTGCTTACAACAATTATTGAGGTACAGATATCATTCTACATCCATGCGCATATCCTCGTCATCATCAGTCCAGTCGTTCATCTGAGGCGCGACTTCGCCTGAACTCCGCTCGACATTCATCCCAGCCACATCCCCATTCAGCTCATCATCGTCGACTTCCTCAAATCTGCCCGTGTCTTCATATCTGTCCTCTGGCGTCCAGGCTTTGACAATATCCTCCCATTGTCCAGGCTGAAGCCCTATTGGACGATAGATTACCAAACCCTTTCCTGTTTCTTTGATGTTGTTGTTGATGTTGCCGAATCGATCGCGCTGCGCCTTGAGCAAATGCGTAAGGAGTGAAGGAGATATAGTAAAGCCTTGATCTCCCGGTTGGCTGAGTTCCCGCTCGGTGTCATGATCATAATCCAGATCAGGTGAAGGTGACCGAGATGATGACGAGGATGTATCTGATAGTGATGTTATAACGATGCCTGTTGACAATATGAGCGAAGCTCGAGCAATCGGCACACAACCACACTTACGATCCTTTTCCGGTTCGTGCCAGACGGTCTTCCTTCTCCGCTTCTTGTCCTCGATGTCGATATCCATGTCTCCATCCATGTCCATGTCCATATCATTTTTCCGCCGTTTCACCCTGCCTTTGTCGTCTCCCCCCTTATCCCGCCTTTTGTGACCTCGAGGAGTCGGCTGACTTGTCACATCTTCAACGTTTACGGCAAATTGCGGTGGAAGTATACTTGCCTGCGATTCGGGCGAAATGACCTCATCTGCTTGCTGAGCACGCGCAAGTGAATTAGGTCGAAATGTTTCGTCGGAATTATAAGAACTTTCGCTTTCGCTTATCGGTGACGAGGACGAAGACGAAGATGCTTGATTTGGTATGGACCAGTGATGCGTGTTCGAATGATGGTGCTGACTTTGGTAGACCGGCCTGTTGTGATCGGGAAGGACCTGAACGTCGATATCATTGTGCAGTACGGAGGCTTCAAGGGGGCTGTCGCTCTCGTCGCTCAGATCGGTACGGGCAGAGGCAGATACAGATGCATTGGCACTCTGCGGTGAAATGGATAAGCCTGAGAAGCCGTGAGCTAGATTAGGTCGACGGCGTTTTGAGGACGGAGCATGTGCAGCATGGGACGTGCTGATTTCAGGCGTCCATGAGGTAGACTGAGGAGGAGTGGCTGCTCGTCTTTTGCGCGATGGCGAGAAGAATGACGGGATCGGTTGGGTAGGGAAGGGGAACGATGGTCCAGATGCGGCAAAAGGGGGTTGAGCCATCATCACCGCGGCCATGAGACATGTGACTACTGTGCAACAATTCGAGAATACGAAGAATGAGTATGAAGTAGGATGTAAGGTATAGGTAAGATGGCAATAGAAGGATATAAATGGCCCAGAGCGAGAATCGTCTGGAAAGGGCCGGCGCGGTCATGTCCGGGAACTGACCCGTTTAACCGATCACCGAACAAGATGGAACCCAATAACAAAGCACAATTACGTAAAAGAGAGGTTTGACATTAACATACAATACATGACTACCCTTCTAATCGCTCATCATGAATCAACCGTACTAGTCCCTGCGTATCGCTTCTCCATACTTTGCTCGCACTATTGCACTGCGCCACTTGTCTCCGCACTTCGGTTGTCAATCCTACAGGCCCACTAACGCATACTACTGATGGGCCATTGTTATCACTGATGAAATCGCGCACCGTAGCGCGCAAATCTGGTCGATGGTGTTTCTCGCCTTGTTGGTCGTCCGGCGATCCAACGATCTTCTCCTCGTCGTCATCTGTCGCTGCCGATGTGCGGTTGCTCTCATCGTCGCGAGTAGCATGAATAGTAATCCGGATTGAATCATATTGACGAAGAGTAGCTAGTTCTCTAGTAATCCAGTCGGCATCGCGCGTGTGTCGAACAACCCATACTAGTTCTAATTGGCGGTGTGGGACACCTTGCTGTGCAAGGTGCAGCATGATAGGCAGAACGAACGTGATGCCTGTGCCACCAGCTAAGCAGAGGACGTGATCACTGGTAGAGATCTCTTCTGTGAGGTCAGCGCCATATGGCCCAGTGAGGATGATTGGCGTTTGTTCGGCGGCGGATTCGGCCAGGCGTTTCGTTTCGCCTGATTTGGCGCGGATCAAGTAAGACTGTCGAGTGCCTGGCAGAGACAACGGCGTGAAAGGATGCGATTGCCATATTCCCCCTTCTGCGAAACATACGTAAAAATGTTGTCCGACTTTACTGATGATTGGATTAGGACAATTGAAGTCGACGCGTAGGACGTCCGCTTCGAAACGAGTAAGAGTCGCTGGGATTGTCTGGAAAAGACCTCGACCATCGGGCAGAAGGCGGTAGTGAATCAGCCCGGTGCGTAGAAGTCGAGCAAAGCGATCGGCGAACCAAAGGAGTAGAGAGGGTAAGAGGAAACATTTTAATTTCGACCAGTGCGCCCAACATGCGCCGATGTACACCATGGCAAGAACGTAATGCGCCTTTCGGAAGAATTCGTAGCCGAACCTCCGTCGTGCCCAGGAAGTACTCAATACCCATAAGATGAGGAGCAAGATCAAGGCGACCACGCCCCAGATGATGTACGTTTCCGTGAACAGAGCTTTGGCTACTTCGGGCTGAGGCTGATACAGTCGGATCTCGACGACACACCAGCCTATACTGTGCAAAGCGGCTTGAGCGAGGATGATGTGTCCGAGCCAGCGATGAAGAAAGTTGAAGTGGTGATACGGTATGCCAGTGATCACGGACAATAGTGATTCTCGAGAAGCGAGGAGTATTGAGAGTGGCGTCAAGGCATAGGCGAACACGCCAACTCGATCTGCCCATGGACCCAAGCTGGTTCGAGTGTTGTTCACCCCCGGATAAGCTTTGACTGGAGTAATCCATGTGGCGTAAGTGATGCCGACGAAAGAAAAGATGGTCAAGTATATGGCTGCTGCTGCAAGTACGACCACTTGTAAGCGCGTCGTCCGACCGAAGATGGTGCGCAAGCTGTGGAATTCGGGTAATAGCCAACGACGAGCGAAAGTGGTGATGGCTTGGGCGACTCGAGCTTGTCGTATTTGAGCGTGGCGCAGGATGGCCCAAAGTAATGACGTTGCGCCGATGAGTGACCACATGATGCCCATGTAGAGCATGCCGACATCATGAGCGTCATAGACGACATCGAGGTAAGCGCAAGAGCCAGCATCGTTCGCGCAGGGCAGCGCTCTATCTGCGTAGCCCCAATGATGTTGGACGCTGCTCGCTCCAGAGTAATTCTGGATATGTCTTCGGTCCAGCATATCGGTTGTTGCGCTGTATGGCCAAGCAGCTGATTTGCTACAGTATGCATACACTATACATCAGCTATGACATGCTCTATATACACTAGTGACTGCACATTCAGTCGACGAAAAGTCGTTTCGAGAAAGATCCGAATAAATGTCTTGGCATAACGATCGACGAATACGCGAAAGGGCTCAAGTCGATACTCAGGGTGGGAGACGAAGAAGAGGCCTTTATCAAAAAGTGCCTCGTCGAGCGAGCCTTTATCGATAACCTCTTTCATTGGTTGTTGGCATGTCAGCACGCTACGTTTGCATAATGCCAAGGCCAGTGATTGACTGCATTGAGAGTGCTGTGTATAGATATAGATGCAGCGATATAGCACCATTTGAATGACGATGCATAACAAGCTTGTCAGACTTCCTCCTCTTCCTCCTCTTACTCGTACTTGGTGTAGTGAGCAAAATGGACATGAGCAGTTCAAACAGCACGTCTGGCACATGCCATGTCAGCGTGAGTAGGGTAATCATTGTCGCATAGAGTCCGGCAGTCAGCCTACTTCCATTGACCGATCAATCTGCTACAGATGCTATGGAACTGGACCGTCATCGATGCCTGTGAGTGGCACTGTACATAGCGCAGCGTAGCGACTTTGTGCCTAGCCTTCACCTGCTGATTCCTCACAATCGAGTCAGGCTTCCTCACATCCGGATGGCACATCACGAATAACGGCATGTTCGCCGCGAGCTGTATCGGAGTGTTCCTGATGGCGATCTTGCTCGAAGCGCTCCGACGACTGAGTCGGGACTATGACGCTTACGCACTACGCCAACTCGCCTCCATACACAATGGCCATAGCAATTCCAAGGGTCTCCAGAAAGGTGCTCGGCGCGCAACAATGCTCCAACAACTGATCCGAGCGATTCTGCACATGTGCACTTTCGGCGTCGCCTACATCCTCATGTTATTGGCAATGTACTATAATGGGTATATCATTATCTCCATCTTCCTCGGCGCTGGAGCTGGGAAGTTCTTGTGCGACTGGTTAGTTCTAGGCGAAGAAGCTGAGTATGGAACGCGATGCGATGAGGATCCAACGGTGTGTTGTGGTTGATAGTCCCGTATCCGTGTAAGACTGTATGAATTATGACATCGCTGCCCATCCTCTTCTATAGTCTAGTGATCTATCAATCTAGGGATCTTTGAGTCTAGTCCAATTACTTGTGCAAACTAACGAGCCACACCCCCATCGCGACTCTCGACAAGCGCTTGCTCATGCTGCTCTTCGAGTTTCTTCGCCCGTACTTCCTCAATGGACCCAGGAACCATCTCGGGCCTTTGAGCCTTTTCCCTTCGGCGCTGCGCAGCGAGAGTGACAGTAGCAAAGACACCGGTAGAGTCAATGAAGACTTGGTCCATCTCCTCCATTGATAATCCTGTGGTTTCGGGATAGAAGAAGTAGACGGAAGGGATGATGGATAGAGCCACAGATGCCCAGACGAGGTAAAACTTCCATCCAAGCGAGGTAAAGCCGAGAGGCGTAGTCACTAAGCGTTCAGAAGTCAGTATATGGCAATACGAGGTATTCTGTGTAAACGCGCAACTCACAAGCGACGACAAAAGCGGAAGTCCAGTGCACGGCGGTGGAGATACCTGATGCGGGGGCACGGTATCGCGTAGTGATGACTTCTTGAGAGTACAGGAAGTTGACACCGAGGAAACCGACTGGGTAGAAAGCGACGAAGATGAAAGCGAACACGATCGCGACGTAGGCGGGAGTAAGGTTGTCGGCGGTAACTTGAGATCCGCAAATAGCCAAGCAGAACTAACGTATATGTTAGACAACTCTTTACTATGCTAGACTGGGACGATGCAGCTCACCATACATGTGCTCATGCCGGAAGCAGCGATCATTAACAGCTTCCTCCTACCTGCTCGCTCAATGGTGAAGAAGGGGATAGAACAGCAGATGAACTTGAAAGTGAGATCGGTAGCACCGAGGATTTTGGAGAGATCCGACGATAATCCGATAGTTGTGAAGAGTTGCGAGGAGTAGTAGGTGATCAAGGCGCTACCGCTCATCTGGGAGAACATCTGAGTCGCCGAAGCCAAGAGGACACGATAAAGCATCTTCTCCTTGCCGTACGAAAACAGAGCGGAGACCGAGGCGGACTCGGCGGAAGCCTCGTTCATCGATGTGATGGCGGACAAGACGAATTCGACGTGTTCGCTTTGCGGATCAACGTCGTCCACGAGAGCAATAACTTCGCGAGCCTCCTCGTATCTGCCCTTGAGGGCGAGCCATCGAGGCGATTCAGGGAAAGAAAAGGTGAAGATGATCACGACGATGGAGAGAATACCGGTGGTCATGCTGGGGATAATGGTCGCTCAGCACGGACACTTCTTACAGCGATCAACAATGACACTCACCAAGGTAACCTCCAGTTCCAAGAAGACGTGGTGTGCGCTTTCGAGAAACCAAACGTGAGCCATGAGGCCATGGCGATACCGGCAGCGATACAGACACCGTCAATGATGACGTGGTGTCCTCGCTTGTGCACTTTGCTCGTCTCGGACTGCCAAACGGGGACGGTCGAGGACATCATACCCAGGCCTCCGCCAAGAACCACTGTGTTCCGAATCAGCATCGTAGCACCTTCACAGCAGAGCCCACTAGCTGTACTCACTTCGACCGATGATGAATTGGGCGAGAGAGAAAGCCGAGCATTCCAAGATAGTTCCAACGACTGCGATGATAGCACCAAGGACGACTGTGCGCCTCCTTCCGAGCTTGTTACCGAGATACATGGTTGACAGACATCCCAAAGCCGCACCGAGGTTCAAAGAAGCAACGGTGGTTCCTTGGATCAAGGAGTTATGACTCTTGATGGCGCCTTTCGTAGTTGTAGTGTTGATCTGCGGGAACAGGGTGTAGACGGTCTTGTAGCCTGTGATCCCACCGCCGAAGGAGAGGGAGAAACCCATGGCTAAGAAGACGGGGACGACGACGCAAAAGTTCATGAGCTCTTGGAGGGCCTCGCCCCTTTTGCCGAGTATGGTGCGCATGGTCGAGAGTGTGATTCCTGTAGTACTTTCAATCAATGCAGACAAGTCGATGTCAGGAATCTACAAAGGCAAAAGAAACAGAGATGAATTATTCGACGCCTTGTTGTTGATACACAGAGTGGTGCAGAAAAGATGCGTTAATCTGACTCAGCTGTGGAGTTTTCGCTCAAACCGCTCAAAGCGGACGTATGGTCCTTCAATAACGGGGGCCTTCAGTATGGTCGTTTACGCCCCTCAGCTCCTTGACGGAGCCCTTTTTCGTGTTCTCTTCTCGTCCAACCATGTACCAGAGAAAAGAGAACCAAGGACCAAAAGGGCGTGTCCCGCAGCGTGACTGGTCTCATTCCGATATCCCATTCCGACATCTGCTTGCGGTGCGAGCTTCCAGCGGGAGCCGCTAAGCAAGGGCAGCAAGGACCCTGGTGGAACAGTAATAACTATTTCCAGTGTCGCCAAGCCCTACTAACAGAGCCCGTTAAGGAGTTCAGGAAAAACATGTCTGACTAAATGGCCCTAAGTGCCGCCGGCTTCACTGCAGGGTGTTCAACGTTATTCCTGTAATACTGTAAAATTTTATATCGGTCACCAACAACTAAACACGCAGAAGGCGAATTGACCGGATTTGCGGCTGACTCTTTCCTCCCTTGGAAAATCATGGTTTCCGCCGGTCTACGGCCGGTGCATGTCCACTCGGGGCACCGTGGTGTCAAGCGATACATGATAAGGACAAAGCAATGCATGAGCTACGAGTACAGCGCAATGTATGAACAAGCTCTTCACTTATATTGTCTCTACGCATTGCCTTGCAACCTACCCCACTCGACCAAAGCTAGCATGGCCAAAGCCTGTCCATATGGCATGGGCGTGATAGGGATGTCCTTGTAGAACTGCAAAGTATGACCCATCGGTGTGCCGTATGACACGTTATCCAGCTCTCCATCTTCTTTGAGATTGGCTAGCACACCTCGTAAAGCGTTGTCGGCGCAACGTAGGTATTTCTCGCCCTCTACCAGGCCCTATAATTGTGATGAAAGTAAGTTGTAATATACAAGTACGCATCTGCAGGTTACAACACATGACAAACGGAAAGTCAACGTACCAAACGCAGCCCAGCGTAGATACCAGCAGCGAAGCCTGCGGTTGCGCTCGCTTCTAGATAACTCGTCGGATCATCAAGCAAGGTATGCCATAATCCGCTTTGGGGATCTTGAGTCTTGACGAGCGCGTCGACCTGTCGCTCAAAGGCGGACTTAAGGGATCGGTAGACGGGGTCAGAGGATGAGAGGCTGCTGCGGCTGGTGGCGAGTATGTCGATGAAGAGGGGGATAGCGATTGTAATCCAGCAATTCCCTCTTGCCCACAAGGCTTTAGCGAAATGGTGTCCGGTCCCATCATCCTCAAATTGAAAGCCGTGATACCATAGTCCGTTTGTGGGCTCCATCAAGCACTGGATGAGGAGCAGGAACTGGTATTTCGCTTCTTCGATATACGCTGGTCGCTCTAATAGGATCCCAATCTTGGCCAAGGGCAGAACACTCATTACCAGCGTGTCGTCCCATAATTGATCCTTGTTCTCTTTTATGTACGTGACTACGCAAATTCTTGATAGTCAGCGCGGCCTATAAGGTTGGAATCGCCATGACCTTGGCCAGATATGAAACTGACTATGCTGGAAACCTCCTTGCTGGGTACGCGGCAGGTCCTCCATAAGATATTGCCCCCACTCATCACACCACCCCAACCATTTCTGGGTATCACCACTAATCCGCCCGTCTGCCAGTAATCCCGCAAGACTGAGTAGCGGAGCCATCGTATTGATATTCTTCGGCGCGCCCCGTCCTTTAGTCACTTTGTACTGCTCTTCAAACCAGCCCATAATCGTTGAGATGGAGTATCGCGCCCCCTCAGAATCAGGGGCGATGGTAGAGTGCTAGCTCAACGTGCATCAGCTATGGCCGTGCGCGTTTAAGCGAACAGACCCACCTCGTACAGCGTGGTTAGAGCTACGCCCTGCGTCCACTCCCATCCGTTCCACTCCTTGGCCTGAATCTTGCTCCCGTCAGGTACTATATATGATCACACATATCACATCTGGTCAGCCATGCTGACCACAACAGGTATCGTAACTCGAAACTCACGCGGAACGAGAAACTCTCCCGTCTCATCTTTGATGTTCACCAGTCCGTCAGTCAATTTCCTGATCAGCGCCTCTGCTCGGTCCACCGTCAGATCCAGCGGTGAAGAAGCCATTGTCTCAATTTCTCTTTGCGGGTGTATCCTACATATGCATAGCAAGAAGTTGAAAAGGGCCGTCGTTCTTTGCCAAGCACGACACAGCAGATCTGATGTTACCAACAACACTTCACCCCGCACCCGGCTCCGACCCGACCGGGTATCAGATCACTCGGCTCAAGATTGGTCCGAGGTCACGTTGACCCGACAGCGCAAACAAGACACGTAGACATGTTCTGTATTCCGGGAAGCTTGGCATAAGATCATGATTTATGTCATGCATACATGCGGTTGATTTCATCGTGAAATGTTGTTTTGAACATACAAGAGCGTGATATGACGAATCAATTGTACAACACATTGACCAAGACGTCGCTAACAAGGACAGGGAGGCGCAGAACGATCTTCCTCAAAGAGGGAGTACCGTTTAGAACACCACATCAAGCACCGCGTCCTCATCCACCTCGTCCGTATCCATAGGGACATTGAGAGATGAGGATGCGTCTGTACCCCTGGGGATCACGGGGGTGGACGATACGATCGGCTTACCTGCTGGGGCGACCTGCGCTCCATCTTCATCGCTGTCACCGCTCTCCTCTTCATCGTCATCCTCTTCGTCACTACTTCCCTCCTCATCACTCTCTTCCGCGTCCTCTTCGCTATCGTCATCTTCGTCTTCCGCATCCGAGACGACAGCAGGTTGGCCTTGATCAAACTCGATGAACTCGGTTTGCTCCTCAAAGCCACCTTCGGGCACATCTGTCTTCTGTTCCTCGATGTTCTCCACTACACGCCGCTTCTCTGCTCGTAACACATGTCTCAGGCCACACTTTCCGCCTCTTGAGCAGGTGCCTTTCTCTCTATACTCCTGACACTCCCAAACATGGAGATCAGGGCAGGTTCCCGCCTCTTTATCGCACCAGCCATCTCGCGCAAACGGTTGACAGACAGGCGCATCTTCTGACACCTTGACGTGAGGGTATGGGCATCCAGGTTTTGAGCACGTCGAAGTCGCTTGAAACCTGACGCAAGAAGGAGTATTGTGTGCTGATGGCGTATGTGAGAGAGGGCAAGCTGCCGCACCCAAATCACATTGTCCTCGCAAGGATCGAGGACAGATGGCAACGCGATTAGGGTCGTGTTTGTTAGCGCACGTCAGACCAAAGTTGCACCGGCCTGTTAGTAATTCAAAAAAACATCACAGAACGCGATTGTCGGACAACGACCAACAACACCAGACACCCAACATCCAAACGTCAGTCGTTCCCTGTGGCCTTTCGCATGACGCACCCGTCTTCGTGAAATATCGACACGGCCGATCTGTTTTGATAGGGATGGAGCTGAATTGAGTTGGTCAACGTGGGGCCGACGACGGTTACTATTGTGACCATTTGCTTACCCATTTCGGCGAAGAACGAGATCACCTCTCGTAGTCCTTCTATATTTGCCTCCCTCGAATCTGAGTGACTTGCGGGTAGGAGTGTGTAGCGTGTTCACAGACGATGAGCCAATGGGAGGAGGCACTTCTGATGTTCGAAAGACACGTCAGCCATCATTGCTAAAGTGACGATGGTTTGTTGTTTGGCTCACCTCCGATCCGAGTAAGCTTCTTCCCATCTTGTTCGAATTGGAATATGACGCCGTCTACGACCACATGCTTAGTGGTGCCGCTATCGGCGGTGGAGGAGTGTAGGAATTGAATTTGGGGAGCGACCTTTGTTCGAGGTTGTGCTCGGAGTTGTTGGCTGATATGAGTTCAGACGTCAATAGGCGGTCGAGACAGGGGAAGGTGGTTGGGCCGAGCTCACCGCTTCTCCACTGTCATCAAGCTCATGTGGCCCGTCTTGCCCTTCCCTTTTACCCACGCAGCCTCCTTGTCTGCCGAAGTCAGACTTTCGGATTGCGCTGGTAGCGGTGTTGATGTTGAAGCAGAGCTTGAAGGCCGTGATGGTGGTTCTGATGAAATCGCCGTATTGGCCGTCCGTAGATCAAGCGAATATGAGCCACCCCTCCCTCTACCTCTGCCTCGGCCACGAGATGATGAGAAAGCTCTGGACGTGGACCCGCCTCGATATGGGTGATACGAGGATGATGCCGAGGTTGAATGGCGGGATATCGCGCCTGCACATGACAGTACCAAGTCAACGACTGATGAGGGAGTAAGGCGTGTGGATGAACGTACCAGACAGCTTCGCAATCTCCTGCTGAAGCAACAGCTTTTGCTTCTCATTGGCGGTCATGGGTGCCATGATGAGCAGTAAGCACACAAGTCAAAGATGGTGAATCACACGAATTAGCAACAGAGATAGGAACAACGAGTTTGATACTGTTTGCCACCTGGTCAGAGTTGATGAATCGAGCGGAACCAAATCGAGCGCTCAACATGTAAATTGCTTAAAAGTGGCAATTACCTGTGTTATGGTGGCAGCATGAACGCGGTGGTCTGTGCGTCGCGATATCCAAGAGACAACTGCTCTCACACCATCCTTTGGCCCAGTAGTGAACGCGTACTCCAGCTATAAGGTCAGGAAGATACATGATAATCATCATCTTCTCTTATTCTTTCTCTCTCTCTCTCTCTTTCTTCTCATCATATGTGTTCGGTAAAAGACTGACATGTTCTTCTCCGATGACTTGCTCACCAGCAAAAAGGGATCGTGAGTGGCACCACCTGTCCTCTGAGGCGATATGTGTACTAGAAACGAAGTGAAAGCTGACGAGAGTATCGTCTTCCTTTTCCGAAACGAACCTTCGCTGCCTGCTCCACCCCATCCAAAGCTTCGGGATTGTCTGGTGAGCGATCCCATTCTCCTCTGATTTCATCTCTTGCACAACGGCGAGTCTCATTCACCCTCACAGGCTCATGGCCACGCTTGGCCCCCGAGGGAAGAAAATCACAAGGAAACAGATCACCGGTGTCGACCTGGCCAAAACCTGCGACCTCATCGCTGAGCCTACCGAGCCAATGGCACTGAGACTGAGTGGATGTTTGCTCGTCGGCGTGGCTAGGTTGATTCCCTTCTGCCAGATTAGCTTGGCAGCATGCTTACATCAAATTGTAGGGTGTACAATCAGAATATCGGAATCTTCTACTCGGTCTGTCGTGACTCTATACTCGCATATTCACCTCAGCTCATCTTGACCTATGTGAGCTTAGGACGTCACCAACTTCCATTCTACCTTGCGACGGTCCATCATCACCGACTTCGCGACAACCGAGAATACCAGTGGCGGCCTACCGGGATCCATGAGCATGGATCTTCCTGGTGGAGGGAAGATTCGGTAAGTCATAAATCACCTTACGAATGGCGCGACGAATTTTGCTACCGTTTTGACCGCTTCCTCTTAGATCCGATCTGATCACGTTCGGCGATGCTGATTTCGAGCTCGGTCTTGATTACGAATTCCGACACATCGTGAGCTCGCCGATGCGTCTTTCCTATCCCGTACTGGTGCTGATGTTCCGAAAAGAACTGGAATGATCCCCTTGGCTCCAACCGCAAACGACGGGCGTCCTCTTTGCTTTCGTCCCAGCAGACCAAGAATACCCAGGACGAGGACGAGCCAGACGAAGGCCTGGAGATGGATGAAGAAGCGGAAGACTCGGAGGTCGGCCGAAAAGGCAAGCGCCAAAAACGTCAGTTCAAAGACAGACAGATATCCTGTAGCTAAGCTTGTGTAGTGACATCATCACCCTCTGCCATTGGCAACACGGTAACTAGAACGCGAATGAGTATCCACCATCCTTCTGACAGGATCAGTCCCAACCTGTACGCGGCGCTGGATGTTCCTTATGGTCAAGAAATCGATCTCGGGCTTGACTTCGAAAGCCTTGCAGGAGGAACAGGGGACGATAGCTTCAGTGGCCCTTCGGGCAGAGGAATGGAACTTCACGAAGACGGCAGCTTGGGTGTTGGAGTCCTCGACGGTGGTTTCGATAACATGGAATTGGGGCGAGTACTTCGTCTTGCGTGTCAAAACTATCAGCTCATGATCACGTTTTGCAGTGAACGCCATTCGCCGACTGGAGAGATCGGCCTGGAACTCGGAGAAGGTGCTCTTCCAAATGCGCTTGGAGAGCCAGAGGATCGCCAGGCCAGTCGAACGGGCTCCGTTGAAGATGTCAATCTTCAGCCCGAGCAGCCGAAGAGAAGAGTGAGAAAGGTCAAAATTGCTGGTTTCGATGCTGTGAGTAGGGGAACTGCTCCATCTCCACACAACCTGACTGCGTGTTGTCCGCAGGGTGTCGAGCTTCTGGCCGAGGGAGACCGAGACGCAAGAGCGCGTTATCGTAGCGCTATGGATCAGGGGCGTAGAGAGCTCCAAGCTCGAGAGCAAGAAAGGAGAATCTCACTCGATGCGGCTACGATGCTCGAAAACGGCGGGGGCGGCTTAGATTGTAAATGAGCTTGTCGAAGCGGAAGCATGTCGAACTGACGACTCCACATACTTTTGAATAGTCATCAACCCCGCCATCAATGCGTTCTTTTCGGATCTGATTAAAGTCGGCCAATTCCAGTGGGAGCTTGATGTAGCAGCCCACAAACAAGGCAAGAAGCAGCCAGAAGGCGGTCAGCCTATTGACGAGCTTGAAGGACATGCCATGCTGGCAGAGTACGACCCATTTGGCCCAGATCTTGGAGGCCAGCTGATGGAAGAACGGATTGTGAGTTCCCGTCGAATAGGTCACGAGGACCGCCGTACTGAGATCATGCCTATTCAGACTTATCAAGAGGTAATACTATTTTCCGTCAACCTTGTTGCTGAGCATGCGGTCATAGGCATATCAGGAATATCATGTACCCATTCATGGCTCCAGCCGTCGTCAAGGAAGCGAGGCGAGTATCAGTTCGACATTTACTTGACCACTCATTCTGACAAGCCTTGTTTGTTAGTCGATCGACATAGAATTCGCTCGACGCACCAGTCAGCTCAGCCATCAGGGTCCTTTGCCAGTGAGCGTCAAATTTCGCCGCCACGACGTCGCCGAGTGACTAAACGATTTCACACCCTAGTGGCAGGTGCAAGGTCGCAGTGGGCGAGACATCACGCCCGGTGCGTGACATTCTCGACGCTGGGACTCCCATATATTACTGATCCAACGAAGCCTTCGACGGTCCAGGAAACAGTAGCTTCTCATCTCCTAATCTTCGACTGAGTATCATGACACCACAAGAAGCCAGGTGAGTGACAGTGACGCGGCATTGTGCTTTGCCATCCTGACAGAAACTTAGAATGCGCCTCAACAGCCGCACTGGCTCAGGCAGGGGGTCTAGTACGGTTCAGCGACAGGGTCGACATCGCTCCTCATCATTGATGAGTGACAGACCTGATGATGATCCCCTTCTCCTTACGGTTGCGGGAGTTGATGATCTTGAGCGTGAGTTGGCCCCAATCTCTGACCCTTTTAGAGACTGACGCAGACTTACAGTTCCAGTGGACGAGTCCTTGGAAATTGGTTCGCTTGGACCTTCGCAGCAAGCACGGCTGCGTGAACTGCCAGCGGCTTTTCGACCGGAAATGCTGGCTACACTCGAAACGCAATGTCGCGAGTTCTTCAGGTTCGTATTCCGGATGCGGCCTATTTCCCTTCCGTCCGCGCTGACCACTTGATAGCTACGTGGAGAGGAAGATGGTGACTCTCGGAACGGAGGAATTGGATTTCGAGGACATTGCGCCCGTCGAAACGAGCAACAAACGTGTCGCCGCGCTGGCTTTTGTAAGTCGAAGAGACCTATCAGTGCAAAACACTGAGCTAGTGAGCTGATCCTGCCCTGTGCGCTTATTTCACCCTTCAGTATGATTGCCTCAGTAAGCATCGCAATCCGTTCTATCGAAGAATATGACTAAACCTTTGCAGCCTTGGCGACGAAAAAGATACTCTTCGTATCGCAGGAGGAGTCTTGGGAGACTATCAATATCCGATTTGCCGTTATGAGCTTGTGAAAAGGCGCTGGTGTCAGCGATGCTGCTACAGGCAGTTGATTTCAGTTTCTAGCCGTTTGTCGTACATTCATTTCTTCTTCTCCCGAAACGCAAGATATGTCGCGCTCGTCGCCAGAGTACAGCTTTTGTCTGACGACCTCTGCCCCACTACCACCAAAACCATTTTCGATTGAGAGGGAACGAAGATAGGTTTGAATCCATGATCATCCTTCGTTCTCACCGCCAGAGACGCATATATGTAGCTTGCAATCCATCATCATGCCTTTCGCCACTAAGCCCACATGCCAACCATGCTATGCAACATGCCTGCACATATACAGCAGCACTATGGTTATTCTTCTGACAGAGGCAAGCCGACATCTATGAGACCTTTGCCACCAAGGAGTAAACCACCACTTTCGCCCGGTATGCCCATACCAGAATCTTCCAGTTTGACTTCTCCGCCGCCGATCTTTGTTCTTCCGCTAGGCGATGGTAAAGTGACTCGAGGCGAGAGAGGTTGTCTACCTGTACCTCCCGTACCAGCTGGGATAGGTCCGGTACCATTGCCCAGCTTGGTTATCGGTATCTTGGCGGTGTTGGGAGGTAAAACATCGCCAAAGACTGATTCACGATCTGCTGTGGCTGCTTGAACCTTGAGGGTTTTGGCTGCTTTGGTAGCTGCTAGGGCCGACTCCTTCTCCGCTTTTCGCTTGGTATACCTAGCGCAGAACGGTGGGTGAGCTTCAATGTGATATTTGTGCCACGTATCTAAAACAAGTAGAAAGAGACACTCACAATGCTGTCCCGGGCACCTTTTCGGGATTAGTGCATTGCTTCAAACGCTTATCGACCTCTTTGACCTTTTTCAGATCGATCTCTCCGTTCCCAGCATCCCTGATCATTTGCTCAACACCGCTGATAATTTCCTTCAAGCGATTTTTCTGGATGCCGTAGGGCAGCTCCTCCTCTGACTGTTCATCGGAACTTGAAGTCGAGTTAGCGGAGCGTAAGAGACTTGAATATCGCTCGTCCAGGAAAGAATCGACTAGGGAAGGATCGGCCAAATGCCATGCTGCCAGCGATATTTGGGATGGGGTGAAGATGAACTCGGCGTCGGTTAAGCGGGATGTACTGAGATGTTCTAGGGCTGTAGGAAGGGCTTTCTGGATCGCGTCGATTGGGGAATTGGCTTGGTTCTGCGATCAAGTTCATTATGATGTTCAGCTCCTGCCCGGCAAAGTGTATGAGGCGTGCAGACCAGTCCAAGAGAAAAGATCTCGCCTTAGTTGTCTGGCTATTGTAAAGACGCTTGACCTACCTGCATATCCAAACTCCACCCTCTCAAAGCCTTTTCCGCGCCTCTAGTCCAAAACTCGAATCCAAGACTTTGCGCGACGAGAAACTCTGTATCTATCACGTCGGCAGGTGTGAGTTTGGCGAATTTGGGGATGAACGTCTCGATCAAGACTGGGTAATTGGTCGTTTTCGCAGCGAGGAAGAGGCATGTTGGCCTATATAATGAGATATTAGCGTATGATCACGAGCGCTTGCTGTCTCATTTATAACTGAGCTGGCGAAAGCCATGGAGTAGTGTAAGAGGAGCGACAAACCCACATGATAGTCTTTGGATGCCATTCCATGACGCTGTTCTTGAGGTAGAAGCGCTTCAGATAGGAGATCGCGGTCGACTCGACGACTTCCGGCAAGCCGAAACCATGTCGACAGATCTTTGAGATTTGCGCGCAGTAGAAGCGGAGTAAGAGGAGTTCATCGGCTACGGTCAAATACGTCGAGGCAGCGGGCGACCTTTGGCTATCGTGGCCTAGAGACAGCTGCGCTTGCTACGAGCGAAACGCCCAATGGTCAGCAATGCTTCGAACGATCTGTTATGCGAACCGCAGCGCGACAATATAGAGAGAGACGAAGCAATCCACCTTCTCAAGCTCGGTGTTGCGCGCTACGACCTCGACGGACTTTGCATTGAGCTCTTCTCTGATCTTCTCAAGTGATGCTGCCGAGTATCGCCAGTGTAGGAATTGCGACGATTCGTGATAGCTCGATGCTCCGGGAGTGAGAGTCGTACCGCTGCCTGAACCAGAGGCCAAGGCGGACGTAGTCGCGTTTTGCGTGACTGTCATCAGGGCTGTCTACTTCAAGAGGATGAGCGAGCTGTTGTGGATGCTTCTGGTCTTTTTGCACAAAGTATCGGTTGGAAATATCTGTGTTGTTAGACATAAGTGACTGAGAGGGATGAATCTCGAATGTGGTTAGTAGCTGATTTATGATTATTGCTGGTTGCAAAATCACGCTGATAACCGATATCACCCTTCTCATTCCCATTCCCGTTCCTGTGCACTGTCTCTCTTGTCATCAATCTTATACTATAACCATTATCGTCTCTCTACAGCACTGACATCGACAACCTCTATAAGTCAATCACGCACACCACTCACTCGCGATGCTGCCCGCCCGACTAGTGCTGGCGATACTATCCGCCTCCGCCCTCCCTCTCACTTCGGCGTTCAGCTGTGCCCTCACTGCTTCGTCAATACCGTACGACCTCAATCCTCTCTCAGGCTTGAGAGAGATTTCGAAAGATACGCCTACACCGCCCACGACAAGCGAAGCGAAAGTGTTCATGGATCTCTGTAGTCCTGAAGGTGTTGCGCGCGAGGACGGTGTTCCTGATGAGGATCAGGTGAGTTGCGTGTCATACATTGGTGCAGCTTCAGTTCGACTTCAATATGGAGACCAGTAAAGAAGTGCAAAGCCTTGAAGACCGCGCAATGCAATCTGCTGTGCCGTTTATCGGCCGCCTCGCTGAAGCAGCTGCAACATTGCTCGACATCATGCACCTCCTTGTCCGCTCCATGCCTCCCTCATCCCTCATCCTTGAGTTGATCGCGCTAACCCCACTCGACACAGTGCCCGCCAACTACCCGAGTCTGCCTCAAACTGCTGAATCACAAACCATCATCCTCGGACCCAGATAGGGTGACGGCGGTGATACCGTTATGGCCCGTGGATGTCCCTGATGGCGACGTCTTTACTACTCCCATGGGCCAAAATGGTGTCGAGGGATTGAAGGTGTACGTCCAAGGCGGAGACTATGCTGGGTGAGTACGCTCTTCTCATCTCTTATCACACAGTCTATGTGTTCTATGTTTCCTGTGATCCATGAGCATGAATTGCGGACTAGCTTGAGGCGTGCTAATATGATATGTTGGTGACAGAACGCGCCAGCACCTCAACCTTACTCTCCTATGCTCATCCTCAGCGACGACCCCCGAACCGACATTTGTCTCGTATACTTCCGGCTTACTAAGTCTAGAATGGGCGACACCCGACGCTTGTCCTCGAACAGCCGATTCCCCCGTTTCAGATCCAGGCTCTGGCTCTAGTCCCAGATCAGGTTCGGGGTTATGGGGCTTCATCAAGTTCATGTTCTGGTTCATCATCTTAGGTCTTTTAGGGTATTTCGTGATCGGTGAGTCATCATGTCATCATAAAAGTCAATGAACCAACGACCATGGTTGCTAACCATCTCTCCACAGGAATATTCTACAATCACCAACAGTACTCTGCCAAAGGATGGGATCTCATCCCACATAGAGATTTCTGGCGAGAAGTACCCGTACTCATGTCAGATCTCTTTGAGCACATGTTTAACTCTGCTCGTAGCAGTGGAGGCGGTAGAGGCGGGTATAGTTCACTGGGATAAGATTGTACTCGACTCTATAGCATGATGCAGAGGGATCAAGTGATAGATGCACAACTAATATCATATGCTAAATAACGCGATTGTGCCTATTGCTGAGCACATTGAAATGGACCTCGAACGCGTCATCTATATCTCCCCGCTGATCCTGCGCCAATCTCTCCAGCTCCAGCACCTAGGCCGACTGACGCTCCGGCGCTATCCCTACTGGCCAGCAAGGCCTGAACGGTCTTTTGCATCTCGACCCATTCGCTATCCCTCGGACTAACTAGCTTCTCCGCCACATCATACACGTATACTTTTCCATCAGAAGAGCCTAAGCCGACTTTGCGCGATTGTGCTGATCGATCCCACGCGAGTTTATTCAGTGCTCTTGGAGAAACCGTTGTCGACGTTGTCGGTACCTATGAACAATCGTTAGCAACGATATTTGCATCACTGAAACATCGCAGTACACCACAGAATTGACTCACCTCTACATCCTGGTTCAGATTCCACAAGTCGAACTTGCCCGTCCCGTCGACTGTCCCAAAGACAGCAGGATGATGCGGATGCCATTTAACATCAAAGACGTAATCTTCCGCCTCTTCAAACGAATGCAATGGCGCAACTCCCTTCTCTTCTCCCTTCCCTGCTGCTGCTGCAGCCGCGCCAGCTCCAGTATTACCTCCAGCCGCAGAAGCTGTATTGTTTGCTTTAGCTCGCCAGAGCTTGACGGTCCAATCCACTGAACTAGTCAAGAACAAGTCTGAAAAGTCTATCGAGCCTGTTCCTGGATGGAAATGGAGTCCGGTGACGGGCGCTGCGTGCCCTCGATAATAGTCCTCGGCGTTCAGACCCGCTTTTGCTGACGCGCGATCGTATCGGTTAGCCTGGTAGACCGAGCCTTCTTCCGTCCCCACCCAGAATGTGGACGTCTCGTTGTCCGGGAAATCGAGGCAGGTTATCGACACTTCGTCCGTTTTGTTGTGTGATGGTACGGTCAGAGGCAGTGTTTCCTAGCCATGGCAGTCAAGTAAGTATCATATCTAACCGGGGAGGGCCTTTGACCCACCTGCGGCTGAGAGAGCATGTCTGCAAGCCATGAACACACCAGTCCATCTGTGCTGCTGGACACGAGATTATTCGCATTTTGAGTTCCGACCATCTTCATAGCGTATATTGGGTACGTATGGCCTGAAGCCGACAAAGGTGTTTTGAGTACTGGCAAGTGCTTGGCTCTGGTGTCCCAGAGAAGCACTTGACCAGAATATGAACCGCCAAAGATGAGTGTAGGGTGATAAGGCGAGAAAGTCACGGACAAAACATCGGACTATGCGGGCTTATCAGTGCTGCTGACCAAGGCATACGACAGGTAAGGTGGACGTACAGGCGAGTGAAAGACGAATTCTGGTCGTTCCAGCAAATGCAAGTTCCACACCGCTACAATGCCATCAGGATCATTGACAGCTGAAGGATTCTTATTGTATGACGCTACTGCTAGCTCGGGGAACTACCGCGCTGATCAGTAGAAGCACTGCTGGAATACGCATACGGCACACTTGTAACTCACTTTCGGTGACCAATCTAGGTCGGTGACCGACCGACCGACCGTCCATCTCTCGTCTGAAAAAGCGCAGAACAGCTTCACGTTTTGTCCTTCCGACTCATCGCTGCATTTGATATATTAGTGGTCCGGAATACTGCCATGGGAGACAACCTACAATCCCCCATCAATGCCGATGGAGTAGTCTTTGATGTAATCGTACCCATCGCTGAGTGCTCTTTGCACTATCCTCGTCGACTCCTCAATGAAAGCGCTAAAGTCTGGCGCAGCAAAGATTGCTTGACGTTGATCATCCGATAAATCTGAAAAGGCGGATGCCGTCATCAGCCTTACTTCTACAAACACCGCTGCCTCGTACTGGTCATTTCACCTACCTGCGACCGCCAGCTCCTGCCCTTTTTCTTTCAATTCTTTAAGCTCCCTTTCCAGCGCTTTTCGCTCTTCTTCCAATTCTTCCAATATCCGTTTCCGCATATCGTCCTCCGTTTCTCGCCCGCTTGAGCCTTCTCCGCGCTTCTTGCGCCGTTTCGTGACGCCTAAGCCGTCAGTCTCGCCTTCCCCATCTGTTCCATAGTCAGACTCGACATCTGACATGGACGTCCCCATGGAGGTTGAGGTTTGTATAGCTTTGGAATATGTGACTGTGACTGGTTTCGCCATCTGGGACATGGATGTCAGCTTGAGGAGATCATGAAAGAGAGGGAGATCAAGCGAACCTTTGAAGGAAGCTCGTATAGCTCTGCTTGGTGATCTATATAGTCGACTGCCTGGAAAGGCGATGTCATAGACTCCCTAACCCGCTGGGATCAGCTACGCACACAAAGGGGTTTATGCTGAAATATTCAAACATACCTGCTAGCTTGCCCAGCCATGCCCAAGCTAGCAGCCATCGCAGAGCCGGCATTTCTGCCAAGGCTATCATCATTGCTCAAACGACTAGCTCTCCCTCCCGGTGTACCCGGAATTGAGCCTGGAGGAGTCGAGCCAGATGCTCTAGCCGGAGTCGCAAATGTTGGTTGACGAGTTGAGCCGCCTACGTACGGTGATGCCGGCCGAGCAAGAAGAGAGTCGACTAGGTTATTGACATCTTGTCGCGATGTCGAGAGGGGCTGGAGAGGATGAGACATATGAGAAATTTAGTCAAGCTGAAGCTGTGATAGCGTTTTGAACATACCTCTGCAGTCCCCGCTTCAGCTTGCGCCAACAAATGCCTTCTCTCGTCTCTTGCTCTTCGCAGCTCAGCCAATCTGGCCCTCTTCTCCTCGAGCTCCTGTCTTCGCCTGTCCGCCGCCATAGCCTGTTGCAGCTTGACTGTTACTGCTGGTAGAATGCGGCTGCCAACGAGCCGTGTCTTGAGGTGGTATGAGCGACTTTGACAGTTACAATAGTAGGCAATGACCAAAATGATCAAAACGCGTCCGAGCTTTAGGCAGGCCTACTTTCGGATAAACTGTCACGTGAGAGATGTACGAGTGACTGTTTACGTTTATCCGAGACTGAATGAATGAGATTTCGATTCCAGTTGACGTGTGTGGACATTGCTGTAGAGGTTATCGTTCGTTCTGGCCTCTCTCTGCGCTCTGGACACGGTTGCTGAGCAGTCATGGACCAACCGCATGACCACACAAGATGACTCTCGAGCAGGATCCCTTCCCTGCGCGAGCTCGCAGAGACTTTTGGACCGATTTAGACGAATTTGAGCGGTCTGGCGAATATGCCGAGACGAAAGAGGAGGCGGAACAGTATGCTGCTCGTGTATCAGATGAGGTTAGGTGGAAAGAGCGTGGCGGGACAGCGCCATTACTAGTAGCGGCGGGAGCCTCCGAGGACATTCTCGTTGGCGACAACAGCGGACTGGACCCGCCAATCTTCGCTCGACCAGAACCAGACCATTCCCTCCTCACTGGCCAAATATCTTCCAAGGTCAGTGACACCGCACCCGATGCCGACGCCAGCATATCAGTTGGTCCTCCACCATCCTTCCATCTGTCTCACATCCTACAAACATCCACTCCTCGAGCTATCACCGCTAGCTGCACCTTGCCGTACGTGCCCACACCGAGCGATGACAGCGCAGTTGGCCTTCTCCCTCCAGCATCAGTACCCGCCCATTCCCCTGCACGTATTACACGGTCTTCAAAAGCACTCGATACACCAGAATACATCGCTTCGCCAATCGACACGCCAAGTAGTGCCACCAGCGCTGCTTCTACTGCCGTTTCGCGGGCCGCCAGCGCTAATGCTGAAGCAGGCCCGTCACGGCCTAGCTTTCAACATGCAGGTGTAGGTGAAGGTAGAGGAAGGCGAGATGATCCCGCGACTCCTGTACCATTAGGCAAGACCAATATCTCTAGCCTCAAATCGAAAAAGGATCTGCAAGCTGTCACAAAGCATTTCGAGCTTTTCGCTAAATCACTTGCAAAAGGCCAGCTAGCCGACACCGCCAATGGAAGCGCATCAGGAGCAAAAGTAAAAGGCAGAGGTCGAGGGGCTGTACAACCCAGCACCAACTTGACTACAGGGCCGGCTTTTGGAGGGAAGGTCTTTGACGGGCTGAGATTCTGCATTCCTCCAGAAGTCAATCAGGTGACAAAGCACAAGCAGCGCTGGGAGATCGTGAGTAGCTCGATCGCTGAGCTCCGTGTGCGAGCTGATTTGATGGACGCATGCTCGTTCGGAAACAGATATCGAAGCTGGGCGGACAAGTCACCCTTCAACCGGATACTGCAATAACACATGTCATCTACGATGCTGGTCGATCAGCATCGCTCCTAGCTCAACGACTCGGTCTACAAGCGCTGAGTGAACTGCCGGAGGGGACCATCTGCGTCAAGTGGGAATGGGTAGTACAGTGCAAGATGGCTGTAAGTGCGGCGCTCATATGTGCTTTCAGTAGCGACTGAGGCTGGAGCTGACGATGTAGCAGGGAACACTCCTCGACGCCGCGCCTTGGTTCAGCTTCCCCAAAACGTCATTTTCTAGAACCGTCTCGGCGAATGCTGTCCGTGCTACTTCACGGATGTTTGATATCACAGACAGATTGCGCGCGCAGAGCGTTGGCATTACCAGGTGGGACTGCCCCCGTGACACCTGACAAGAGGCGTCACTGATTGAGTCGTGTGTTGTTCACTGACACAGAAAGCGCGAACCTACCGCCTCCGATTCTGACACTGAAGAGTCAGCGAAGAAACGCTCCAGAGCAGCAGATGCTAGATCCGCCATACTGTTTCCGCCTACAATACCAGAAGTTGTGGCTCCAGAACCACCCTTAGCCGACGAAGCGGCGGATAACATCTATGATGCAGTAGCGACGGACCATGTCGCGTCAGATGGACCTAGATGGATCACAGCTGCTGATGGCGACAGAGACGGTCTGGACGATATGATCGATGGGGTCAAAGAAGGAAGTGTCGGAGAAGCTGGTCGAGAGGTAAGTTGCCGAAGTCAGCTTCCTAAGCAAGGTGGTGTAATTGAACGTCATGCAATCTTCCAGGCATCAGATAACGACGAGTGTCAGGAGCTGGCAACAATTGCTAGCAGGTCAGGTCTGCTCAAGGGAAAAGGAGTGAGTTCCGGGCGACACGCCATCCTCACGTTTTGGCTAGAGTCTGATACTGATTTATATAACTTCTTGTTCAGCGCCTTCGAGCCGAACACTTCAGAGCTGGCCAGAAGAACGATGGCACGTCCGATAAAGGTCCCAACGAGTGGCTGGCACAGAAGTTTGAGGCATTGTATGATGTATACCAAGGACAAGTTGGCAAGAGCACCTTCGCCATCCGCGGTTATCAGCGAGGTAAGTGCAATTGAAGCGGTATCGCACTATAGTGCTGATCTGGAGTGGTGCCTTCCAGCTGCTGGCATCATGCGAAGTGAGTCGCGTCTCGGACGTCAATAGTATTCCGCGGCATGACTGACAGAGTGATTGCAGGAATCGACTATCCGATTACTACCGGAGCACAAGGTCGCGCCATCCCAGGGATAGGCGCATCGCTAGCAGATCGAGTGGGTGCAACGTCTTATGCCTATATTGTGGCAAATGAGACAGAAACGGGGGCGGATTGCTAAGCACGACCATCCTACTCCACTGCTATAGATCGACGAATTTCTTTCTGGAACTCAGGGACGAGCATTTTACGAAGATACGGAACAGGCTCGTTGCGTGTCGCTCTTCAAGGACATCTACGGCGTCGGTAAGTGTTACATATAAAACGTTCTGTAACCCAAGACTCATCCCATGAATGGTCCTCAGGCCGACAGCTTGCCAACAAGCTCTATCAACGTGGCGCACGATCAATATCTGACCTGAGAGTTGACCCAACATCATACGGTCTCACCTTAGGCCAAAAGATTGGGTTGGACTTATACGATGACCTGCGTTCGCGTATTCCTCGTGAGGAATGTCCTCAAATCTTCGATCATATTCAACGTGAGGCGGAAGTGATTGATAAGGGACTCTGGGTGGAGATCATGGGCAGCTACAGACGTGGTCAAGAGGATACAGGAGATGTCGACATTCTCATCACTCGGGACACCAAAGATGGTGCGACGCATCAGGGTGTACTCAAGAAGCTAGTGCAGCAATTGAAAGAAAAAGGAATCATTACACATGACGTGAGTTTGATTGCCGTCAGCGATCATTCTCAGGCGCTGGTCTTCTATCTTGCAAAGCATAGACATGCTAACAGCATACGAAACAAATGCTGATGGACTGGACTGACTTCAGCTGAGCACACCGCACGATTGGAGCGCTCTCGAAGCGAAATGGATGGGTGTCGGACGTGTGGGCCCAGGAGCAAAGTATCGCCGCATAGGTGAGCTGGTGAATGGCTACGAGCTGTCGCCTGATTGCTTGGCCGCTTGACAAGTCACCTATGTAAGCTGACATTATGTTCACAGATATATTGTGCATCCCTTTCGAGCAGTGGGGCGCTGCTTTGATCTATTTTACGGGTCAGTCTTTCCGCTGAAAGGTCTAAATGGCGAGCTGATGTCGTTATCCTTCAATTACAGGCAACGAAGTGGTCAGTCCAATACCTTCTTCTCTGCTTGCGATACAGTATCAAAGCTGATGTCTAGGCTTGGACGCGCAGTTCAATCGATCATTGAGATTGTATGCTAAGAAGTTGGGCTACAACCTGAATCAGCGCGGGTTGTACAAGGGCGTTATCCGCGACAAGGTCGGTAACAAGACGACCGAAGGTGAGTTGTACCCCTAGAACCATAGACTGTCGTACCATATCTCTCCGCTGTCAGGTTAGGTGAAATGGCGATAATTGCTAATTTGCGTTCGTTGTAGGCGAGATGGTCGCGTCGAGGACTGAGCAGGAGATATTCGACGTGTTGGGTGTGAGGTGGCGGTGAGTGCTTCCTCCATTATCTTGACCATCTTGCCAATAAGCGCTTGGTCGAATGTTTCGAAACGTTCTTGAGTAAATCTTCCTTTGGTATCGTCGCAGTCATCCTCACCATCGTCGACCATAGCGCGACGGATATTGGCGGCGGGTTTGGACGCTGACCAACTTCCACCCTCTGCCTGCTTCCACGGTTCTCATTGTTCATTTTTGAGGCATGAGATGTCGTTGCTTCTGCTCAACACGTCAAGCGTACTTTGTTTTCAACATGGTGTTTTTTGCTCCGTCCTTGCCATCCTCCTGCGTTGCCTTTTCTTTTCTTCCATTCCAGACCACTTCAGCTTGTAGCCACATTTGCTATCCATCCATTTTGAGCCCATTAGACTTCGGATATCATTGATCGATACAGTGCGAAATGGAATAGCTTGTTGTACGCTACCTGACATGCATTTGATACGAGACTTTTGACTACTCGTGCTCATTTTGACTTCTCACCATGACTAACTTTAATGAAACAGCTAATGTACTAACGAACCGCTCATGGCTCCTTGAGCTCATTCTTCTCCCACGCGCTCGAAATCTCCTGACCAGTGATAGTCCTGACTGAACCTGGGGTTGCGGTGGATCCAGTAATGGTAGAAGCGACGATGTCAACGATTGTGCCGAGCGAAGTCTTCTCCTGGTGGAAATGACGGATCTCAGTTACTGAGACTTCCAAAACGCCAATTCGGGGGTCGTCGACCTCTCCAGTGTGGACTCCGTCGCCCTTGTCTGCGAACCACGCTTTGATGGTGGGGTTGTACAAGTGCGCAACGAGATCGCGGTCTGACTTGATCCTATATTGGCGGAAGAAACATGTCAGCTCCATACGACGTATATTCTGTCAGCACAAGAGGATAACTCACGCGGCCTTGCCTGCGATAGAGGCCCAGCCGGTGTTCTGGTTCGCGCCGTTGATGGAGATGTTAACGTGGGAGCTGCGAGCGTGACGAACGATAATCAGCAACGATTCCGTTTATATGTGTGTGAATAGTGCGACATACTCATTCTCCACCTCGTCATCCTTGTGAGACTCGCGGTCATAGAGGAAACGGAACTTCCAGTCTTTGGTGATCTCAGCAACGGCCATTACTCTTGCGTGAAGCGAACCATCTTCAGAACGAGTAGTGAGCGTGAGGGCTTTTTGAGCTGAGATGAATGCTCGGAGAGTGGTCAACTTCTCCGTCAAAGAGGGAGCAGCGGCGGCGGCGGCGGTGTATTCGTCTGACATTTTGCTGGAGGTCGTGAACCGGCGGTGGCGGGGTTGAGAAGTAAGTGTGCGAGATTGAGTGTGCGAGGGAGTAACAGTGAGGCGAGGAAGGGGACGGAGCGGAGTCGCGATCGACGGGGCCAAGCGAGAGAGAGACGCACGAGTGCGAGCGGGAGTCGGAGCAAGGACAAGGCGAGTCGTCAGCATCGTATCAATGACTTGAGTAGCGAAGTGCTTAGTGAAGAGAAAGGATGCTCACAGAATTGAAATGTGTTGTGTAGTATGAATACAAATGAAAGGAATACTGCAAAAGTCAAGATTCGATCTATATACCGTTGTACGCTGTATTGCGAGTATTGCATAAAGGGTGGAATCGGGGTGAGCTGATCACTCGTCACTTAGTCACCTTGACGTCACTCGCTTGCCACCAGGCTCACTGGGTGCAACAGTATTTGCTATTTGATGCCGTCGGAAAGCCAAGCAGAGCGAGAATGAGAATGCGATCGGCTAACGGAGTATACGACATGTCCGAGCTGTTTTCGTCGGTAGACACTCTATGTTGTGAACATTGTAAGATATCGCTGCAGCGAGTGTTAGGACGGTGGAACTGCTGTAAGCGCCAATGGCACAGCCGCGAACGCTGTATAGAGCGTATCTGCAACATCTCCGACTCCTGCCTGATCCCCACTTATGGGCTATCCTACAACCGCGCTTCAAGGTATTGGTGCGAAGGGCTAGTGTCGGCGCTGGTCTCATCAACAATATCAACGGTAGTCCTACTACTCTGTATCAGAACCACACCGATGGAGAAGCAGTAGCCGAGAGCTCTTCATCTGCTCTAGCGAGAGAGAAGAGTCGCGTACGCGCAGAGAAAGCGACGAACATAGCTCATAAGGTGTGTTCCTCTAGTGTATCTAGTTTCATCATGTCGATATACAAGCTGATGGTCCTCCGACAGCGCCTCAATCGCCTTCGAGCGGCGGTAGCCAGTCACACTCATGCGCTGAGTAGGTTGTTAGAGGAAGTGTATGGTCAACGCGGAGCTGTGCGCTGGGAGGTACTCCGGGTAAGTATTTCCACTTATATATATCTCTCTATCCTGACTTTCCTTGCTGTGCGACCATGTTATCTATGCTGACGTGTACCACCTATCGACGACCGTAGACTATCCAAGCGTCCTACTCCCCCGATAAAGTGGATCAAGAGCCACTATCAGCAACAGCAATACCAGCATCACTCCAACCTCTTAAACCAGCGCCGGTCGTACGAGATACATCAGCCCAACCGCGTGCTCGGCGGGTGACGCCGACATGCGTCCTACGCGCAAGGGAGAGGAGGGGTGTGGAGAGGGATTGGGCATTGGTCAGCGTGCCTCTCGTCCTCTATCCGCCATCTGTACTTGGGAAAAGTAATCAAGGAGATAGGCTTGAGATAGAAGGGGCCGGATCACGTCAGACGGGATGGGAAGCAACGCCAATTCTGCATAATCTCCATATCCTCGCCGGACTGGAATACGGACCAACACCTTCCCCCTTCCTCAACGCATCATCTTCATCAACAACGCATGGCTCTACGTCTCCAGACATCTCTGCTCAGACTCAAGGATCAGATCCCTCTCGAAAGAGTAAAGACGAGCACACCCACGAGACGCTCAGCTACTCCGGACTAGACACGTCCTCCCTTCCATCATCCATACGCCGAATCTTTCCTCGTGCGAACTCACCACTCCGGAAACCACGACTAACGCACGAACCGTATCCTCCACCTCCACCACGCCATACGCGGCAGAACCCACGTACGTGGAGTGTGCCTCACCCCCTCACGTCGCGCGTGATCCAGAGGGCTTATAGGCGGTTATGGGATCGCCTGAACTGGGTCAGACCATCGTCTATCAGTTCTGCAACTACTGCAAGTGGAGTACAGAACACATTAGACCATGACCACTGGGAGAAATGCTCGTTTCCCCAGTTCGTGGCGCAGCAGACGGAAAGCCACCACAGTCAGCCCACAGATCCAGCGAGCAAACGACGGCGGGTCAAGGATAGTGTTCTACCCGCTGGAGGCGGGTCGTACAAGTGGTCTCGCGCTACAGAGGAGGAACGAGCATGGCTCGATGGTAGTGTCTTAGCGAAACACGCAATTGAGTAAAGAAATTGTACTTCTGGTGCGAGCTGAGAGAGATTCAGCTAAGGCGTTGACACGCTGTTCACGACATGTAACGAATGTACGAGATCAAATGCATAATTCAACTTCTTCTCTTTGCCTCAAATTGTTTCCGTTGGCCTTCCGTCATGATCATAATCACTCCGCTTCACCCCTTTTGACAAGAAGTCGCTTAGAGCGCCTCCTTGAGCCTCTTCTCGGCCTCTTCAAAGTTGATAACATCCCAGATAGCGTTGAGGTACTGCAGAACACAAATGTAATCAGCACTGCTCTGAAGCAGTCGTATCTGGTGAATGAAATGGCGAAACTCACGTCGGGCTTGACGTTCTTGTACTGGAGGTAGAAGCTGTAAGAGAATATTAGCTTATGTCACAGGTTCGAAATACCACAAATATATTCACGCATGCTCCCAGATGTCGATGCCGATGATAGGGACGTGAGCTGGGAACGACGTTAGCAGGTGCACCTCATGGCCCTCGGACTCAGGTTGCTACAATTGCGAGAATTGCGAAAGTAGAAAAGTGAAGACATTGCATGACTCACAGAGGAGAGGATCCTGGTTCGGGGTAGTAACGACCTCCAACTTCTTGGTTGACTTGTTGTAGCCCAACCAGCCCCATCCAGAACCTTGCACACCGGCAGTCTTGGTGTTCATCTCTTTCTTAAGACTGTCAAATCCTCCAAAGTCAGCTTGGACTTGGTCGTACAGGGCGCCGGAGGAAGGGAATTTGGTCTGAGGGGACGAGGTCGGGGCGAGGTTCTTCCAGAACAGCTGCGGGGCGTGTAGGGTTAGTACAGTATATGATATGTGAGAGGAGCTGCTTGTCGGACTTACTGAGTGGTTACTGTATTCGTGTGAGTATAGTATTCAGTAATCAGCATATCACTTGGAATAATCTGACATCTCTAATGCCCACTCACATGTGACCACCGCCGTTGAACTTGAGCGCAGCCTGCAAGCCAATCTGCGCCTTGACATCGCCACTAGATGAAAACTTGGTCAAGGACTCTTCGGCGGCATTGAGCCCAGTGACATAGGTCTGATGGTGCTTGGTGTGGTGCAGCGTCATGATCTCGGACGAGATCGAGGGCTCGAGCGCCTGTATGATGGGAGCGACGTGGGTAGGGAAAATGATAAGGGGTCGAAGAAGGTGCATCAGCGTGGTTCTACTTTGTGCTGTCTAATATGTAAGAGCGCTTGCTGTAACAGTTATAGCTGTGACTGCTTCCAGGAGCAGACCACTGCATATACTTTGCAGGACGCAGAGTATACAACCAGCTTGTGAACTGTTTCTTCTAACTTATCCGTATGTTACTGGTGGGGTAGATGTGCACTTACATCGTAAGCATAAGGGAGCTCCGGGAGGGTATGTTTAGACCTCGCCATAGCGCCGAATGCTGCTCGAAGGGCAGAAGTGCGGAGCGCAGGTCGACTCTGCGAGAGGGTAAGAGCGATAGCGACCATTGTGCGTTGTGTTTCTGTTGTTTCTTTTATGTGAGGTGTGAGAAGTACGAGGACGAAGAGGTACCTGTGCGGTTTAAGTATATCAATATGTAGTATGTGAACGAGTTGTGATTTTGGTGCAATAGCATTAGTCGACAACGTCATCCCGACATCCCAGCGGATTTGTTCGGTGCAGCTGCTGCCAGCGAGAACGGAATCAATTGCACGTGGGCGGAACGTGAGCGTTGTTGCCACTCATATCACGAGTAACAGTAACAGTTATATCAGAAACAAAGATGTTTTGAACTATCCTACACTTGATACTCAACAATTACACACCTCCCTCTCATTATTGGACAACGGTCGATAAAGGTAGAAAAGCTCAGACAAGATGTCGTACTTTATGACCCAGTGAGTATTGTGCCTATCCACTTCAACTCTCCGTGTTCAAAGAGAATAGCTGATCACGCCTCGCTCCTCTCTTCGCTTTCTTCGTCATATCCTCATTCGCTCGACCGCTCTCCATTACTGCCCTGATCTGACTGCGACGCCTTAGCTTGCACTCGGGCTGGCACGTTGATCAGGCGATACTAGTTGAAGAAGACCGAGTAGTGTGTATTCGTTTCGGACACGATCACGACGAACAATGTATGGCGATGGACGAGACGCTCTATAGCGTCTCGGAGAAAGTACAGAACTTTGCTGTTATCTACCTTGGTGAGTCAAGTGTCCTTGCTATCAAAGCACTTCGTACTTCGCGAGTCGACTCTGTGCTAACGCTGCGACTGTAGTGGACGTTACGGAAGTGCCGGATTTCAACAAGATGTACGAGCTGTACGATCCTTGCACCCTCATGTTTTTCTACCGGTGAGTCATGTCGTGTCCTCTCTTTCCATGTTTGCTCTCAAGAGCGCTTTCAGTCGTTTCGTATGGGATGGTGTTAATGCTGACTGTTTGCTATTGGGTAGAAATAAACATATCATGATTGATCTTGGTACGGGTAACAATAACAAAATGTGCGTTTAGCCCTCCCTCTCTCTTTCTCTTTCTCGTTGCCACAAGCTATCTAAAAATGAGCGGGAAAGGCTGACTTCTCATGTTTTATCGTCATAGAAATTGGGCTGTAGCGGATAAGCAAGAGGTGCGTGCGATTCAGCTTCCTCGACAGTGTGGACCATGTGATCTGTGCCAAGCTGATATCACGCCACGATTTGCGTTGATAGATGATCGACATTATCGAGACTGTCTACCGGGGTTCATCAAAGGGACGAGGTCTCGTCGTCGCTCCCAAGGGTGAGGTTAATTATGTGCCAGTCCAGGTATGACAGCTGCTGACATGTCAAAAAAGACTATTCCACACGGCACAAGTACTAGTCGCCATTCTGCGTATCGCGCACTACGCAATCATCCTCTCTCTTTTGGTACCCTCCGGCATATAGCATACTCAAGCATGAATCGTCATTGTATACATGTATTCCATGAGATCGTCAATTCACGTGTATCTATCGCTACAATCTACTGTACTCCACAACTTATATACAAGGTATCAACTAATCTACAGGCCTAAAGACGGGATCGGCTTTGCTTCGACGCGTGCGAGTCCCAGTCCCCCCAGCACTGGCTTGACCAGGTGTGGCCGAGCCAGTAGCCGACGCATTCTCGTACGCAGGAACACCAGCCGCAAAGGCCTTTTCGCCTTCGTCTCTAGCCATCCTCCTGGTCATTCTCACTTTACCAGTATATCTCTCCCTCTCCCTTTCTTCCTCTTCTTGCGTTTTGCCGCCGCCGCCAAACCAGGACGTGCTGAATTTGGCATGCTTGGGCTTAGGCATAAAGTCCTGTGATTCAGGCATTATGAGGATATGGTATTTCGCCGTGGCTGTGGGGTTTGTGAGAAGGTACTCTTCCAGTAGAGCGAGGTTTCGCAAGTTTGACTTGAAGAGGTTGTCGATAAAGTCGCCTATCAGGGGTACAATGCCTACGACTGTGTCAAGGAGGACGTTGAGCAGCTGTGATTGTTCATTTGCGTCAGCACGGCATTCGGCAAGATTAGATGTGGATAGAGCAACTCACCATGTAGCCCAAAATGTTGCGCGGAACACCAAAGACAAAGCATAACCACACTTGGTACAGCTGCAGGAATCCTGATACGATGTCGCCGTAGATGGGGACGAGGGAGATGATATCGTCAAGACCGGCCTAGATATCATCGAGGCATCAGCTTAGTCGCGATGAATTCGATTGAAGGAATCATTTCAATGAGACATGAGACTAGCAACTCACCCTAAATGGCAAACCGAGATCCGCTAGTAAAGGCGAAGCATCGAGCCAGAACGCGACGGTACGGATGTGGTTATACAAGCTATGACCGACGACGTTTGAGTCAGCGCCATCTCTTCCTACAGCAGAGTATAGATGTTAAGCAGAGGTGGACGAATAGTATGAGCGATCAGGGTCATATATAAAGACTGATTTTTTCTCCTCTGGCCGAAATGGCCATGTCAGAGTCTAATTAAGAGACATCATATCGCACTACTAGTTTATACAAGGGAGGAAGGATTGAAGGTATTGGTGTGATAAGAAGAGCAGACTACGCACCGTTGGGCATCTTGGTCTGTCCGCGGCTGCTTGACGCCCCATCCAGGAGGCTTATAAGTTGCTTCGAAAGCGCCGAACCTCAGTGGCTGCGCCCTGCGACCCAAATGTATCAGTATAAGCACAAGCATGTCGAGACAAGAGAGAAAAAGGGATTAGGCGCACTGACGGTCCCGCGCTGCGTTTGGGCGGTAGGAAGAGAGCACGGGCCAGATGGCCGAGAGGATGGCTGACATCGCGTCGGCCTCTTGTCGCTGTCTAGTCGAAGCGAAGAGAGGTGAATGAGAATTAGATTGTGAGAAGGTAATGGGCAAAGCGAGTAGCTGTAGCTGTGCCAAAAGTGATCAGGTGAAATGACGACAGTTTCGACTTTGCCTCCTTTGGCTTTTAGTGACAGATTTGATCCCGTTAGACACAGACTGTTGTGGTGGCATGTGGCACACTGCACTTTGCATTCGACTAGTTGATGACTACATCATATCGCATGATGAAATGCATACAGTGTGGAGCATGCTGGGACAGTGTGCGCTGATATGGTGAGCCAAGTACGGGCATCATGCACTTATGATATGAGCAAGTGCGGAGGGGAACTCAGTGAGAATAGAGCCACGATTGACAACAGTTGGAATAAATAAGAGAGCGCACGGACCTAGTGACGATTGACGAGTGGGAAGGCGACTGATTTCATCTACTTATACCTCATTCCAATCTCTTTCTCTTTCCCTTCTTCTTCTTCTTCTTGTTCACCTCTCTCAGCTTCTCCTCTTCCACAAACTTTTATCAGTTCAATCCTGCTTGCCAGCACCCTCAGCCTACTCTAGTCGATAGACAGACTTGATAGTAGCAGCTCTTCCATCCTCTCTTTCTCTCGAAACGCTCTCTCGTTAGCACAACTCTCAACAACCCTTCTCTTCCCTCAACAACTTTCCCCGATCACACCATTCCCCCTCTTAAATCTCTTCTCTTACACACCTCCTCCGCTTCGTGCTTCTTGTGTCTGCGTCTAGGCAAGCACCGGTCGCACCCAAAGCACGATTCTGGTCAAGGTGAGTACTCACCTCTCACAGTCTGGTAGGTAACTTCGACAAAACTGGAAGGATTCATTATACTCACGAACGTCTTCCACGCCTTTACTCACCCTCAGATAGCTCGCCCCGAATCCAGTAACCACCGTCCGATATGGGTGGCATCCTCTCCGCGCTACTCCGCTTCGCGATGCGCTTCTTTGGGTGGTCGGGGAACTTGATCCAGCGCGTCATCCATCGGTAAGTGAGAACCCAAACAACACCTCTCCCTCCTTCCACTTTCCCTTCCCTTCTGTACCTTCCGTCTTAGACAACGCTCGAAGCTGACTCGTTGCATCATCATTTAGCGGACGACCAAGCGGTCCCACATCTCCTACCGAGACTCCGCCTGAAGATTTACCGCCTGACGAGCCTATCCAATACCCTGGACTCCATCCAGACGCTACCGTCTCTCAGGAGCATCGTCGACTTGGTCTCGAGCCACAAACGAACGGTAGTGTACCCATTCCCATTCCCATCCCTGGCCCCCTCACTACACGACACCCGCTCTCTTGGCCGCCTAGCCCTCCTTCTTCATCGGTCGTGTCCGGAACGACTATGAGCATCATTGCCGAGCAGCCGGAGTCGAGTATAACCGCCAAAAAAGAGTCTTCAGTGACTCCGGCAGAGTCAAATCCTGTCGAGCCAGCTCTCGTAACACAGCTCCCTACTGATGGGCAGGCGACATCAGCAGAACCATCTGCGGGACCGTCCGCCTCTGAGCCGTTGGTTGGCCTTCCTGTCACCGATCGGCAGCATCGCTCTTCAGCCCCGTCGCCGTTCGAACTTTTGGCATCATCGCCTTTTGTGAGCTCACCGGTTGAAGCAGCGGGTCCAAGTGGCACAACCAACGAGGAGTCACCGCCCCAATCGGGGGAGACTAGTCCCATCAGTGAGAGGCGTGGTCGCAGTGCATTACACATACCTCTCGCCGACATACGGTCTGGCCGCCCGAGGGCCGCTTCACTTCCCAATCAGGAAGAGATACGCCAGCCACAGCGTGATATGGTCAGTGAGCCCGGACGTGGACGAAACATTGACGAAAGCGATACCACCGAGCAAGGGAATCTGCCCCCTGCCATGGATCTTGATGAGTGGTATGAGCAGGAAGAGGCACGGAAGAAGGAGGAGCGTCTAGCCGAAGAACGATGTAGGACTGACGCCGAGGAGACAGAGTCCCCGCGTCCTGTTGCTGGGGTTGAGGCAGCTCTCGTCCCCAATGCTCAACAGGCTGTGCAAGAAGTAGATGTCGAGCAGCTCCCGGAAGCGACAACTACTCAACACACCGGCTTTGCTGCCTCTATGATACCCACTGAGCTCGCTGAAGTGACTGCGACATCTTCGGCTGGCGCTCCTGAAGACAACGCTTCGCCCACGGCAAGCGTAATCGGCACTCCGCAAGCAACTCCTCGAGCATGGCGCACTTGGGGTAGCCAGCGTGGTGTTCCAACTCTCAGCCTTACTCAAGAGGAAGCAATCAGAACAGAAATGCTAGAAGACCGGACAGCACCTCACCCAGAATCATTACCGCCCCAAGCACCTGCACCCGGTGCTGCACCACGCAGTCGTCAGTCGTTGGAAGCAATCGCGGATCAACATCGGATAGCTGTTCACAGATCCTCGCTCACAGGCGCAGCAACAGCTCTTGCGCAGCTCTCTGAAGAACACACAGCTAGTGCCTATAATTCCATCGAACGTCCTGGCATCAACCCATCGAGGACTCGCCCTGGACAGAGTGGCCAAACAGCCCTAGGTCCTCGGTACCATAACGTAACTAGGGCAGCATTGACGAGCGATCTTCCGCCTTCGGCACCCATCAACGGGTTTAGAATCACTCGTCCTCCTCGAAATGGTCTGACGAGCCCTGTAGCACAACGCAGAGAGTGGCGAATGCTGGGACCTCTAGAGATAGTAGAGTACCAGCGTAGAACACAGCCACAAGCAGCTGCAAGACCATCAGCTGCGTCTGCCCCTTCGCCAGGCCGGGCTGCCGAACCACCTTTTCCCTACGATCCTATCATGGAAGCAGAGCAACCATGGAACGAAACTCCTGAAGCCTCCTTCCGCTCTGCGTCGACGGGCTCTGACGACCCTTTGCGACTACGCAGAGTGGCTAGAAGAAGTAGCCCCGGTACCGAGGCTGATAGGTTGACCCGTTTGGAGCTGGCCGCTAGGGCTCGCACACGCGCTGCTTTTGAGTCTTTCAACCGCCCCGATGAGAGCCCTTTCGGGGATGACGACGATGTTCCCGTCGAATTCTTGGGTGGCCAGCTCACTACAGATGGAACACCATCATCTGGGAATGCCACGAGGCCAGACTCTCTCCGCCTGGTACCGCTGCACGACGAACAGCTTCCCCAAAGGGGTCCAGCACCCGCACCCGATGCCAAACCAGTCGACCCCTACGAGGCCCGACTCAATCCGCCGGCCCCAGCTTCCCCTTCCCAAGGATTGCGACTACCCTTTGAGGCAAGACACTCACCATCTGAAGTTGCAATACCACCAAGGCGGCAATCCGCTGTGCCTCCTGATCCTTTCGGCAGCGGCAGCTCGTTCTCTACATCGAACAGCAACTCCGCTGGACTTTGGAACCAAGGGGATAACCCAGGAGGGAGTACGTCCGCGCAACAGACCAGCTTTGCGGACACTGAAGCCGACACGCGAAGAACCGTTCCATCAACAATCAGTGGCAGAGATGACTCCCCCGTACCCTCTTCGTTATCCAGTACATCAGTCATCATGTTCAGGCCAACATGGGAGAGAGAGGGAAGACGCCGAAATCATACTCGAGGTTATCAAGTAGCAGAAGATTCCCCCCTGTATCAGTCGAGCGCAGTGATGACACCTACTACTGGAGCTTCATCTCGTTGCAGTTTCTCGCCAAAACCTTCTTCGCAAGGGGGTTCACCAATCGGGGTGGAAGCTCCAGAGACTGGTCCCCCAGAAGCTGAGCTAGCGCAAAATGTATGCTCCGAAGGCGAGGCCTCTGGTGACAATCCACAAGTTGGCAGGCAAGGATCGAGTTCCGATAGTTTGAGAGAAGAACAGCCATCTCCGGTTCCGAGGCCTGAGAGTTGCCGCCAATCGCCCGCAGCACTGGAGCACATAACGGACTCACGTCTGCTTCTTACAAGCCCGCCTACTTCACCGGAACCCGATGCTGGTCGTCCCTTGCCGACACCCTCAGGTGCGGCCGTCGAAGCGCTTCAATCTCCTACTTCACCCCAGTCCACCTCTGAGCACGCGAGTACAGCCGGCAACGCTCCTCCAGAAATCCTTTTAGAGGAAGCGACCCCTGAGCTGAGTCAAGGCGAAATGGAAGACACTTATTCGCCCGCGTCTTCGCCCGAAGTTGAGGGTGCGTCCAGTCAGCACGTCGAACATGCGGAGTCCACGGTGCCTGCACGACCGCCGCGACGCATTCATGTGCTGCGCTCGAGACATGATAGAGATGAAGAAGATAGCGAGAATGATGAGAGTGAGAACGAGGCGGAAGGATTCGGCGGCTCAGTCATCAGGTGGGGAGGAGGTGGAATGCAGAAGGCGCCAGAGAGCTCCACGAGGGATAGGAGCTCTTCTGTAGGCCCGAAGACTTCTGACACATCTCTGGCAGACGAAGAAGACCCATTGCCTTTTGTGCCTACACCCCTACGTCGAAGTCCTTCTTCCCCTGCACCGTCTGCTCTCGGTGAGCCCATTCAATTCTTTGCAATGCACCATCGACCGGTCTCGCCGACCGACATGCCCATGTTGCGCAGGAGCGGGAGCACGCAGAGCGTTGTCAGCGTACAGGAAGTGGATGAAGAATAGACTGTCAGTTTGTTTATGAGCTAGAGGTTCCTGACTGTTTCGCTTGTTGTTCCACTGAGGTCGTACAATCGTCATTGTTGTCGGGAAGAGATAATTGATTGTCAGCGCTGTATGACGTTGGTTGCCTGTCATATTGCGAGCTTATTTGGATACTGTACGAGTGATAGACGTGTACCATGTCCCGCATGAATATGTTGCTTGTAATACTTGTCGATGTGACAGATGACATTGCGAGGTAGGCTCGTTCTATGAGTTGGTTGTACAACAGTGATAAGGCTGCGAATGACCTCAAATCCTGCTGCACCGCGCCCTACAGGTCTTAGCAGGTATAGCGTGAGGAGATTAAGTATGTTTTGGCGTAGTCCTGTACTTCGGGATGCGAAAGAGAAGAACGATGTACGCTATTGCGCGCATCCTGGACAGGTATGAAGCGTATCGTGAATGAACAGATCGCAATCGGCGCAAAAGGTCGATTGACACTTGGCACACCTGTACCTGCCTAAAGCGCTGACATGGTCGTCCACTGCCGCAACGCCATTCTCGATATTGGTCGTCTAATTAGTAGATCGACCGCATTTAGCGCTGCTCGTCGACTGAGTGTCATTGACGTTGGAAGACCTACGTCGGCAAACTCCACATCACATCCAAAACAAGTTTGGGGCACGTTTTGATCTTCCTCTGCAATTGGTAAGTCGTCGATCCCTAACGGAGCATAATTGGCAACGGGAAAGAGGAACCAGAAGCTGTATCGCGCCAAGCAAGACGTCAGCAATCTAGATGAAGCGAGAGGTTTAGGGGTAGTCGACTGACCTTCTGGCCAAGTGCGGACTGCTGACTACCATCAGACCGCAGACTTCGCAGTCGGTAGGGACGTCGCATAGCTTGCTGCCGCATCGAGGACAGAGATAACCGCCTTTCTTCAGAAGACCATGACATGCACACAGTGTTTCTCCTCCCAGAGGTAATCGGATTGGGAATCCCATCACCATCAGATCGCCTGCCGGAGCTCTTCCAGCAGCTGCCGATCCTGCTCGCCCACCAGCTGCCAGCGCGCTCCTGACTCCAACTGTTACTGCATTGTTCATGGTCGTTGCGGGCGGAGGAATAGTTTCCCACAACAAGTCTTTCAAGTGATCCTGATCTAATGCCACGCCGAACCTGCCTCCAGTCCGGTCTGCTATTGAGCGGCATATCTTGATTTCGCCAGATAAGGAGAGAATGGTAGTTCGTATTCGCGCGTTTACCAAGTCGTTCAATACGGTATGGATAGTAACGGGTCCGTCTGGGTCCGCAGTGGAGATCGAGGAGAATATCGTGAGGACTTCAAGGGATGATGTGGATGGCAGGTGACTTTGGTTCGAATAGTAAATATTGAATGACGAAATGCAAGCATACGCGTAAGAGAGGTGTCGCTGCAGTGGAGACTTCGCGACTTACCTCATACCGCCTTTAGCCATGACCAGACCATTCTGCAAACTTGGCTCGCCACTAGGCTCAAGCCGTCTCTTATCGCTCAGAGCAGCGATTAGCTCTTGCGGATTCCCGCCCATGGGCACTATCACTTCCGACAGCCTGTCGCGCATGATGATTATTCCTATTTGGCCCAGGGGATTTTGGTCGAACCATTCGATAACATATGTTCGGAGATACGAGAGGATCACTTCGAATCTGTTGCGCGGCAGATGTAAGCATCAGCAGGTGTTTCACAACTTGTCGATGGCTTTCCCAATGGCAAAACTGTGACGAGTGCAAACCAGAATACTCACCGTGTAGGCCTATAATCCTTGTCCATCATCGATTCGGACAAGTCTAGTAAGATGAACATGTGCCTAATGATCGATCTCCTCAATGGTGTCTCGGACATGATCGCACTGCGACATTTTAATGATTAGCGCCATGCTCTCGCCCTAATCGAGGACGATCAAGGAGATGAGTCTCACGTACCGCTTCCGTCTACCTCTTGCGAGCAGACTCTCTACTGCTGATTCCAGCGACCCGGACTCGTCCTCCTGCACGATGTCCCATGATTTCTTGTACTCTGCTTCCCAAGCTTGTCTTCCGGGCTGAATGATATAGCAGATCATATATAGTCATCAGCTACGATGTGGGTCATATTCTCAGTATCACATACATCTTTGCCCTTGCCGTTTGCTACAGCAGCTGGACCGCTCTTTCCACCTCTAGAGGACGGACCTGGTCTGTCTTCGTCGGATATTCGGTCCTCGTCCTCCTCGTCGGACCCTGGCATGTACGTGGTATCGAGGGGCATCTTGAGCCTTGCTACTGTATAACCCTCGTTTCAATCCAGTGAGGTTGCAATTGTTGTCAAAGCCAAGCGTTGAGTGAGATGCGAGATGGGCTAGTAGTACAATAACGCGGAGCACCGTATTCCAGTGAAGTGTATTCGTGGCGATTTTTGTAAATAGCCTGAATCGCTCAATTAGGATTTGATTACGCTTTCCAGTCGTAATCATCCTAAGCGAAGCTAGCGAAGCCATGTGCACAGCGATAACCCACCCACCCCCTTTCCTCTCCCGCCAAATTATCGCTAGCTTGCCTTGAGCTCAGTTTGATTGATCTGCTGCTTCTTCCCAATTACGTCTTCGTCGTCAGTCAAAAAAGCGCCCAGGCGGTGCATTACATCCAGATACCTCGGCCCCGATATCGTAGACAGAAGGTAGAGAGCTGTGCTTGTGAGTCACGCTTTCCCCATCCCGGACATCCCGGAGCGTCCGAGACGAAACTTGTCCGGGCTGCGATCGATTCGTTAGTTCGACATGTGCTCTCATTGTTGTTTGTGAAGGCTGACGACTGTTGGATACCACTGTAACGCAGCTCTCATACTTGCTCTCGGTACTGTTTGCGTTCCCCACTACTCTCTCGTTCTCAAGCAGACGTACATTAGCCAAAAAGTCGACACCGGCCTTATCTTTTCCCGGTCATTCGTAGCAGCAGGAAAAAAGGGCCAAGAGCCTGTGAGCCGAACAAAAGATGAAGTGTGCCGCTTCCTAGTGCAGCGTCAAGGCGACTATCTCAACAAGGCATCCTCAGTGAGTCATGATACCAAGCAAGCATACACGTCCTGCATGTATCCACGAGGCATGCTGTCGAAATTCTAGCTCGGACTAATTTTCAGAATTGATGTCTTTCTTTAGAACTCCCTCGAATCCCTGTCTCCGGCTTTCCTTCAGGCAGCTCAGAACGACCACGTACAGTACAGTCCTTGGCTGCTCATCACTCACTTGACGCCCTCTTCGTCGCCGAACAGCTTCTCAGCCATCTAGCTTGAAGCGTCCTGGTATGGACTCGACAATGTCTTCAACGTCGTCTGAGCCTTTGATCAAGGACAAGGATCGGAAACGCTCAGCACACTGGTCAGATGACGATACCAACATCCTCGTTGGCGTCTTGATGCGGTACAAGGACTCAGGCCGGACCGCTGATAACGGTTTCAAGCCTGAAGTCTGGCAGGAAGCCTCGAGGCTTTTGGAAGGGACTACCTATATGGGCGGACCCAAAACCGCTGAAGCTTGTAAGAGTCGTTGGCAACGAGTGAGTGGCACTGTCTACCTATCAATCACCTGCTCGAACTATGTTGAGCTCACCTGCGACCCCGCCATGCAGCTCCAGCGAGACTACAAAGCGGTCAAGGATATGGAACAGATGCCAGGCTTTACTTGGGATAGGTCAACGCACCGCTTGTCGGCATCTAGTGATGCATGGGAGTCTGCCGAGAAGGTGCAGTGCTCCGTACATGGCCCCTTTCTACTTTGACTGATGGCAGAGCCACCTTCCAGCAACTCGACGCATACAAGTATCGCAAGATCCACTTGCCGTGCTTCGACTCGCTTGCCACACTCTGTGTGCTCGACACGACTCGCGGTCGAATACGGCAGAAACCGCGATCATCACTCGCCTCCTTATCAGACTCAAGTAGTATGCTCTCCCTCAGCGTAGGCAGCGCTGGTCCTGGACCACAAGCGATGCAAAATGGCCATCACCAAGGTCAAAACCATTCCCATAGCATGAATGGCGTTGGCGACCTTTCTCATCATCAACACCCACATGCGATGTCTGCTCAAAACCAACATACCGGTCAGGCGCAATTACAACACCAAGACCCTAACCTGAATTCCAACGTTGGCTCAAATTCGCAGACTCTTGCTCAGTTGAGTGGGCAAATGGCGGGCGAGCACAGTGTATTTACATGGACAGAATCAGGGGAGGAAGACGGCGAGGGCGAATTTGATGGCTCTTTCACCATATCGGATAATGTGAGTATCTCTGTTCATCGTTTCACCTAGTTGAGGCGGAGTGTGCTAAACGAACCGTTTCATCATTACAGGCGCAATCATTTGCACTTGGGAAGCGGCCACTGCACTTCGACCCCTCTTTGCTTGCTGGCCCGGCTCACAATCATCCCCTTCCTATGGCTCAAGGCAGTCCGCCAAAAAAGCCTCGAATATCTCCCAACGCGACTGCGGCGGGCATGTCGATACGGCCTCAACCTATACCACATCAGACCGTCTCTGGGTCGACAGGCCATACTCATCCACAACAACAATCACACCCACACTCGCAGTCTCAATCACAAATCCCTCACCATGTACAGGCTTTCAACTTTCAGCTTGCTCCCTCAAATGCTGCTGGCAACCCGTCCGGAACCAGCCCTGGAGCTGTAAATGGCCACAATGCAAATCCGAATCATACACATAGTCAGACCATGGGAATACCGCGTTCACCAGACTTTGGTTCAACAAGCACGACAAATTCCTTGCTTGAAGCGCATGTACTCCAGACTCCTCCACCGGGGATGATGAAGCAGTTCGCAGCGACTTCGATCACACCTGGAGCCAGCTTAGGGCCTGGAGGACACCTGCAACCTCCCTCTCATCTCCATCATCATCCACAAATGACTTTGCCGGCCGAAGTGACAGCAGCGGGTTTGAGCGATGCGCAGAGACGAACCGAGGCGATATTA
Source organism: Cryptococcus sp. GC_Crypt_6 (assembly GCA_026538315.1). Lineage (NCBI taxonomy): Eukaryota > Fungi > Basidiomycota > Tremellomycetes > Tremellales > Cryptococcaceae > Cryptococcus > Cryptococcus sp. GC_Crypt_6. The sequence continues at coordinate 399,352 of JALPBY010000003.1, forward strand.
CAATTGCAAAATGGCGAGAGTGATCTCAACGACGAGGATCTCGTAGAGGTCTTGGCGGAGTTTGAGACCAATGTCGCTGCCGCAGATACGTATGTGGCTCTCAAGGCGAGCTCGTTGAGGAATAAATGGCTGGAGAGGATCATCAAGAGGAGGAAGCAGTAGAGAGATTGCTGTCTTCAGGGGAGGGTAGGGAGGGTGTCGTCAAGCTTAGCTGTTGAGAGGCGTAGGGCAATCTCGCAGGTCGGGATTAGAAGAGGTGGAAGATAGGGCAAGGTGAGGGCGCAGGGATGAAGACGCCAGAAGAACAAAAACAAAATATCGCCGGGCGAGAAGCAAAAAGGGCAGCTGTCCAAGAAGACTTTCATATGACAGCAACGACCCATCCCACTGAAAGAAGTTATCTTACCTCTTTCAACGACGGAACGAACTCTACGTCTGTCTGAATCATTTGTATAGGTGCTTTGCACAATTTCCGTTTCATTTATACTTTACCTGTCATTTGTTTGTCTGCCTTTTTGGGATCAACGTGCATCGCATCATAGAGTCGGATGTAAGTGATGTGAGCAGTAATTGGATGTGGTGATGAAACTTGAAGCATTGATCCATGCACATGCGACTCTGACAGCAAGTGCAAGTACTGAAAGAAGGGTTTCAAGACGAACGCAGCGTTTTGTATGCCGGAAGGTGTGATGACCAGATGTTCTGTTGTTTGATATGTGCATGTAATACGATGAGAAACGAACGACCATACAATGATCGACCCGTGTTCTCCGCGGCAAGTCTAATGTCAACCAGCAGATCGATCTTTCTACAGCATGCGGATGGACTAGCACGGCATTATGTCATCTATCGTTCGTTTTTCCATGCATGATTGACCATTAAAAGTGATGGCTTAGTGATTAAGCAGTGCCATTCGCGTCCTCGCCCATCGCTCTCGCGATGTCGTCGCAGACCATGATGATAGCGCCCTTTGGCTCGACTTTGGAATAATAGTTCTCCTCGCTACAAATGACAATTGTTGAGTTCAGCCAAGCCCAGTATTGCAGCCACGAACACAGTGACCTATTGGCACCAAATGGTGGGAACGTGCGCACTCACATGCCAGTCTGCTTGAACCCCAATCGCTCGTAGAACCTCTTCGCGTCCTCATTACCAACTTGAACGTGGGCCATAGCCCTGTTCACTTTCTGTCTAGGCGGAGCAACAGTGAGGGAAGCGCGGGTATTGGCCTGTTTGTCAGATGGGATAGGCGGTGGAGGGGTGGTGGGGTGTAAAGAAGCTTTGAGGGCGGAGAGGACTAATGACGAGCCGAGAGAAAGGGATCGATATGGTGCTAATACACTATCAAGAGGTCAGTCGACTATGGCATATTACATCCCAAATCCGAGATGTATTCGTTGAGAGGTGGTTATGGATGAACGACTCACGCAAGAGTAAGAATAACCAGTGTTGGCGCCTCCTTAGAGCCTTTGGCGAGATTATCGAATTTGCAGCAGATAGCGCCAACAGGGATATCCGCGTAGTATACTGCGGAAGCAGTCGATCGATGAGTGCTGAACCTACTTTGTGGCGGGAGTGGAAGATGGGCATGAGCGACTTACTGAGCTTGTTGATGTCGTCCAGCGTCGGGTCCAGGACATCTTTGTAGAACTTGTCAGAGTAGACAATAGGTATGACGACCGAGTTGATTTTGCGCAAAGTGCCAGACTGCTCGACGTTCGTGTTACAAAAAAACGATCAACAAGTAACCACAAATACATTAGCTAGTGATCACTCATTGGGTCATAGCCGCATGACACACTGTGCTTGAGATGATGCGGAATTGGTGTTCTCACAACCCCCATATTGGTGGTGAAGCAGATGAGGACTCACGTTATTCGGCGTCAAGCTAGTTAGGGTCACTTTGACTTTCGGGCTTACGTTCCTCTTCGCCTTCCCATTGGAACCAGCACTTGATCCACCAGCACCGTCACTGGCCGAAGCGAGGTCGACGGCGGTATGCTCTCCTCTAGGCTGTAATGACAAGTCGAGGTTGAGAGGGGACGATACCGTTCCTGTCGTACTGTACTTGACAGCAGGTGCGGGCGTTGCAGCAGCGACCATTGTATACTGTCCTCTACTTTATGCACTGTGTCGCGGGCGAGAAGAGCGTCTGAGGTTGTAAAGATAGCTGAAGGCCAAATAGATTGATTTATCGTACTTTACTCGAGTACTGCTCTTTCTCCACTCTTGGTTCTTCGTCTTTCTTATATTTCTACAAAAAGTGATGATATCACCACTTTATTCTCCGATGCCATGTCAATTTACAACCTATGATGAGCAATGGCTGTAGCTAAATGTCTTCGTGTCGAAGTGCATAATCGCGAGTGGTACCTAATCTTGGCTTGTCATCTCACTGAATCTGCTGTGTAGCACGACCTACCGGTATGAGCACTGTCAGAATGGATGGTAGGTCAGACACTTCTTTTCACCTCCAATACACGTCGGATTCGGCTCATTCTCGAGTCGCGCTTCTCCCTATCTCGACTCACTACAACATGAGTATATAGGACCGGCGGCTGACAGTGCATATTTGACGAACTAGGCCTCGTCTCCCCGCTCGTCTGGTCGGTACTAGCATTCGCTATAGGCTATCAAGCCCATGCCTATTTCTCATCCACATCACTCCTTCCATCTTCCACCTCGTCAAAAAAGGCAAAAAGCATAGCCGAACCCTCATCCCCTACTCTATCTTCTTCATCTTCAGCGTCAGCCTCTGATACCGAGTCTGATTCAGAAGATTCGGCCAAAGCGCTCTCGTCCGATTTAGCTGCGATCAAATTCAGTAATAGGGAAGAAATCAAGATGGTCCTTGTAGTCAATGACGAGTTGAAAATGACCAAAGGCAAAATAGCCGCTCAGGCAGGCCATGCGACACTGGCGTGCGCTATGACTCTCAAGGAGGTCAATCCTAGGGTCAGTCCGCGACATCATCGCGACTCATTAAAAGCAAAAAGGGAGAGCGACGAGCTCACTCATGTCTAATCCTGTAGCTGTTCCGAGCATGGCAGAACCAAGGGTGAGCTTTCATGTCACGTTCTGCTAATGGCGTTGCTGCAACGGCTGAATTGTGCCTGCAGAGCTGATGAAGTCCATCTCATCCGCAGTCAACCGAAAATCGCGCTCCGTTGTGCCAACACCGAAGAACTCGAGACACTAGCCGCTCAGGCCCTCAGCTTGAGCCTGTGTGCAAGGACGATCAGAGATGCGTAAGTCTACATGAATGGTTTTGCCTCATCCCACAACCCGCCCTTCATCGTGCATTGTCGCAGAAAGAGGCAAGAAGGAGGACGCTAACAGTCTCTCTCGCTCTCTTTATCGACGCTTGATCTATTCAGCGGTAGGACACAAGTCGCTCCAGGATCGAAGACTATTGTTGGTATAGGTCCTGGTCCAGCGAGACTTATCAACACGGTAACGGGCAAGCTGAAGCTGCTATAAGATACGTAAATGATTGATATATATCCAGCATATGTATTGCCAGTCAAATAGATAGTATGATTAGCTCTACATTGGGATGTGGAGATGGCAATATTGACACGAGCTGAGATGTTCGCACCCGTAAATCATCTGTGATACCCATGCAGATAGTAATCTTTACGTAACAGTCGTATCCCATCAATTGACTCCGGCTGTTGTTATAGCCGTAAGCTAGACGTAATCGTGGTAATAACTGGATTTACGTTTGTGTACCAGTACAAACTCAACAATCAACTCTCATACTCACAAGAAGGATACAGGCAATCTCTCTCTGTGCTACTGTCAACGACCATACCTCGGCTTTCACAACTCAACTCTCTCACCAGACTAGTATCCACGATCGCCGTTTTGCAACCATGTCAGAAATCAAAGAAGACGGCTTTAAGGTAAGTCAGGCCTCGTTCCATCGTGCTCCCGAATGACACGAGTTGACGCGATATGAACCGCCTTTTCGAGCACAGACCAGTGATGTTCTCTGTGTAAGTATCCTTTGTTACGGGTGTGTAGATTTGAGGGTTATATGTTGATTGCGCTCGGACACAGACCCTCGCGGATGTCTTTGAGAAGATGCCCGAGGCAGAGAAGAAGGGCCAAATCAAAAAGGTCAGCGCAACTCGACTATAAGTCAGAAACCAGCTGACGAAGTCAAATTTTGGCTTAGACGAACGGTATTTTCCAGCTCAACGTGAAGAACAGCTCAGGTAAAGAAGCCATCTGGTCGTGCGTATCTTCCAGTAAGTCAATGACGACTGATACTGATAGTGTGCACGTCCAGTATCGACCTCAAGAATAAGGGCGAGGTGGCAAAGGGTCCCGCGAAGAAGCCTGGTGAGCAGCTTCGGATTCAGACTCGTTGGAGGGTTGAGAAAAGCTTACATCACGTACAGATGTCACTATCTCTCTCAGTGATGGTACGCCATACCTTTTTCACTCTTAGACGTCTCGCTAATCTACCTGCTAACGTTCCAGAGACATTCATTGGGCTTGCGGATGGAAAAGTCAATGCCCAAAAGGCTTTTATGACTGGCGCCTTGAAAGTCAAAGGGAATGTGAGCGATCTGATTAACATAGTGTCTAATTCCGCGGCTGACGATATTATGACCAGGTCATGCTTGCCGTGAGTGTTCTTTGCTTCTTGTAGTTCTTCTATCCTCCTGTTTGGTTACTGACAATCCTGTCCCCCTCCAGACCAAGCTCGACGGTGTATTGAAGGTACGTCGTGCAGTTGTCCTGGCAATGGGGACTCTACATGACGCTGATTATAATCTATATAGGGTGCCAAGGCAAAGCTATAAGCTCTGGCTCATTGCCAGATTTCCTCACGAAGCGTTGTTATGGCCATCTTCATTTCTCTCAGTCTACCCCTGATCTCAGATGTTGTCTCAGCAGATGTATCCCTTGTATCTCGTGACCACAATTCTCGATGCAGATCCTTGACGACCAAAGGACCTTTCAGTGGGCCTGGAAGCTGACCCCAAACGTGCTCCAATCACCACTGACGGTGATAGATTACGACGATGGAGGTGCAACCAAGCCAAAACTAGCTGAGAACCGATAGGGTCAGGTCAACATACGGGACGCATCTCCTCTTCTCTATCAATTTGTATCGTTTCCGATCCATACCGTTTTTCTTTTCTTGATCCACGTTTTACTTACTCACGTCTTGTCCTTACGCAGCTCACTCGACCATCATGTCCCCTCTGAAACTGCTAAAGTCCGGTACTTCCAACCCCGTAAGTGCCGTGCGTTAAATGACTGTATATGGCAGGGCTGACGCCACGACTCCACTCCTCAGTCCACCCCGCGGAAGACACTGATGCTCCCTCCTGCCACTCTGCCTACACCATCTACTCCGTCCAGTGCTCTCGTCATCCGACAAGCGACCGCACCAGCATCATCACCTCGAGTGAAAGCCGAACACCGTTCGTCTACGCCTTTAGTGAAGCTTGAACGAGGTACTACGCCAAGCGTGAGTGGACTACTAGGACTACGTTCTGATGGCTAACGAGAGGTGAGATTGCAGGGCCCTGATCATGCACGACAAGTCCGCTGTTCCTACTCCCCCAAGAAGATTCCGCAGTGCTGACAAGATCTTGCTCTTAGACGTCCCAGCCACCTACGCCTGTATCGCTTGGTCCCACTCGTCCTCGCAACAGATCTATCACCCCGGCACTTCGCCGACGCTCATCTGCCATCCCGAGTAGCGCAGTCAGAATGCACGCTAGGCTCAGCGCGGTCAGGGCATCTCAGCGTGCCAGATATACTACAGCCGGGCCTAGTCGTTTTAGGTCTAGGTCAGTGACTGTCGGCCGAGATGAGGAGGAAGCATTCTGGCGCGGCCCAAGAGGAGAAACAAATGGGGGCATTGGTTCTTCGTCCGCTGAGGTGAGTCCAAGATTGGAGTAATCCTCAAGCTTTGACCATGGCATAACGAGACTGACCCTGCTTAGCCTATTGACGTAGACGCCGACTCGCCGCCCTCGTCCCCGACTCCGCTGCCGACACAGCGCAATATGGAGACCGCGGGCAGATCTTGGGCGCTGGAGCGTTATGCACCTCAGCCGTACCATCGGCACGAGCGCGCAGATAGCGAAGCCAGCCACGCGAGTTATGCGAGCTACGATTCGTGCGCATCATCTTTCCGCAGGGACACAACCTTCGATACTTCCGATAAGAGGTATGGACGTGCACGGCCTCGCGGCGAACCTCGAGGGGACAATCAGCAGGCCTCTGCGATCCCCACAGTTCCTCTAGTGTCCATTCCACCTGAGCTTGCTGGTGCGATCGCCAGAGCTGATACTCTGTTCATGACACTGGAACTTGTGGATCGAGATGTTGCCCTTGCGAATCAGCCGTTAGAGTCGGACGTCGGCAAGAAGAAGGAGAAGCTTGCTGGTATCGTTCACGGAGCCTTCTTCTCCAGTGATGGAGAAGAGCTGAGGGCGAAGCTGATACAGCAGGTGCACGAGGAAGTCGGTATGTCACAGTCGTGCTTTCCGTCGTGCATTTTATAGATCATATGCTGACATAACCAATGATATAACATTGCAGGTGCTTCAGATGACAACGTCCCCTCGCGAGCGACAATTGCCGCTCTAATCTCATTTTGTCGAAAATCGGCTTTCAATGCAATCCACGCTCATATGGGCGGGTATCTCCTCCCATCGCTTCAAAGTACCAAAGGCAAAATCAGTTCTCGGATAGATGTACGCAAGTCCGAGTGGTCTACAGCCTTCAAATCCTCAATGTCAATGGACACCATCGAACTGCGCGGGCTGTTGACGAGAGCACAAGCGGACGAGGTGCTGATCGGTTTGCAAGCGGTGTGGTGGGGATCGCTCATGGCTGATATCATCAGTGAGTATCCTCCATATTCCTACTTGAAAATTGGAATGTCCGAGTGTGGAAAGACTGATCATGGGTACGCCTTGCCTACTATAGAACGACTCGAGGCTGATCTGGTGGGCATCAACCGCGCCACTGTCCGAAAGATCGCAAGCGCACTCGTTGATCTCGCCAGGCAAGCGATCCTTATCGCATGGGCTTGATAAGTGAGCCGAAGGACCTTTGACAGATTTACGCAGTACGGAGTCGGTAAAGAGACTGCAAGCCATTGAGAACATAGACGAGGAGATCTCATATCCCTGCATTGGGATCCATTTGCCAGATTCAACTTTCAATGAATAATATATGCAACCTGCTATGTCAACATGTGTCTGACAGCGAATATGCACATTTGCATGAGACCGTTATTCAATTTACTGCTGAAGCAGAACTATGCTATATTATACTGTGGCATGCTTTGTGCTCGAAGCTCTCTCCTCTACTCGCACTCTATCTCACTCGATCGTCTCCCCATCCGCCTCGCCGACCGGTGCATCCCCACTGACATCTGCCTCCACAACCGCGACACTGTCATTCGCATCCTCCACATCCATCGCGTCGCTCTCCCCGTCCTCCCCGTTCTCACCGTTAGCGCCACTTCCACCGATCTTGGCTCTTGGATCCCCATTGGTGATCTCACCTTCGACCGCCCTTTTCGACTTGTTTTTCTTCTCTTTCCTCTCCTTCGACTCTTGGGCGGGATCATCCGGATAATGGACCTTGAACCACTCGTCGACCAGTCTGCTAATTTCAGCATCCTCGTTAACTTTATGTAAATCATAATAACTAGGATTAGATTTCGCCCTCAGAGCGAAATAAGTGTAATTGAGAAGATCGACCATGTCCCGTTTTCTCAAATCGGGTATTTTGGGTCGATCAAGCTCTGTCCGCGGAGGCGCCGGTCGCGCTTTGAGCAGTTTCTTCAAGATCGTGTTGGCCTCTCCCATAGTCTTCGTCGGGGTGGAGGAGGGACTACCGCGCAACAAATCTGGCAGACCTGATTCGAGCGGTAGACCTTCGCCTAGGACGCGAGAGATGAGAAGTTGCTGTTCTGCTTGACACATGACGAACAACCTGCCGCCCTCTGCTGCCGGTGCAGCAGAAGGTACGCAAAAGCCTTGCATCTTGACCAACTCCTTTCGAGTGCAGTTGACCACTTGGCGTTCCCCTCGATCTGCGTCCTTCGTTTTGCTACCGCTGTCCGGTGATGAGGTTGGTAGAGTGTGAGCATACTGTGCGCCCATGATCACGATTGTATTCGCTCGTACAGGCAATGTCCAACATGCCTCTCTTGGCACCAGCAACGCCTTGATTATACCAGTCGCAAATAGCTCCAAAACCAGAGCCAGGTCAGACGCGGCCATACCGCTCAGAACGTAGCCGATACCATGAAGAAGGGGTTCGAATAGCGCCTGGTCCCTCAACCTTGATTGGAGTAGCGGCTCGACATGATCTCGGGGACTAGTCAAGAATCCATCAAGGTCCATCTCTGTTCCTGATTGCGTGACTATTTCTCTAGCTGCAGTTCGACAAGCTCCTTTGGATGGCAAGAAGACTATCACCGATGACGGAGAAGTCTTGATAATGTCGTATGTCGGTTTAATCATTGCGCGCTGGAGCATTGCAGAAAGAGGAATCGTAAACGTCTTTATCGATACAGAGATGGGATTGCCGCGAGTGGCTGGTGAGAAGGAGTACAAGCTTGGCATCGAAGGTAAGGCGGTCGGATCACTCAAGATAGCTGCCTTGTCCAGACCTAACCAAGTGGCCAGACCCAATGGATTGGCAATGGACGAAGTGATCCCGACTATTCTCGTTCGAGCCGCTCTAGCATAAGAATTGATTTTCGCTATGCACAATTCGTATACTTCGTCAAGTAGATGCAGATCCTCAAGCACATATAGTGCCATGCGCCGGAGACACAGGGTATCGTCGATATGCTCATTGTGAAGCATTGCAGAAGGTGTTGTGACACCAATGAAGCCCTTTGTTGGGTTGGCGCTCAGTTGGTCAAAGTCGCTAGGATGAAGGAGCGGGACGATAGATGTGTTTCTCGAAGTTGGTGCAATGCTGCGGATCCTTGCAACGGTCTCGCGGACAGCGTGATGTTGAGGTACAATGACTAGCACAATGGCCTCCGAGTCGTGACGGAGTGCGTTCCTATCACATTCGTTAGCATTTCTGAGCCTTGCCGATCCGGTAGTGGCTTGAGAAAGAGCAACTCACCAGATAGCCACTTCGCCAAGGAAAGACTTGCCACTAGCGATAGGTGCAGAGATCAGAGCATTGACATTGGTGTGGTAGAAAGTCCAAAACGCTTGAGACTGGATAGCGTTCAAAGTAGTGATATACTGTTTGTACGTTTGTTCAAGGGCCGGATTGTCGAAACATGTTGGTCTGAGGAAAGGTATGTCCAGCAGTTCCGTGGGTGACGGTGCTGGTTGAGGCATAACGAGATCGGCGAGCTGGACAAGGACTGTTTCATGGGACCACAACCATCTATCGGATATTGCGGTGAGGGTGATGGAGCTGGGCAAAGCATTGTCGAAAGGAAGGGTAAAGTCGATATCGACTCCAGTGGTCGTAGGTCGAAGCAGAACACTGCGCCACTGATAGACGTTGAGCCCTTCTTCGTCTTGTACCCAGACATAGAATGGTTCTGTGGATCCGGAGATCTTTGTAGACCATTTGAATTGCGGTTCGACGTGCACGGTGATTTGCAACAGGTCGTGACTGATTGGTCGTAAAGCGTATGTCAAGCCGACTATGGGGAAGATGGCACATGCGTCCCGGATGGCTTGTCCATGCTTCTCGTTAAGATGCGTGAGCTGGCCGAGTTCGGCAGGAGGGATCTCTCGAAGTTCGCGTATACCTGTCGTGTCATCGGTATGTTCTAAAAGCCGGTGCAGTGTGTCTTTTTGCAAAACGTTCAACTGAGCCAAGCCGTGGTCGTACACCCATTGTCGACGTTCGATACATTTGCTCAGCTCCACAAGAAGTACAGAGCAATTCGCCCAATGTCGACTGAGGGCAATCTCGAGAAGGGCGCGAATGATACGTGCAGCATTCTGCGCGTTGTCAGCTACGATGTGCATCGCCTTCGGCTCATCAACGCTAGCTCACCTGGGCCACATACGCCGCGTCGGAAACAAGCGCAAAGTCCTCGATATACACCCTTGAGACGTGCGCTTGCAACAGGATGTTAACTTTGCCTCGGCGATCTGTGGCTCCGTTCTGTATGGCTGTTAGCACTCCATCGTGATGTTGTTGGAGTCAGTACAACTTACAGCTACTTCGAGCGGTATTATTTCGCTAGCGTTGATAGCTTCCAACTCTTCCACTTCGCTGTCTCTCAATTGTATCTGGTCGAACTGAGAAACGATGTTAGCACATCGCGAACCAGCGTGATATGACGTTCCTGCTTACCTCGGTTGCCTCGCAGAGCATCTGGAATAGATCTGCGTTACTCATTCTCGGATTGAACCGGGTATCTAAGCTCCGTCAGTCTCGCCCCTCGCAACGCGTATCATAGGCTACTCACTAAACACTTCGATGGTTTGATAACGCAGATAGTACTTTGCTGCTATGCGTCCGAGATCGGAGATAACAAAGTTGTTGGCGATCTCGTCGTATCGAATCATCTTGGCCGCCTGCAAGTTCCGCGCAGCCTGAATGACCAAATCATTTCGCTTTATACCAAGTTGAGGATCGTCCTTGGTCACATCATGTGGCATACCTGTCATGACAGCTTGTCAATGAAGCCGTGTGTATGGCGAGCAACATCGCACATACCATAGATGAAAGGCTCTTTTCTCATGCGGACTAGTCGCAAAGCAAGTAAGCATCGACCAATCATAAGCCGAAATCAAATCCGACTTGCCGAATAGATATGTATAACCCAGCCATTGTATTGCCTCTTGCACGTTGGCAATAGTACCGAGCGCAATCTCCGCATTGAGGGAGTCGACCATTCCGGGGATGAATCTGGGTATCTGTCAGCTTACAAGTGCCATTATCAGCTCAAGCGGCAGCTCACTTCGACTCGATAGGGTGCTGCGGCATTCTGATTAGCTCTTACGAATCAGTAAATGAGCGGAATACGTACTTGTGCCATGATGGAGTACAAATAGTGATCCAGCTTATCATGCGTCGTGCAGATGTATCCTTCACCACTCGTCTCGTATCCAGGACGACCGGCACGACCGAAAATCTATTGTTTTGTCAACTATGCCCACGAACTTCATATTTGGGCAGCTTACCTGCAGTACATCGAGGACGGACAGATCCATGAAGGAACCTTTGTTACTATCGTATACCTGAGTGCCTTTGATGACCACTGCATGGGCGGGCAAATTGACACCCCACGCGAGGGTCGAAGTACAGCACAAAACCTAAATGTTTGGTCCTTTTAGCTTCTGCTGCTACAACTTGAACACGATCCGGAGTATAGCTGACTCACGTTGATAGCGTTATCCTCGAACATGCGCTCCATCATATTTCTATCGGATCTCAGCATGCCGGCGTGATGTATTCCGAATCCAGCATCAAATAGCTCTTTCATCTCCTTGTTCCTCGAAGTTCCAACATCTCTTTTATAGATACCGTGTTTGGGATGGTCTATCGTTTCGAAGAACGTCGAGACACCTTCTTCGATCGCCATGTCCTTCAACTTCTGTGCCGTTTTCACGGTCTCTTTCCGAGCATGGACGAAGACCATGACTTGATGTCCCGCTTGCACCAGTTCCGACACCTGGATACATCAGCAACAGCCGTGACTTGGAACCTCACCTTGTCGAAAACAACACGGTCCATATTCCGTGCTGATACTTGCGATCTGGGCTTGCCGGCAACGCCGATGAAGTGCTGCTCGAGCGGCACAGGGCGGAATGACGCGTCAAAGAAGAATAGACCTTGATATCGGTTCACCCTGGATCATCAGCTCTAGAAGTCTTTGGCGCACTCACCTCAGAAAATCGCTGACGTCGATATAATTAGGCAAGGTAGCACTCAAGCCGACGATGCGGATGAGAGATTGGCTGGATTCGACCTGATAGTTTAGCTCCTTGAAACACGATTTGGCTCACCTGTCTCAGAGTTCGCGCAACGATGGTTTCGATTACTGCACCTCGATCTTCATTCAACAAGTGTACTTCATCTATGATCAACAGCTTGACTTTCTGTGGATCCGTTAGACAGCTTCTTCGCCTGTCTCCAGAATGTGCTTACCGAAGCCAGCTCGCCTTCTCCTGAAGGCTTGCGTGTGACCACGTCCCACTTCTCCGGTGTCGTCACAATGATCTGCGTCTCGGCAATCTCCTGACGTGTCAATTGCATGTCACCTGTCAACTCCCGGACTTTTATGTTGAGCCATGCCAGGCGTTTCCCGAATTTGCGCGTGATCTCCGCTGCAAGCGCTTTCATCGGTGCAACGTATATGATCTTGAACGCGTCGCGGTTGATCGTGAAGCCAGATGGATGCGTTGATGGACCTGGCAGAACATGTTGTGACAGTACGCGGAGAATGGCCATGATGGCGACGTCGGTTTTACCCTTCATCAAGATCGTCAATTACTTCTTGTAAATTGGAGACCAAACTTACAGCACCAGTCGGAGCTAAGTAGCATGCAAGTTAGCTGATGTAACGAGTCTCGAGTGTCATATGTCACACTTACCGCAGACCAGCATATTCTCATTAGTGTTCATCGCCGTGGGTTGGACGATACTCTGCATTCTGTTAAGTTCGACGTAACTCTGTAGCAAGCGGTCAGCCTAATCTCAGTGTTACGCTTGTCGACGTACTGGGAAACAACCCTTGGCCAAGGGCGGCAGCTCGGCAATCTTGACGGGCCGTTCTGACTTCTTCGGAGGGACCGGATGAGTTGGCGGCACAGTAAGCTCTTCAAATGTCTTCGTAGTGCGGTCAGGTTAGCGATGGGTAGATTACGCGTATGTGGACACTCACATCGCTAATCTCCCTTTGAGTGCCGGCTGGAAGAGCAAATTTCCCGCCGTACGACATGGAAGGAGTCTTTGTACCAGAAGCAGTGTACACGTGGGGGAGAGCCTCCTCTTCCACAATTCGCTGATGAAGAAGGATATTATATGAGCTTGCGAGCTATCCTCCCCAGTGACTTTGCTTACGGAGGGTCCGTCAGAGAACATCGCTTTAGGTCTCTCGAGTTGCTCTTGTATTCGCCTCTCGATATCTTCCGCCGAGCCGATTACGTCCGAGATGTTGATTGCGTTCTTGCGGTCTTTGCCTCTAGTGGCTTTGACCGTCATTCTGGATGACGGGAGATACCCGTCATTTCGAGAAGGGGACGAGCTCTTCTTTCCGCCCTGTGAATCACGGAAGCGGCAAATAAGCTTGCGATTTGAGATAGTCTATCGTATGGAAGCCCACTGATGAATTCTGCTCTACCACCTTTTCCCTAGCTCCAGGCTTGAGCAGCTCTTCTATCAGCGTCAAGGCATCTCCTTCGAACCCCATCAACTCCAGTAGCTCAGATTGAATATCGTCATTCGACCGCGATGACGATAGGAGACTGATCAGGGAATTGAACGTGCTTGGAACAGTGAGGTGTCTACGATCGAAAAGCAAAAGCAGAGTCGGCATGATCAGTCTCATTAAATGACACGCTAGACGAACGACTCACCGATGTAATCGCTCAAGCAGATTGCTGTGGCTACTAGAGCCAGCATAATGCTCGGTGTAGAATCGATCCAAAGGCGGCGATGAGGGAGCCGTATCGATGATAGCTTGCTGATCATCGTCGGGAGACAAGTCAAAGTAATCTAACAAGCTGAGCCATGGCGTAGTCTGGAAGACAGGCTCGGCGATCTCGTTATCACTGTCGACCCTATGCCACAGACAGTTGTGTGAGCTCAACTCTGCTTCCAATGTACGAACTGCTGAAAAGCTCACGTCTGCATCTGCCAGTCGCTGACGCCAAGGACAGCCTCCCATTCTCCCGTACTGATGCTGTCATCGGATGGTTCAGCGAGTAGCGTATCGAGGTAGGCTTGTATTGACATCTTCGTGAGGTATGACCCTATTATCAAACTGCCCGCAGCGGATCTATCTGGAGCGGAGGGCCTTTTAGCCGAAAGAAAAGTGACGAGAAAGCAGATTGCCAGGTGGATGAAGAATCATAAAGAGAGTTGACAACATGTCAATGCGCTTGAGCTTGTCGAGTGCTGATTCCAACTTTTGACCTTCGGATCCGGAACATCCCCATGGGGTAAGGTCAGCATCCACACTTGCAACATGGCGACAATTGGGGTGCGGCTAAAAGTATGTATGCATGGAGAATGAACCATGGATGATGTTGTATGGGATGATACATGTATGCGCATTGAGAGATGCCGCAGTGCTGCAGGAACGACTCTAGAAGACCCTCAAACCGCCCAACGACGCCAGCCCTTCATCCGTTACTCCCCCATCAACAACCGCCACTTCAGCAGAAGCGCCTTTCATGCCCACTCCACCAAACAAGCTCGAGAAGAGCTCATCGATCTGCTCGTCGTGCCATCCATGGGAGATAGGGATTGGAACGACGAAATTCGCTGCTTTTTCATGTACGGTATACCTGTGAAGCCAAAATCTATTAGTATATTCTCGGCTAGGGGTAGTGATTGGACCAAGAACGCACCTGAGACGACGACCTTTACTGCCACCCCGCTCTGCCTCTCGTTTCTTCTTCTTCTCTCTCCGCAAGTGGGTTAGGTCCGCCGCTGGCCCAGCTCCTGAACGCGACTCGATGACTTCTCTCAGCAATGCTCTATAGCCCGTCTCTTCAGTCTCGAGTAACGTTCTCTCCGCATCGCGCTGATACCCATGTCAGCTGTCTAATATGCGGCAATTTTCTCGTCACGCCCATCACAGCTCACCTTGCTGCTCAAGCCAGATTCGATCGCCTCGACGACACCGTCCGCGCTGTTCTTGACGCTTTGGAGGAACTTGCTTCCTCCTGCTTGTTTTGAGCCCACTTGGAGGGACGCCGCTTGGATCTTGCTTGACCATTTGCTGAGAACAGGCAAGACTTGCGGATGATTCCTGTGTCCATGGCACATGTCAGCCAAGCGCTCTCGCAAGAGTCTAGAGTGTGAGCTGGACTGACGCATCGACGAGACCCAGAGACTCTTTTGCTGCTTTAAGCCAATATCCTTCTTCTAGCTCGTCCCCTTCATCACCCCGCTTCCTCTTTCCGAGTCCGCTCACTTCCGAGTCTGTCCCAGGAAGAACGAGCGCTTCGCGGAGGGTGAACAATCTCTCATTGAGCTCGCCAAGGGATTGCAGAACGCTGGCTTTCTTTTCTTCTAGCTCGCCTGCTGGGTCGGCAGGAAGGGTTTGCGGCACTTTGGTAGATGCGCCAAAGGCTTTCTGGAATGTTATACGGAGTGTGATCAGGGACTCGAATAAAGCCTACGCACAACAAGCCAAGATATGGGGTAAGTGATAGCTCATTACAGCATAGGATCTAGAGCAGACGCACCTTTTGCCGCCGGATGGCCTGGCCCTTCTCGACGTCTTTCTGTCTTGAATCTCTGAGTGAGGCCAGTGGATCGAGTGTCTTGCTAGATCCGTTGACCTGGCGAGACTTTGTTGTTCTAGGTGCGGGCTCTTCCTCGTCCTCTTCTTCGTCGTCATCCTCCTCTTCATCTTCGTCCTCGTCTCCTTCCTCATTCTCATCGAACTCTTCATCGTCATCCACATCTGACCCCTCGTCATCATCGTCTTCTGCATCCTCATCCTCATCCTCATCCTCCTGTTCTCCCTCGTTTTGCTCCGCTCCACTCTCTTCATCATCATCGTCGAAAATCCTCATTCTGCCCGTTTTGACACCTTGATACTTTTCCCCTGCCAGCGTACCTCCAGCAGTCGGATCCACTTCGAATCTCAATCTTGATGGACCAACGTCCAAATAGTGTTCTCGACCTTCCGCATCATCTTTGCCTTCTCTACTAGGTTTATGTGAGTCGAGAGAAGTGTATGCGCTCTCGGGATCTAATGGAGTGGAAGCGTTGGTGGACGATAGCTGCTTTAGCTGTTGGGCGAGCGTAAAACCGGACGTAGAGCTGGACATGGTGCGAAATTCGTCTGCTGCTCTTCTCGTTGCTGTACTGTTGTAATCAATGCGTGTATATATTCGTTCAAGGCAGAACTGATGGTACAGAGCTATGATGAAGCGCCAATGGTCAACCTCCATCTTTGAATTTTCAACTTTTTTCAATCACAATTGCCCAGTGCAATAATCTGGGTGGATTTGATCCCGTTCTCTGCGCATTACCGCAAACGTTTATTTTGGTCATTCACCCCGCAGCGCGCACAGCGATAGACATATACTGGAATTGCGCATCGCCTTTTGTCTCATCATCGTTGATATCCTTCTTATATCTGGCATTCACTATCAGTCGACGGCGCAAGATCATCGCACTGAGACACAGAGACAGACATGTTTTTCCATCTCTCAGCACTATCAGTGTTTTTGATCATTGCTTTCGGTGAGTGACTACTGTATCACGCGTTTTGCCAAGCACTGTTTGCTAATATAAATCGCGCGTCGACAGTGGCAATATACTATCGCGCTCGACTACTGCCCCACATAGCGCCCTACCTGCCCACGACACTCGTAGCGCGGATGTCAAATTATACTCCCCTATCACACTATTCGTTCTCGGACCAAGCCGCGGCGGGAATGACGAGCGGAAACTTTGATTTAGAGAGCAATAACGGTGAAGGCAGCGGAGAGAGTAGGTTGGGCTTGGACGAGGCCGGCGTAGAGGAAGTCAGGAGGATTATGTGCGCGCTTCCTCTCTCGATACACCATGTGAAAGGAGATAACGCTGACACGTTCACTTGTTACACAGGGCTATCAACCGATGCACATTCGACCAAGCGCGCTTGATCCGTCATAATCAGATTCTCGCGAAGAACGGCATCGCCCCGGATGGTGAGTGCATAAGCGTCTTTGCTCTACAATCAACTATGATGGAAAAGCGACCACGATGCTGACTGTCATCACCTGGATAACAGGCACACCGCTTGATCGCAAAGCTATCACTCATCTCTAAACGCCGTTGCGAATATCACTGCATCCATCTTCATCGGAGACCCGAAGGTCAATGAAATCGGTCTCGATGGTATTGCACGATCAATTGAAGGAGTCATCCTTAGCGTCAGGCCTTCCCTGCGCAATCCGAGTATCATGAGCTAGACAGTGCTTCCGTTTCGTCAGACACTACCCCGATAGTTACGAGTTAGAATATCCATTGTTTGTTGTCATACCTTTTTCTCCTCTTATTCCAGTATGTATGATGCATCGCGATACGTCCACCCGTCAATGAGTCCAGTGATTCCATACGATAAGTCAAATAAAGCTACCGTATTGACGACGTATGCAATTCTAGTTTATGCGCCGTAAAGATACTCGAAGAAAGTAGGTTTTTCCTCCCAGCTAGGTCTAGATGTTGTGCGATTAGCCGGCGTAGACCTGATGGCCGCACTTCGGATCTCCGCCGCTAGAGCTGCGGCAGTTGTGGCGCTAGCTGGATGTGACTGTTGTCGAGGCGAAGCGAATGACGATGATGGGGGTAAGGGCATATCCATTTCTGAGCCTGTATCAGAATCAAACTCGATCCAGCCGCCGGTATTACCCTCCCTCCCTCTTCCTATGGCTCTTGCAGCAATGGTTGGAATAACGCCAATGCGATACTCTTCGTCAATGGGTAATCCTACCGGACCTGCACCTGCACCGGGGAGAGGAGGGAAGATGTAGCTGTCCCCAAGTGTTGACGCAACATCCGAACCTCCTTCGGACGAAGCGTAATTGGACGAATCGGTAGCATTGCTTTCTGTCCTTGTCAGTGCCAAACCAGCCAGCCCACGAGCAAGTGTATGAGGGTCACTAGTGATGGTCGTGTCCGCCTCTGCGTCTAACGAATAACCGTCCACTACTGAATCCGAATCGGACTCGGACTCGTCCCCTCTTTCGGTAGCCGTATCGTCGTCACTGGCGTGGCTACTATCGCTGCTTTCTGTCGAAGAGAATGACAAGGTATCCATTTCAGAGCTTGATTGACCGGAAAGCTCGCTTGTCTCTGGTGTAAGGAGGCTTTGAGTGGGTAATTGCGACTTCGGTCGAGCGATATTTGGCAGGATGATATGGGTCAGTCGGACCGCGTCTCCGTCTACGGTCAGGTGTTGCTCGCCTATCAATCATACAAGCAGTATCAGCCGGGTACAGAAATAAAAAACGACCGAAAAGTGCTTGGGTAGTAATATTTCTATGGGAGAATCGATAGGAACGAGAGGAAGATGCGACCTTGACTCACTCCATGAGACCAGCTCGTAATACCGACAAATGAGATGCACGACCAATCGCTCAAAGCTGTCCGAGACATCCCAGCTCAGATGAGCAGGACTGCGGGACAACTCGAGTATCGCGGGCAGCTGCAATGATGAGGAGGAGGACGACGAC
Organism: Cryptococcus sp. GC_Crypt_6; assembly: GCA_026538315.1. Lineage (NCBI taxonomy): Eukaryota > Fungi > Basidiomycota > Tremellomycetes > Tremellales > Cryptococcaceae > Cryptococcus > Cryptococcus sp. GC_Crypt_6. The sequence goes on from JALPBY010000003.1 coordinate 417,735, forward strand.
GAAGAGGAGTCTTGATGATGGTAGGGTAAAGAAGGGAGCCTGGCTGTGATTTGATGTTGGACTGGCATACGGCGGTTTCGCATTGTTGTCGACGAGGAGGCCGAGCTTGGGTCCTCCAATTTGTCTGGAGTGATATCGACAAGTGTCTCATCGACGATTTTCCACCCTTGCAGCTCTTGTACGCCGTTCAAGCTATACCTGCCTCCAAGCCAGCCTCTGATTTCGTGTTCTACTCTACCGACAAAAACTTCTGCTCTTCTACCGCGTTTGCGCAACAGTGCTCTCGTGCCTTTGAGCGACGTACTAAACGTCCCATTCAGTGATTCGGATGAAGTGGGATCTCGCTCTGGTCGTACAGTATTGGGAATTGGGGTAGAGCGCGCAATGGAGCCTGGAGGGAAAGAAAGTTGGGTAGGACGATATTGGAGTGGGATCGGGGGCGCGTAGTCGGAGTGCTTTGGAGCGACTATATGTGGGTTGCTCAGGAAGGCCGCTATACAAGTGAAGGTGTCAGCTATAGCTCCACTGATCGATTCGACCATCTTGCTGTTCAGTGCTTGCGCTACAGCTTGGTAGCTTGAAAGCGGTCAAATTCGTGGAGATGGGTGGCAAATACTATAATTGGAAGTAGAGCAGGAGACAGCGCCAGACTTACCATTATCGATCCTCCTCAGCACCCGCTTCCCCCTCTTCTCCCCATCCCCAACGGGGGGAGCAGCATGCGCAGCCCTTGCTTCGCGCCGAGCCTGAGCCCGTTCGCGCTGTTGGGCATTGTACGATTGTACTTGCCTCGCAGCCTTGTTCGAGGGGTTCTGCAATATCGCCGGAAGGTGGAGTCTATTATCATATCAGCTTTTCAGCTGTGTGAGATGCACATGAACAAAATGGGATAGACGCACGCTATGGGCTCGTCGGTGCTCATCTTGCTATACTTATGTGTTCAATGATACTGTTGTGTTATCGAGTACGAACTCTGATAATGACTGTTGCTGGAATCGATCATCGTAGTTTAAAGATCTCACATCCGGTTAATCCGCAATGTGGCGCCGGCAGCGGAATATCCTCGACTTCCTGAGTCTATCACATCCGATATTTGCCAACAAGCAGTTGGCTTATGAGACTTTTCGCAGCTCTTAGCAGGTACGATCTGTCACTCAAACGATGATGCGCCATACTATATAAGCATAGCAAATTATGCATAGACGGTACTCGTACACAGCTCCTATGCGGTGCTTTTTGACACTATCCATCCAGCCTAATCGCCATTAACGTGCTTGGCCTTTAGGTTCGCACGACGCTTCTGGATACCGACACGCAAGTCATCGAGAAGAGGGATAGTTTGCTCGAAAGAGATACAAGCGTCTGTGATCGAGACACCGTACTTGAGTCCCGAAGGTCCTTCGGGAGGTACGTTCTGTCGTCCCTCGTTGATGTTGGACTCGATCATCACGCCCATCAACATTGATGATGTAGGGCCATTCGCTAATTGCTCAGCCTAAATACCAGTCAGCTAAATCACGCTCAAGAAAATTCAAACAGCTCACAATATCCCGGCCAACTTCAATCTGCTTGATGTGCTGTTTGGACGAGTTGCCGTGCGAGCAGTCGACCTGCACCAAAACAGCGAATCAGCAACATCCTGGTACTCTCAAGGGATGGGCTGCACTCACCATGAGCTTCGCGGGCAGACCGGCCTTCTTCAGCTTCTCTCCGCAAGCCTCGACATGCTCTGCAGCGTAGTTGGGGCCCTTTGACGATCCTCGAAGGATGACATGGGTCGATTCGTTACCTGAGGTCTCGACAATGGCGGAGAGACCCTGCTTAGTGACTGAAAGGAAGGTATGGCCTGATCCAGCAGCCTTGATAGCGTCCACTGCGATGCCGATGGAGCCGTCCTGTCATCATATCATTGTTATGAGCTGAGATTCTATGATGACTGCCAGAGAGAGAATAGCTCACGGTGCCGTTCTTGAAGCCCACGCTCATGGAAAGAGCACTAGCGAGCTCACGGTGCACTTGCGACTCGGTGGTTCGTGCGCCGATAGCTCCCCACGAGCTGAGATCGGCGAGGTACTGAGGTGAGATGACATCTGCGGTATATGTTAGCGAGCGACTGATTTACATAAGAGGATATGGCTTACCGAGGAACTCGCCAGCAGTAGGCAGGCCGAGCTCGGTGATGTCCAACAACAACTTTCGGGCGGTCTTCAATCCGCGGTTGATCTGGTACGAGCCGTTCATGTCGGGGTCTATAGTAGGGCGCAATTAGCTCTACGACAGTACACGGGTAGTTCAGTAAGATAGCTAACCGTTGATTAAACCCTTCCAGCCGACTGTTGTTCGAGGTCTGTACTCATGTCAGCCAATAACCGATGAATCGAAAGGCTCGACCTACTTCTCAAAGTAGACTCTCATGACCACCATCAGGTCGTCCTTTGCCTCCTCGGCGTACTGAGCCAACTTCTTGGCGTACGTTACTGCCTGCTCGGGGTCGTGGACGGAACATGGTCTGTAAGGCAAATCGCCGTCAGCTCCACTATTCAACGGTACCTGTGTGGTGAGCTTACCCGACAATGACGAGAAGTCTGTCGTCGTCACCCTTGATGACTGCCTCGACTTGTCTTCGGCCGTCCAATACTGTCTGCGCACCTCGGAGGGAGAGGGGGAGTCTAAGCGTATATGAGCTGGAGTTTGCGGCGCAATCACGCGAAGAAAGCTCACTCTTCATGTAGGATCTGAGGGCTGGTCATATGGAAAAGTATGAGCTGTCGTTCACTTCACAGTGCGCATCGCTCAGCTCACGGAATAAGCGGTCGGACAACCTTTACTCGTCTGTCGTCAAGGAGGTCCATAGCCTAGTCAAAGGTTTTTAGCACACGTGCTTCGTTGCCTCTAAAGCTGTCTGCTCACTTCGCGGACGGATACACTTGCTGGGCTGTACATTTCAGTTCGTGGTGTCGTATGATATCAGTCGATGCAGTTGAAGCGTGTTGAGTTAATGACAGATCTTGACAAGATGGTTGGATATAGACACTCGCCGCAACGAAAAAGCAGAAAAAAACGAGTCAGTCATGTGTTCTACCCGGGGTCTCCACTTTCTCTTGGGTGCCTATTTTTATGCGGTTCGCCCTGCGAGCCTAGTGTGCGATAACACGTAGTCCTCATGTCGATATCGGGTGAACGTCGTTCATGAGTGCTGATAGATAATACTAGGTCAACATCCTATAAATCAAATCGCGCAATCACTGTCCTTCCCGTCGTATCCTCACACTTGGCTCCGAAAGCACGCGAGGCTCCTAGCACTTCAACATGGCCGCGGGACTGAAGAGTGAGTGCGGCCGGACAGTCGAAGTCGGCACTCCTTTGTGTCTCTGCTCTGCTTCAACGCTGACTTGTATTATCATCTGCTGACTAAATCCATTGCTCTGTCCTTACATCAATTCGAATTTCAATCGATCTATTGGTATGATGCCATTCCAAACACCAGCCGTTATCCTCCTCTCGTTCGTCCTCGCATTAGGATTCCTCCTCGTAATCCTCTCTTGTGCATTATGGGGCAACTGGCTGCCTATCCTGGTCGGTGCGTGCATTCCATTACCTACTTGTCATGGACATCATTTAGCTGATAACCGATTATTCTCGATTTAGCGCTCACATTCATACTGGCTCCTATACCTAATTCGATCTGCTCAAGATGTGCTCGGGCAGACGACCTTTCGCCAGAGTTCAATTCGGCTTATGTCGATTTCGGCCGTTTCTTCACCGGCATGCTCGTGGTGAGTCCGAGTACCATCTCGTCGTGCACCACGCACCTAGTATACATGTTTCTGGCCTCTAAACGATGATACCCTTGTTTTGTTATGGTCGACGTAGACTACCGGTCTATCCCTACCCCTCCTGCTCGCCCATTCCGCTTTAATCCAACCTGCAGCATGCTGGATGTCTATCGCTGGCGGTGGGCTGGTCTACGGTACCATCCTAGTGTACTCGGGATGGTTCGGAGGTAGCGGCGATGACGATTTTTAGGCGAAGTGGCTCACAAGTATTGCTCAGACTTGTTATATCGCGGTCTTGTCTGATTTATTAGCAGCGCAGAGACCGTGGATCGTGTATGGCATTGTATGCGATTCGCGTTCGTCAGATGATGTCTGTGCATATCATAGTCACACTCCTTGTCGCCTTTAATGGATGTACCGAGGTATGGCTGTAGTGCGACTCCTAGTGCGACATGAGTCACCATAATGAGCAGAGGCTTGTAAAGGGGGTTAGACGAGGTAAAAGAAGGCTTCTCCGCAGTTTACCCTGGATCACAAGCGGGGTTTGGGGTTGGTCTTTTTATGACTTTTTCCAGCTGTACAGCATTTATTGTAACATCAACAACAACAACGTCAACGTCAACGACAATTGACGCAACATGCAATAGTCAGTCTCTTCTAATTGACGCTTGATTCATACCATTCCTTCAACCCCAGCATCGCTGCTGCCGAGCCTTTCAAGAACGAACGTCAGAAAGTAAACTGGCACAAAGGAGTACTTTCCCCCCTTCTCCCGGAAAAACCCCCTTTGCAACTCAACGCGCTGCGGTGTTTCATCGCCTCGTCCATACCTTAATCACATCACATCGCATCGCCATCAGGCCATCCCAGAGCACGCCAACCACCCACGAACATCCATCACTTTCACTCGACTCTCGCATCAACCGCATTTCTTGCATGGGCGCATAACGCGCTCGCTCTTCCTCGCTCCTACTTCAACATACCTTGCTCTCCATTGCCATAATGGTCACCGCGCACCACTTCTTAACGGTCCTTTCCCTCCTTCCCCTCTCTCTCTCCGTCATTCTCCAGCCTCTCGATCAACTCTCAGCTCCTACAACTCTTTCATCGCAACATCGGAGCATCCAACCTGCTCGAAATGCACGTGCAGAGCATAAATCTCGGCAACACGATCCTCGAGATCTTCGTATTGTGGGACGTGATTCGAGCGCTAGCTCATCCAGCAAAGCGCGGAGAGCCCCTCATGTGCAAGTAGGCGGGGTCGAGCTGGACTTGATCGTGAGAAGAAGTGGTGGTGGCTTGCAAAAGCGAGCGACAACCAACGGTACCGTCGTCTATTTAGGTACAGCAGAAGAGTGAGCTCGCTTGTTGACTTGATTTGTCTCGATGTGCCGCGCTGACCAGATTGGTCCGCTACAGTACATATGTAGTCCCTGTATCTATCGGTACACCAGCAACCACCTACCCGCTCCAGCTAGATTTGGCGTCTTCCGATCTTCTTCTCGCTTCTACACTCTGTACCTCTTCTACATGCCCTACCTCTCTCGGCCCAACGATCAACCCATACTACGACGTGTCAAAAATTTCGAGCAGTCTTCAACAAGTGAATGGGAACCAGACAGCATGGAATTCAAGCTATGCGGATGGGACGGTCGCTAGCGGATTCGTCGTCAGAGAGACCGTGTCGATCGGCAGTGCGACAATCGAAGGTCAGGTGATGGGTGAGTATCGTGATACATCGGGAATTCTCACTTGCTGCTCTGGCTGATCTTCGGTGACAGGCATGATCAACTCCACCAACCTCACATTGTCTGACCAAAAGATATCGGGCATACTTGGACTCGGCTTCCCGCGATTGTCCACATTAGCGCACGTGCTTCTTGAAGATGCCTCCGAGGCTTCATCAGATACCTCGACTAGCGCCACTACTGCTACCACCTCGACAACGGCTTCGAGCGCATCTACGTCTTCGGCGTACCTCCCTCCTCTCCTCGAGTCGCTTGTGCGATCGCCGCACATTCCATATCCCGTCTTTGGACTGGCTCTGGCGCCACCACCTACCAATTCATCAGCAACTGCTTCTTCCTCTTCCGCGACTGCGTCTTCTACCGCTCGATATCAGAGCAACTACGGCTCCTTGACTCTCGGTGGCGTATCCAGTCTCTATGTCTCGACCAACGCTTCGACTGGCAGGTCGGTTGGCGATATCGAGTGGCACGACGTGATACCTTTCGGTCAAGCTATGACGGCGGGTAATGATACAGCCGACTCGACGGCCACTGTTGCATCAGCTACATCGACGTCTGCTAGCTCCGCCAACACCTCTTCTGCCGATACGTCAAGCAAACGGCGACGAAGTACGGCGTCATCGCTCAATGATCTGCCAAGTAGCGCGACCGAGCTCGGAAAGGAGGAATATCTTTACTGGACTTTGGAGCTGAAAAACGTTTCGATGAACGGCACGAATGTCGGTCTCACATCGTCTTACAGCTCCATAGGCTTGCCTTCTATCGCTCTGCTCGACGCTGGATCGAACGGGATCTACGGTCCTCAACAGGATGTCATCAAGCTCTTTGATCTGATCACCGATGCGAGGGAAGTTGCAGAGGGACAGTGGGCGGTACCATGTAGCACAGAAATGACCATGGGATTCTCTTTTGGGTAAGTCAGGACTCATCTTCTCAGATTTGCCTCACCGCTGACACATTGGCTGGTAGAGGTCGATATGTTCAGCTGCAGCCTTCCGACTGGATGTATGCCCAGGTCGAGTCGTCTTCGTTCTGTCTCGCGTGGCCCATCGCGACAGCGGCAACAGGCAGTGGTATTGATTGGCAATTGGGCACACCCTTCTTGAAGAATGTTTATAGCGTTTTCAGGTGAGCTGATCGATGCGTGCCTTCGTGCATAAAAGCTCATTACTGCGAGTAGCTACGGTATAAATGGTGTCCAAGCACCCTTGGTCGGCTTCCTTCCCCTTGAAGACGTCGAGACTTCTTCGAGTAGCACTACGTCCTCCTCAGCCACTGCCACAACATCGAGCAACAACACCAGTACCACCACCTCATACGATCCCGATTCACCTACGCCAACCAGTATAGGGGCATTGTCATTGACAAAGACGATCGCCACCGTCCTACCAAATGAATTGCTGGCCGACCCGACGTACTCGACGCCTTCATATGTCTACTCCTCTACGCCAACTCTCTTGTCAGCTGGCGCATTGCAGTATGAAGGATTGGCCAACTCTTCTGCATACTCCGTCGAAGAAGCATTGATTGTTACGCAAGTCATGACCAGTGTGGCTAGTACGAGCAGTAGTTCAAGTGGGACCAGCGATAGTGGCAGTGGAGCAGGCAGCAGTGCAGCAAATGCGGGGACCAGTAGCGCTGCTTTCAAAGGCGTGCAGCTAGGTCTGGGATGGATGATGCTCGGCGCCGTACTTGGCGCTCTTAGCGTTGGTGTGTTGTGAGCGCCATGAGGAGTGGCAATGAGGCATGATGTCGTAGAAGGAGAAGTAGCATATCAACAACCAGCATTATTCGAGCATTGTACATTATACACGAGGTCTAATTAGACATGGCCGTATTTTGCATGAAAGGACATTTTGATTTGGTTCATTGGCTTGCTGCAGCTATATTCATGCGCCGCATGAGAAGCACATCGCTCGCCTCATGTGTGTACAACCTGGCGTGACTAATCGTCAAGATCGGCGCGAGGGGTCATCGCAAACTCCCAAGTTCTGGCTTTCCCTTTCCTACCCAGGATCTCCTCGTTGCTGCCTTTACTCAAACCCTCTTTGAACCCCAGCGTCCGTCTATGTGCGTACCCTTCATATACCTCTGGGTGGAAATCGAACGAGCGCAATAATCTGTATTTCGGTTGAGGTAGATTTGTTCCTGGACAAGTATGCGGGGGACGAGTAGCGAGAGACGGCGCGGCCCAGAGTGTGTATGGGGGCTGGGATAGGAGGGTGAGTAGGATCGACCCTTCTTTTTCTGGTGGGCTGAACTCGATTTGCTGGCTCAATGGCTGATACGACGTATCCATATCCATATCCGTATCCAACTCGTCGGCTTCTCCTTCCGCTGCTAGCGTAGGGTCGTCATTATCGGATTCCGGCGTAGAAGCGCGTTTCCGTTTCTCCTTATTCCTACCTTTGCCTTTCGTATTACCACTCTTAGAGCCAGACGTCGTTGTCGAGAGAGGAAACGCCGAAGGTCCTTCGGTCAATATACTGGAGGCAGAGCGGAAGAAGCGTAAGAGCATATGTTGGTTGCTGAGGATATTCCGATCTTGATCTGTGATTCCTGCGCCTATAGACGAGTATGTCAGAGTCAGCTGGAGTTCACAACATTGAGTGTCCAATAGCCTCTGTAAGAAAAGATGACTCACCGACATGTGGAAAGTTGAAGACTACTCTACTCCACCGTCTCCCTTTCCCGACCGCTTTACACTTTTCCAGCGCACCAGCATCGACGCCAAACTCGACTTTTGCCCCAGCCTCTCTCAATTTCTCAACATTGTCCTGCGCATCGGCATACTTGGTATAAGTCGTTTGCTCGTCGTCGTACGCCGTAGCTAGAATTTGTGATCCGCGTATTTTGTGCGGTGGTAAGATCAGTGAGAGCGAGAAGGAGAAGTTGGCTTCTCCCAATAACAGTATTGAGTCGGTCTTGTCGAACGGGACTGTCATCCTCTTATCAAGTCGTTGTTCCGCCTCTGCACCTTCGTCTTGTCGACCCTTCCCTTTCCCTTTGACCTTACTCTGGCCGTTCAACGAGCCTTCCCCGACGTCAGTCTTGCTGCTATTGCCCTCGCTTTTCGCTCGCTTCTTCCCCTTCTTGCTTCCGGACAAAGAAGACTTTATGCTCGCCTTCTTGGCTTCTTCAGCAGCTCGAGCACGCTTTGCCGCCGCTTGCTTCGCAGCATAGTGTTGAGCAGACTGCAGTGCGGCTTTCAGCTTGGGCATCGTGTGTACTACTGGCTCCAGTTGCGGTACAGATTGACATGTTGGTAAAGCAAAAGTATTCACTGAAATGGAATCTGAGCAGAAAAACAAATCCTCGCCTGGTTCCGGCGGAATGCATATCTTACGTAATTGTGTGGACCGAGTTGAATGTTCACAAACACGGAAAGCGACGAGACTGCTTTTAACTGACAATAACAACAACAATTGTTTGACAACGACACCAACGACCTCGAGGTCCACGACATACCTCACTCACACTTAGACAGTTTCACCACTGGTCGACCCTCCACTATGGCGCAGGTCATCTTAACACACCCTCAGGGGGTATCAATAACAACACTATCGAAACCGTATGCCTCAACATCAACGTCGACGCTGAGTTCCATCAACATCGCTCTACCATCGCGCTTTCCGGCCGACGCTGAACCTCATATACACACTTCGCCTTCCGGCCGCATGTTTCTACATGCGCACCGAGGCAGCGTGATTTGGGAATACGATAACAAGGGAAGAAGAGTCTCCGAGATTAGCTTCGTCTCGCCCAAGGGCAAAGAAGTCGTTCACAAGATTCTAGCCCTTGGTGGGATAGGCGGGATGGAGAAGCGCGAGACTGTCCTTTGCGTGGTAGGCAACGAGGTCAGGATGATGCAAAAAGATGGCACCAGGTGGTCGTGCCCAAGAGTCCTAGAGGTGAGGACATATCTTAATCCATTCGCACGGCATCGTGACAAACCCAGACTGATCGCTGCTCCTCACACAGTGCTTGGACAGGGAAGCAAAAGCGACCGCTCTCGCCGCGAATGAAGCCTCCAATATGATCGCTGTCGGTACTGACCGAGGAGAAGTTATACTGCATAACGTAGAGAGGGGAACAAGGACAGTCGTCCCGCTCGATAGACATTGTCCCGGCGTGCGTATCACATCGCTATTCATGGTTGTCCAGCTGACAGCTCACGTTCTTCATAGCCTATCTCGCAACATATGGCATTCTCCCCTTCCCTCATTTCCACATTAGTGATACCGACAGCATCAACCATTCTTCGAGTGACGCTTCCATCTACTTCCGCAGGATCAATAGATATCCGCGAAATCCACCCTTATCCCGCCGACTCGATGGGTGACATAGTGGACATCGCATTCAGTCCCCTCGTTCAAGCTTCTGACGGAAGTCGGAAGGGCGGTCTATGCGCTGTTCTGCGTCAGGGCGAAGGCGACTCCGTAGCTCTAGTAGGCTTGGATAACCCAGATAGGTATGTTCTTTTAGTCCACTCTCCTACGAAATGACAGTAAGGCTAATTCTTGGTCGATTCAAGCGCTGCGAAACTCGTTTCATTCTCTGTTCCGGCAAACAATGATGAGCTTGTGGGCGTAGTCTTCCTTGACGGCGCAACACTCGCCGCAAGGACCAGCAGAGGTAAGTAAGCTCTCGACCGATATCAAAGAGAACTGGCATCTGACCAGTGTTTTCCGTACAGGCACACTTCTGGTGAAAGATCTTCGATCATTGTCACAGCCACCGGTCGAAATCGCCCTCGCGCAACCAATCAAGGCTCTTTCTGTCCTTCCGTCGATCGTAAGCTACTCTCTTCCCTGTTCGTAATTCCACAACAGCTAACGTATACGAAAACATTCAGCCTCGATCTGCTCGAATGTCAATGGCCATACCAGCCGCTCCTGCTTCTCGTCGCACATCCGCCGCATCTGTCTTGGGCGAGAATCGTAACCTGGGTAATGTTGTCATACCTTCCTCACGACACGAACCTGCCCCTGGCGACAAGAAGGGTAAAGAAACTGTCAGATCCGCATCTGTGTCAGTACCGACCGCGATTCGGGCTAAGGCGCAGGACAGAGATATACTGGAAGCTCCGCCAGGATCAAGTAGAATCGTGTCGGCCCCTGTTCAGACACAGACGCATGGCCGACAGCGAGCAGAGTCAAATACAACCACGACCAGACCACAGCCACGCGCATCGACATCGACAGCAACAGCAACAGCGCGCTCAACCTCGGGTCCTGTAGCTACTTCTAGCTCTAGTCATCACGCGCATGTCGTCCCAGCATCTCGAGTCAGCTCACCTATCCTCGAAGAAGAGGAAGAGGAAGAGCGACATCCAGCAACAGAGATGGAATTGCAGCAAGCAAGCCTGGATCTGACATGGGCTTTGAACCCAACACGAAAAGAACAATCACGGCCCTTCGAGGAGATGAAGGACATGACGGATGCTGAGAGAATAGAAGAGCTGCGCCGGGAGTTGGGGACACTGCAGTTGGACATGCTTCGTATGGGCAGGGGTTTAAAGGTGGGTCATGGCAGTCTTTACCATGTCCAGATCACGTGTGGTCGCCACCACTAGACTGGCATCGATACAAGTGGACATGCATGATTGCTGACGCATAATCTCTCCTTACCCCTCGTCATTCGCGCTATATTTGGTCTACGCTCTTCCACGGCATCATCACTATCGTGCGCGACTACACCTACAGAACGAGATCCGACGTGCTGTTCAGCCATTGATGGAGGAGCTGAAAGAGAATCGCGAGGTTATGGACAGACAGCGAAGGGAGATTGAGCGATTACGGAGGGGTTATTGATCGCTTAGCGAGTGTTTAGTGGTGACGTGATGGGATGACAGAGTGCAGCGAGTGGTCGTATTTGCGTTCGGTGTGATCTCGATCCACACGTCTATGTATATTGTATATTGTATATGTCATAATGATGTTTCGACAACAAAGACATCACGCGTAGTGCCCTGTCGTCCACCGTCAACGGTGAATATTCGCCGTGCCATTCTCTGTCGTACATCGTATATCGTATGTTGTCGTAAATCCGTGAATCGTTTCATTTCGTGTGCGTGCTTCCGTGATTGTATGGTACATCGGGTCGATGATGCGTTATCGTCCCGCAGTCCGCCAGCACTTGTTTGAGGGATCACAAGCCTATACGCTCAGCAATCGTCCCCGTGCCCGCTCTACCAACCGGGCCAAATCTCTCTCTATCCTTGTCTTTCTCCTGCAGGTCGAGATCGGGATAATCAGAATTATCCCCTTCCCAAACCTTGGCACTGTTCCTCCCTGCCGCTGCACTCCCACCTGCACCTGCCGCCGTTGAAGTTGCAGCTGAAGTGGAAGTGGTACCGCCCTCGCGCGCCGCTTTGCGTTTATCGATCTCGGCTTGGAGTAATTTGACATCTGATGCTCTCAGCGGTATAGCAGTAGGGTTTGAGCGGATCATCGTAGGACCTCGTATGCTTCGTATGCCGTGTGCTGTGTGCTGTGTGCTGTGTGCTGGGGAGGATTCCAGTGGACGTGTTTGTACGAGCGAAGATATATCAAGTTCCGGCAGTCGATGATTAGATGAAACCTATTCACTGAAAGCTAGTCGCGGTAGACTTGATGAAGACGGGACCAATTCTGATAACACGATTTGATCCCGCTGCGGCTCCCCACTATCACTGTCACTGTCACCGTCCTCGCTTCCCCTTCCCGCCTTCACCTCTGTTGTTGTTGATGCTGTGCATCTCCTCCTTGTCTTTCTGACACCTCCAGTCTAAACCTCAACCAGCAAGGCAGCTATAACTAGTAGTGCGATCACGATGGAGTACCTCTCACGCGCTGGCGATGTGATCAAGCATTTCCGCGTGAGTCGCTCTTTTCCGTACTACGCAGCGCTGCACGGCGCTGCGGTTGTTAGATTGTTGTTGTTGTTGTCATGACCGAATGGACTTGGATGATGGAATAATGATCCTCTCTGGCAACGTTCTGGCTGTAATGCTGATGCCATCTGGATGTCTACTGTCATAGGAGACAAAGCTATCCACGCTTAAATCACCTCAGGAATTTGTGAGTCCTTATATTCCTTCCTTCTAAACATCCCATTCCAGGACCTGCTGCTCGTTCAAATTTGCCATCGCTGACACGATTTGCTGGGCAGTTCGACCACCGACAGCTATCCAGACCTAAAGATCTGAATGAAGCGACTAGCGTGAGTCTTTTCTCCTTGGCTAATCCTTTAAAGAGCCAGAAGAAATAGGGAAACTGATCTGATGGTGATACCGCAGAGACTTACTTATAACACTCGTGCTTTCTCTGGCAACTATCTGCTCATCATTGGCATCCTGGCCATTTACGCTCTGTGAGTAGTGTCTGTCCTTAGATCACTGCGATATATGATTTCAGCAGGACATCCGCTGACTCGATGCTTTGTCTCAGCCTCACAAATTGGCTCTTGATCATCGCACTGGGTTTCCTCGCAGGAGGGTTCGCAGCCATCAACAAGTTCGGTGAGTGACTCTTCATCCACGCCATCAGAATCTCATTGCGAATATACGGACGAAGTCATGCTGAGATCTGGCATTGGCCGCAGCCCCTGAACCTGTCCAAGTGGGGAGCCAAGTAATCACGCAGAAATCACTCTATACCGGACTATTCGTCATCGGTGAGTTCCTTCTGCAGCACTTTGCAATACACCTGTCTTCTTGCCTTGTTCTTACTCCATCAAACAAACCTTGTCGTGCTAATCAATCACGGTTTAGGCCTCCCACTGCTCTACGTGGCGTCACCCGTCTCCACCTTTTTCTGGCTAGTTGGATCGTCCTCAATCCTCATTCTGGGTCACGCGGTATTGATGGAGCCCGGTCTCGAGTCAGAGTATCAAGGTTTCGAGGCAGTTTAGCGTGTATAGCATACAGAGGGCTGGATAAGGGTTGGAGCCGGTTGGAGCCCCTTGAGATGGATCTACCACTAAGCTTAGAGGAGGGTTTTGGACGGATCTCGTCATTTCCGCACAGCTGCAAAGATAGAAAGAGCGAGGATGCAATTAATCAGCTATAGATGCTATGGCATGGCTATATACAATACAACTACGTATACAGCTTGATACCTGCGAACATGCAAATCTGTTTCACGCCGTAGGATGACTATCTTTGCCTCGAAGACGAAGCCATCATCATATTTTGCAGCAGACAATGTCAACGTGGAAGTCAGTGCTGATGCGACTATATGCATAAAATGATTTGCGGCCTGGACATGAGGATAGATGAATATTGAACACTCCTTTGATCTTTGACCACGATCGTCCCCGAACATTCTCTCAACTGAGCCCAGCTTCTCACGTCTACTACTATCTCTTGATGCAACATGACTGAATGACGATGACCTCTAACGACTTCTCGCCCCATGCGCCAGATACGCCAACATTATTCACCCATCATCTTTTGTACCAATTGTACAACGTTACAATCAGACCAGACTCTGCTTGTGCGCCACGATATCCAGTACTTGTCGGATCACTACAGCGTGGTTGACGCAGGCGGGCTCGACCGTCGAGCGATTTTGCAAGTTGAGTACAACACTAGTGAGAAGGTCTCGCACGACTTGTAGTACTCTCAAGATGTATGTCTTGATGTTGTCGTCCTGCACATCCCGAATGACACACGTTCACTGGTCAGCTCCACTGTACCCGCAGTGTAGGTCGAAGTTTAGACATCGATTATGATGAGACCCACCTTGGGATCAATGAGGATGGCAACCCGTCTCTCCCAGCCTGCGACTTGAGCAAAGATGGGGTTCGCTGGCACAAGCTCGTTGAGTGCGATGGCGAGCTACGACGACAATTAGAATTGTCACATTGCATAAAGTGGTACACTTGACTCACGCGATGGAGCAGTGTCAAGAGCACCGCCTGGGACAGAGGACTTTTGGCACCAGGCTGAGAGGGGAGGATATGCTCGGTAATAGGCCAATGCTCGCTGACAAGCTGCAAGATGGCTGCAGTCGAGCTGGCACTTAGCGCGGAGAGGAAAGTGTCTTCGAGTTGCGATTGGGTGATACCATGTGGCACGGTTGAAGCCGGGGGTTGGGGTGGACCTTGATTTTGAGCCGCGGGTGCAGCACCATTTGAAGACCCATCCAGGTGAGCGGGCTGTTGAGGCGCGGTCTGCTGAGGGGTGCGCGAGACCTGCTCGGAGAGGATCGCAATTTGCTTCTGCAAGTCCGCGATAGAGCTCGCCATACTTTTCAAGAGCACTTCATTTGACAATTGCCCCTCGGTCTGAGGCGGAGAAAGCTCTTTCCTGATTCTGGTGGAAGAAATGAGCACAATGCGCATGCTTTGTGTGACGACATTACTTACTGGAGCATTTCTGATCTGAGCTCTGACACCATTTGATCGGACAATTTGGCACTTGCAGCGGTCATGGCGGGGACAAGAGTATGCTGAATAGATTCCTGCACGGTTTGTTGCATCTAGGTTATCGAATACATCAGCACTTGATCAGACAAAGGTACTCGAGAGAGCTCACCGAACTGCTGACCACAGAAGCCAGAGTACGTTGGACGATGGGCGTGAGGCCCCTCTCAAGTTCCTTGGGGATAGTTTGGAAGGCGTCGCGTATCGCTCCGGATATGTGACTGCTTGTCTGGCTTCTCACCTCATTTTGCACCGTTGCGGCCACGGAGGGGATGAGACTAACGCAAAATGACAAGTCTTAATTACGCACAAAAGGCACCACATGCTTTGCTTGATATGATATGGTAGCTCACCTTTGCTTGATCTCCTGCGAGATGATCGTTGATAGAGACACCTTGACCTGCTTTTCGATCTTTGACGATATGTCCGCCGCAAAACCAGGTCCTGAAAGGGAATCAAGGCGAGTACTGACGCTACCGAATTCGTTCTTGAGCAGTTGCTTAAACTGATTTGATAGGCGATCCTCGGTCTGATATCAAATTAGCTCTATTCTTCGACCAAGCTAGAGGATAGATCACCTTCTTCAGCGCCTTGTTGATGTCATCTTGAGTGACCTTGGTGTTACTGTTTTCTTGAGCTGCAGGGGCCACATCCTGTGGAGCTTTTCCTTTGGCCCGAGCCTGGGATGCGCTCGCTTCGTCCTCAGATGCAGATGGTAGCTCCTTCTTCACCACTGCGGGCGACGTAACTTTGCTAGATGGCTTAGGAGTAGGAGTTCCGACCGCTCTAGGCGCTGTCTTCGGTTCCACCGGCTCAGCCTTGATTGGAGTTTTGACGCTGTCAGGGACCGACGATGTGTCCGCTTGAGGTCGTCCAGCTTTCAGGGTGTCAATGGCGGATTTGGCAATGGTGACTTGGCTCACGCCGGTAGGAGAGGCGTACACGAATTCGGTATCTTCTGCTGAACCCTTCTTGGCGATTGCGAAGCTGAGAACTGAATCGAGGGGATACTCTGCGACCTGCTCGAAAGCTACTACTTGCGAATTGCCGGTCTTGGTGACGTTTTTGATGGGCTCTTGACCCTTGAGGGAGTACTTGAAGCCATAGAGACTGCCTCGAGAGAATGGTGCGATCCAAAGGACCGCTTGAACTGGGTCGTATATTGCTTGACTGTAGTGCAGCTTTTCGGGGGATGGTGAGGGCGCAACCAATTTGATACTTGACAACACCGCTATATCGGTGGTTATCTGCACGAGCTCATACAGCGTATTGTTAGCTCGCCCGACTAGGATGTTGGCTTCGCAGAATTGCACCGATGAGGGAGGCGCTGAAGAGGCGAGGGAGGGTAGTTGCCTGTTCCACACTCTGTTGAGACTTGCAAGGCTGTACAGAGTAAGCTGAGATTTGACAGATAGCAATCCAATTGCTTGATGCCTCTCATTCAAGCAGAAATCGACCAAAGGCTGAGCATGGCATTAGCGTTTGTCAGATGTACCAGCTGAACGCAGCTCACCCCTTCGGTCTTCAAGACCTTGTTTGAGTGCAAGAGAGTTTCGAGCATAGTCACGCCGTTGGGTCGGCCCTCAGTGAGAGGGTCTATGACCATAACGCCTTCGTCTCCACCGATGGCGAGGAAATCCTTGTTCTCTTTCTTGACCCATTGAACCTTGAAGACCTGGCCAATGGGTCCGGTGACGGCAGGGATGTACGCAACCATCTCTGCTCGGAAGTCTTCCTTCGCCCACCCATCAGGAACCTTCCAAACAGACACCGCGCTGTCGTACCCGATGGCGGCGATGAGAGTTGGGACGGCAGCTAAATCTTTCACGGGCCCAAGCGACGCAGTTGATACCAGCTGTATCGCACCGAGTGCGCCGGTGTGAGTATCGATGAGGCGGATACGACCTGTGTATATTTGTTAATGAGTAGCGGATTGATCGTGTGTGGTCAATCAATGACGTACCTTGCTGGAACGAGTAGGCGATCCATTTTGGAGTGACAACAACCCGTCTACTATGCTTGAAATCAAGGCTTTCCGGCCGGAGTCGCGCTGTGGGCCTGACTTGGGTGGCAGCGGGCGATGTGATCAGGCTGCCAATGTTAGGCTTCGACAGGTCGATGGTAGTGTGACTTTGAAGTCGCTCAGGGCTGATGTTGTTAGCTTGACTATGGCGCTGATACTCCCGGAACTCACCCATTACCCTGCGCGTCCTTCATCACATTGGACACCTGCCACATCTTCTCGGTGGCGCCGGCAATCTCGTTTTCGGACAACTCTTGGACAGGTATGCCGGTCGCCGATGTGATGCGGACGGCGTCCTTCTGTTTCGATCTGTGACTTGCAGCATCTGACGCCGCGGAAGCAGTGGAGGGCGGAGTATTGACAGCGATGCGATCCGTCGACGGGGCCCGTAAGGGTGAGTCTTCCGCCTTAGGCTTACCGCTGACTCGCGACGGCGTGATGTGCTGTACTTGAGGGGATGCCTGTGGTCCAGGAGAGGCATGTTTCGGTTTGTCAAAGACATCAAAGGGAGAGACAAAGTCGAACATGGATTTGCGAGGTGGTTCTGGCGAGACCGCAGCTCGAGGGGGTGCAGGTATAGTGCCGTTCGTCGATGATTGAGGGGGGGGCGAAGCGATTGGTGCAGTAGGGTGATTGATGACTGGAGCGTGTGGAGAGCTCGCGGGGCTGTAGTGTTGTCAGTATACAATGAGACGCTTTGTGCAAAGTGGAAAGATTAACTCACCCCGACTTGACGGAAGACATAAGATCTGGTGTCGCTGCATCGCTCAATGCTCCTGGGGTAGTAGTACTAGGAGACGTCACGTCGCTTGGGACGCCGCTTGATGGGAGCGGCTGAGCTTGGCCTATAGTCTTGAGCATTCCTAGGAGTTTGTTATGGTGATCTTCCTTCGGAGGCGGACTAGCGACAGACGTCGACGTGGGGCTGGGGAGGAGGCCAGGCTGGGGCGACTGGATATTGCGGAAGAGGTCGTGGAGGGACACAGCTTGAAGCGAAGGTTGGGGCGGAGCAGGCGACGGCTCGCGAGGTGATCCAGTATTGAGCTGATTAGCCAAGGAAAGGAAAGCGTTGTGCGAGTGGGAAGAAGCCGGTCCTGCTGGGGCCGGGGACTGCGATTGCGAGTTGGAGCCAAATGGATTAGGTGTAGAGCTAGATCCTGGAAGGGGCATAGGGCCAGAGGCAGCTGATTGCAGCATGGCCAAAAGCCTGTTTTGCTGATCCATCCTCTCGGAGCTCAGAAAGATTGCTCAAATCACGAAGTAATTGAAAGGAAAGTAGACCGGCGTGGTTTGCAGCGACGAGAGCGGACGCTAAATCGTGTGAAACGTGTTCTGCGTCGCGAGTCGATCTCGATTACAATGCCGAGAGGGTTTGAGGATGCAGGTATGAGTCGTTGCGTGTTCCTATGATACGTTAGAACTGGGCCTGATCAGTTCCCGATCGAGTGTTTGCTTGCAGGTGGAAATGTTGAGCTGAACACGATACACACCGATGCAACGTTTTCTGTAAGAGAGCAGCGAGCAGCGAGTACAGACTCTGGTAGCTGCTAAGGCTGCTGGGTATATGCTATGTGCTGGATAGACGATACGAGAAAAGTAAGGCAACCGAAGAAAGAGGACAGAAAGGAAATGTCGAACAAAAGTCCAACCTTTCTGCCGACATTTCCAGACCTCACATCGGCGTCTTGAAGACAACGCCAGTGACGCAAGCTTTCGAACGATCATGACTGCAATGCTAATTGTGCTTTCACTGCTTTGTGCATGGGACACGTATAATGGATACAGTGTACTTCTCTACCTATCTCCTCATGTATGTCGCCGATTCATCCGCACATCAACGCCACTCCCATGACTCGCTCTCAGCTTCCCCTCTGCTCTCCAAATTATAAGAATAGTTGTAATTATAGCCCTAGCTTAGCCGGGAATGAGACACGGATCGAATATAGAAATGGGTTTATAATATATGAAAGGTAGTAAAAGAGGTGACAAGCCATACGGACGCATTTCTTCTGACATTGTCCAGGTGTATCGGGCGGAAAGGAAGCAAAGGGGTCATCGAGTTAACGATTTTAGTACTAGAAAAGGCAGAATTGTCAGCTGTTAAGTCACTCTTCCATCAAATGAGAAACACACCTTCTCGCCGGCCATTCGTCCGGTGGCGAATCGACCGCATGCGCCGCAGACTGAGGTGCAGAAGGCGAGCCAGAGAGCGACAACAGCACCGACGGTGAACCAGTTTGCGTTGCCCTACAAAACCATCGAGAATCAGTAGAATCCCTTTTCTCACTGTTGATATAGGCAACATGCTCACCAAAGAAGCGGTGTAACCAGCGTCGATGAGCCTGTTCTTGAGAATGTTCCACAGGACCATGTCAATGACGAACACGACGATAGCGATAACGGCACCCATGAAAGCAGAGAGCGCCATGAAGATGGTGGCGACCCTAGATGCCGCGGCGGCACCAAGAAGACCGAAGATGAAGGCGAATAATGCGAATCCGCCGGCAATAGGGTGCAGAATGAGGGTGTAGGTCAGGTTGTGGAGGACGCCGGTGTCGAGGCTGACACCACTATGATGGAGTTTTAGCGCTTGAACAGGACTCAATGGTCGTTGTGAAGGACTTACCTGGCGCCGCTTGCTGCAAGTGTGTATCCAACTGATCGATGGGTACAGCTTCCTCCTGATACGCAAGTACCGAAGACACCGAAGAGGGTCTCGGTACCGCTGACAGTGGTAGAGAGGAAATTTGTCTTTGTCCACACAGGAGGTGACACGGAGGCTAAATGTAAAAAAGGGTGTGAGCGTGAATTCGTCCTTGTCTGGGTGACTATGCATCAACTCACCAAAGATGAGCAATACCACGGCGGCAAAGCTGAAAAAGAGACCTGGAGCGGCGGGGGAGACCATCTTGTTTGGTTATGCAAGTTAGGTAGATTGGCTTGGCGCTCTGGTTGAGGATAAGAAGCTGGAGGAGGCTTGTGCTGGAGTTGGCCGAGGTTGTCCTTTGGCAGTGCTCTAGAGTTGCTGTGTGCTATGCACAAAGTTGACTTGGTACAAGCAGCTGGATGATACGATTGAGCGGTATGCAATGGGGAGAAGAGAAAGAAGGAAAGGGGATAGAGAAAAGGATATTAAATGGAATTGAATCTGTGGCTGGCTGTGAGTAAGTGAGATAGTAAGTGTCTCTGATTCTTACACTAACTGTCTCATCCATTCGCTCATCATCATCATCCTTGGTTGAAATTTCCTAATGTCATCTATCAACCATTTTACTATACCTAGTAAAAAAACGTATGAAAAAAGCGGGAAGGGCTTGAAAAGAGGAACATTGCAAGAAATACGTCATAGCCCGGGTGCAAGTAATGACCCTTTTTTTTCTCACTTTGCTTCC
Source organism: Cryptococcus sp. GC_Crypt_6 (assembly GCA_026538315.1). Taxonomy (NCBI): domain Eukaryota; kingdom Fungi; phylum Basidiomycota; class Tremellomycetes; order Tremellales; family Cryptococcaceae; genus Cryptococcus; species Cryptococcus sp. GC_Crypt_6. Next base: position 438,082 of record JALPBY010000003.1, read on the forward strand.
CGGCTCTCCTCTGCTCTGCTCTCTTGCATTATGGCCCTAGTCGGCTGCAGTCCCGGCCCTCTTTGTACGTTGTACGCTTTTTACTCGTTTTGGGTCTCCCATGTCTCACTCGGCTCTGCTAGATGACATGAGGTTTGAAGCATCAGAGCCGATCGCCTGACAGCGCTAGGCCGGCGTACCTCGTGTCCTCATGTGGACTACTAGACAAATTACATTACAGCACGATCCGGCTAATGACACATGGCTCAATTGGGTATCATACGGCAGTCGGTAATGGCGTCGATCTCAGCATGGTTTGACCCAGTCATCCGTCATCCGCAACTCCTCCAGTTCTGCGTAGCTGGTTGGGAATCGTTATCTAATGTTCATGACCATCCCACGGGTATAAATCAGTCTGAAATCGTAGCAGAGACTGCGAGTACTGATAGATTAGCAAGTATGTTATACCAGAGTCAACATCTGCCACGCTGCTCGGCACTTCGGTGTTACCCGCACATTTGGTAGTCACTACTTACGTAATAATATTGAGCCAGTCTCCGTTGGCTTGCTTTGACGCGTACTCGAGTAGAGTAGATTGCGCTCGGACCTTTGATTCAAGTTGAACTGTATACAGCAACATCACATTGTTGTCCCATCAACAACTCAACATCTACATCGTATATTGTTGCAAACCTCTGCAACCAGTCGCTCTTTAACGTCACGTTCCTCATCCTTGATCCGCTCACTGCGTAAGAGCCGGTAGCTCTAATCTCAAGCAGCCTTCCGACATCAATCTCTACGCAGCAAAAGTCAAGCAAGGCCCGCGCTCGCACCAAAACACGATATATAAGAATTTCTCTCACTTGCTTGCGTGCGCCCCTCTCGACTACACGCTCGTACCTATCTCCTGAACTCTTTCGTGATACCTCGGTCAAGATGGGTGGTCAGCTGAGCAAAGCCTTGGGTGAGTGTTGCGGGGCAAAAAGGGGTCCCCAGCTCGCTTGAGCGGCATGATCTGCTGCTCTGGCAGTCCGGTGAAGCATTGCTGATCTCCACGTGCCATTTCGTATAGGCAAGCTCTTCGGGAACAAGGAGATGCGAATCCTCATGCTGGGTCTTGACGCGGCGGGCAAGACCAGTGAGTCGTGCGCTTATCAGGTCAATTTGAGTAGAGCTGATTTGACTCGCTCCTTTCTTCTCAGCAATTTTATACAAGCTCAAGCTCAACCAGTCCGTTACTACTATTCCAACCGTCGGCTTTAACGTCGAGACAGTCACCTACAAGAATGTCAAATTCAATGTCTGGGTGCGTCAATAAACAACTCGTACCGCTATATGGCTCAATTGACATTTTCGGCTGACTCCTTGTCTGTCCCATGTAGGATGTAGGAGGGCAAGATAAGATCCGACCGTTATGGAGACATTACTACACTGGTACACAGGTAAGCTTCGTCATTCCATCCGCGCAGAATTCTTTGCGCCGACAACAACGCTGGATGTACCCGCATTTTCTGTCTGGTACCGCCTGACGATACTGACGCTCACCTATAGGGCCTTATCTTCGTCATCGACTCTGGTGACAGGAACCGAATCGATGAGGCGAGACTTGAGCTGGAACGGATTCTGCTCGATAGGGAAATGCGGGATTGTCTGTTGATGGTGTTTGCGAACAAGCAAGATTTACCTGGGGGTGAGTGCTGCTCTCCGCATGCCTTGAAACCAAATTAGATGCTGACAATCTCTACCATCTAGCTATGTCACCTGCAGAAGTGACGGAGAAGCTGCTCCTGCACAAAATGCGGGATAGGCCTTGGTATGTGCACCCGAGGTAAGTGGAGACCGGTCGTACATCTTTAAGATTCAGACTGAATGTGGATACGAGCTGATTGCCGCCTTGCTGTTTTAGTTGCGCGACAACGGGCGAAGGGTTGTTCGAGGGTCTGCAGTGGTTATCGCAGAATGTCAAGGGACCGAAAACGTAGCCGGCCAACCATGTTCCGACCGTATTCACGAATATCAGTGATACCCTACCGTTGTCCTCTTTATCACCGGAGAAGAGTTCCTATACCCTGTCAATACCCACTATCACCCCCATATTCCCTCACGATTGTCGTCTATATATCTATCATCTTTGGGTCATTCATAATTCCGTTGATATGTTCTTTATTGTTCACCGGTCATTTGTCTGTTTAGAATACGATCATGTCATGCATCGGCATTCGTGCTTTGGCGTCGTTGCGCTGCGACCTGTTAGCGGGCAGAAGTGCCTGTGCTGCGCTCAAAGTCTGGACGAGGCATTATATACATTGAGTCTCCATCTGCTTTGTCCACTCTATCCACCGACACTTCTCCGTTCTGGACGATAAATTAACATTAGTCTATGCAACCAAGCTTGCGCTGTAACTCCTTGCTGACTACTAGGAGTACAATTCCATGTCGTCGAGATGATCAATGAGTTTTGCAATTTGCGGATCGTTACTTCGCATCTCATGATACGACGGGGTGTATCCCGTTTCGGTACCGGCGTATGTCGGCGAACTGGCGGACGCGGACGCTGGTTCAGACGCAAACGCAAAGCCAGGCGCAGACGTAGACGTAGACGCTGTCGCGGTATCTGCCGCCTCACTAGCGGTTGTGATCAGGCCGGGTAGCTCTGCTCGGAGTTTTTGCCAATTGTTGTACCACACAGGACCGTCCAGCACGCAGGACCAGTCCCTTTCGGTGATACGTCCAGCGAGGGAAGTGTTGGCTGCGTCCAGCGCCACCAAGACGGACGGATCCGGGGTCTTGCCGTCGAAGGCTGCGGTCGTCTGTCGAGTCGCTTCCCGGAGCTCGTAGAGGCGGACGGCGGATCGCAATGGTTTTTCGTCGAATGCTGATTGATAATTATCGCATAGCACTTTTCTACTGGACTCGGGATCCAACTCGGCGAACTCGGCCGGGGCCAAGTGGCTCACTGACGCTTCGACGTCAGCTCTACACTGCAGGCAACCGTAGACCCTCTCCCACGTCCACGGCGCCCTGTGCGTGGAAGACTTGGAGCTTGACTCCTTGTCCTTGGATTTGGATTTGGGCTTGGACGACTTGGAGGACTTGTCTGTGGTCTTGGGCTTGGACTTGGAGCTCGCCTCGCCCTTGGAGTGAGAGGAGTGAGACTTGGTGGACCGGACCACTTCCTTGTAGCTCTGGACCATTCGCTCATTGTATGACATCCCTACCTGGAGCTTGGTGTCGAAGCTGTCCCATCCATGATGTCAGATGCCAGCGACTGTGGACTCAATATCGTGGATCTCACAAGGCAGCGAGACGAGGTACTCACTCTACGGACGCCTTGGAGGGCGCATATGCGTCCCCAGTCGGTTCTGGGCTGCGACGCGGTTCTTTCTGCCGGCGCGCTGAGAGAAAGGTGTCTCCAAGAGTAGTCGGTCGCTGCCCACTAGTGTCGGTGTAGTATTGGTTGGTGCCAGGAGGCGCGGTAGGGTAAGATCTGTTGTTTGAAGGACCGCCGTACGCAGGGTAGTAGCCGTACGGATTATAGGATGCTTGACCATATCCTTGACCGTACCCTTGACCGTGTGGGTAGCCAGACATCTTGAGTGTAGTGTGGATGCGTAAGTATAGGTGTATTAGTCGTGAAAGGCAGTCTGCACCGCCCAGTGGGAATCGTATAATACAGAAGTTGAAAAAAGCAAGGGGGGAAGTTGTCTCTTATGTACTTTGCACCGAGAGCGATAGAGCGATAGTGCTCGAGCGCGACATGTCCTCGGAGCGTTATGGCCCATATCAACAAAGGATCAAGCAACGCGGAAGACTTGTCGCTAGACGGAGTACGAGAAGCCACACTGCTTATGAAGGCGCTCTTCAGAAGCAAAATCCGGATATAGCTGGGCAGCCGAATAGACCAGACTAGCTAATGCCGCTTTGCCTCCTCATGTTCTCAAAGCAGCCTTCCTTACTCTTTTCCGCGCTGTCTTGCCGCACTAATCTATGGTGAAATGGAACGGAGGGACTCATTCGACCGAAGGATGCAAGAAAAAAAAATGATACGAAAAAGCAAAAATCAATGCCTCTTAGCCGACTTGAACGACTGACCTCGTCATGAAACTGTTGAGAATTTACTAGTGACGCGCTCTACCACTGAGCTAAAGAGGCGATGATTTTGTGGGGTTCAGCACAAATATATACCTTTCATTCTGGGGGAGAAAAGGAGCATGGTCGGCTGTTGCTACGTTTCGAGAGTTGGTGGACGAGTGGACGATATGCAGCTGGGAATCGAGTGTGCTCATGGCAGTGAAACGGAGAGCAAGTCAATCGTGTTCAGTCGCAGCCGGGCACTGTAGCCCCCTACGAGCCAGACGCACACTGCATTCGGGCCATATTGTAAAGTCATTACTGCGCCTCCTACCATAAAACGGGTGGCACAATTAGGATATTTGACGCGTTCCACGTTTCGGTTCATCTCGAGCTCTGAGCCGTCTCGACAGGCGGTCTATTCTGAGTCTCCATACATAGCATCGACATCGCATCTCATCGTCAGTAATCTGGTCCAACGTAGGTAGAGGACATACAGTACACCTCCTGCTGCAGACATTTGCTCGACTGCAAAAGCTCGCTGCGAGACCGTACCGGTGCGCTCCAATAGGCTGCAACCACTAGCATCCTCGTCCTTCCGCAGCACCACGCACCGTCGCCCGCTTTACAGCAGACACCATGGCGCCCAAGACGGCCAAGACGCCCACAAAGGGGGCTTCTCCTGCACCACCTGCTTCCTTACCCCGGAAACAGTCTGCAGACCTTCTTGCATCATCATTGGCGTCCCTCGATCAGCCTTTACCAGCTACTGCGGGCTCGTCTACACCGCCTGTTGCTAATGGAGTAAAGAGGAGCACTCGGAAGTTAGCATATCCCCTTCCTCGTGGTATCTCTCCTACGACTATCAACAATACCGAGAGCTTATTGAGGTTCATCATCCTCGCGCTGATCTGTGGTGCGGCGGTCGGAGCGAGGCTGTTCGCAGTGATTCGATTCGAGAGTGTCATCCACGAGTTCGATCCATGGTTCAACTTCCGCGCATCCAAGGTCTTGGTCAACGAGGGTTTCTACGAATTCTGGAACTGGTTCGACCCTTCCGCGTGGTATCCCCTTGGCCGAACAGTTGGAACCACTCTTTACCCCGGTCTCATGGTTACCTCAGGTCTCATCTGGCACGCTCTGCGACTCATCAACATGCCCGTAGACATCCGGAATGTCTGTGTGATGCTTGCACCTGGCTTTTCGGGGCTGACCGCATGGGCTACTTATCTGTGAGTAGATCGCTTACCGCTGCAAATACATACGCAGATCAACGTGCTCATGTTGTCAGCTTCACCACCGAGATGTCCACGCCTTCTGCCGGTCTGCTCGCAGCTGCATTCATCGGTATCGCCCCTGGATACATCTCTCGATCCGTCGCGGGATCGTATGATAACGAAGCCATCGCCATCTTCCTCCTTATGAGCTCGTTCTACTTCTGGATCAAGGCTTTGAAGCTAGGAAGCGCGTTCTGGGGCATGCTCACGGCCCTGTTCTACGGCTGGATGGTGGCTGCTTGGGGTGGTTACGTCTTCATCACCAACAGTGAGTTATTATGAATAATCCTTTGCTGACAGGCAGTGATCCCTCTTCATGCCTTTGTCCTCATTGCGATGGGCAGATTCAACAACCGCCTTTACACCGCTTACTCGGCATGGTATGTCATCGGGACTATTGCCTCAATGCAAGTACCTTTTGTCGAGTTCCTGCCCATCCGTACGTCCGAGCACATGGCGGCGCTGGGCGTCTTCGGACTGCTCCAACTTATCGCTTTTGTCGAGATTGTGCGAAGATTGGTGCCTGGAAAGCAATTCCAACTCCTCCTCCGCGCTTTCGTTGTTGCGGTCTTCATTATCAGCTTTGCTGTTCTTGTCGCCTTGACTTTCTCCGGGTTCATTGCGCCTTTCGCTGGAAGATTCTACTCTCTCTGGGACACCGGTTATGCCAAAGTTCACAGTGAGTCCACTCAATAAAGGTTCTTATGCTTACTGTCAGTGCCTATCATCGCCTCGGTATCTGAGCACCAACCTACCGCATGGCCGTCTTTCTTCTTCGACCTCGAAATGCTCATCTTCTTCTTCCCAGCCGGTGTCTACTGGTGTTTCAAGGAGTTGCGTGATGAGCAAGTCTTCGTCATCATTTACGCTGTGCTCAGTGCCTACTTTGCGGGCGTCATGGTTCGACTTATGCTGGTCATCACGCCCGTCGTTTGTGTCGCCGCTGCTATCGCCTTTTCCAAGCTGCTCGAAGCATACATCGACCCAGTCATTCCTGAAGCGGATGAAGAGGCCGATGATCAGCCCATTTCCAAAACAAAAGCTAAGAAATTGGCTGCGGCTCAACAAAACAAGTCCGAATTCTCGTTCACTGGCGTGCTCGGCAGCAAGTTCTCTTCCGGTATCTTTGCTCTCGACACCCGTTTTGCCGTGATCAGCACTTTGACCCTCTTCCTCTTCCTCTTCGTGTATCACTGCACCTGGGTGACATCGTCGGCTTACTCTTCGCCCTCGGTCGTGCTGGCCTCGCGCAACGCGGATGGAAGCCAGAACATCATCGACGACTTCCGAGAGGCGTATTACTGGCTTAGGCAGAACACCGCCGAGGACAGCGTGGTCATGTCATGGTGGGATTACGGATACCAGATTGCAGGAATGGCCGACCGCCCTACTCTTGTTGACAACAATACATGGAACAACACCCATATCGCCACTGTCGGCAAAGCCATGTCGTCGAATGAAGACGTCGCTTATCCCATCCTGAGGAAACACGATGTGGACTATGTCTTGGTCATCTTCGGTGGTCTCTTGGGATACTCTGGAGACGATATCAACAAGTTCTTGTGGATGGTGCGAATCGCCCAAGGTGTTTGGCCGGATGAAGTCCAAGAGGCAAACTACTTTACCCAGCGCGGCGAGTATGCAGTGGATGACAGGGCGTGAGTATAAACACTGGCAGCGCGTTGTCGATATCTCAAGCTGATAAATTTCGTTTGCGCAGTACTCCCACGATGAAGAACTCGCTCATGTACAAGATGAGCTACTACCGGTAAGTCGAGCATTGTCCGATGTCAACAAGGCTGACCTTTCCCTCTCTTCTCTCTCGTACAGCTTCCACGAGCTATACGGTGGTGGCCCAGCGCAGGACAGAGTTCGAGGACAAACCATCCCTTCATCAGGCATCACACTCGATACCCTCGGTGCGTCTTGTTCTCCACTCGGCTATGCTCCATTTAGTTGAACGAAAGCTGACCATGCTTATTCATGCGATTAGACGAAGCGTTCACATCTGAGAACTGGATCGTGAGGATCTACAAAGTGAAAAAGGAGGATGCGATCGGCAGAGATCATAAAGCTGTCAGCGCCTGGAACGGCGGTAAGAAGCTGAACAAGAGTCCTAGTGTTGGACCAGTCATTAAGAAGACTAGGCCTAGCATGTAAGCAGGCGTGAGAGGACAAGTAGAATTAGGGGAAGCGAAGCGTCAAATACAAAATTGCTAGATGCATAAGCATGGACTGGGCGGTGATTCAACCTTTCTCATACCGTACATAATCAAAGGTGTAAAGGTTTTCGCGTTCTCGATTCAAGAGTCACTGATTTTTGAGAACCATGGGTATAAGTTTAACACACGTAAGAGACGAGTCTATATACTATCACTGCGAAAGAGGGTATGGGTATTTCTTTAAGTATCCTTGAGTCCTTGACGTTCTCCGAGTTCTTGTTATAGCTCAATTCTCACCGCGCCAGTTCAAACTCTAGCTTATTCCTCGTAGTATTCTTGCTCTTCGCCCTGTTCGCCGCCTTGTTCCACCTCGTACTCTTCGTCGTCAATGTCGGCATTGGCATCTAAGCGTGAACCGCATTAGCACGATTCATAGAGCTTGGTTCGTAGTAGGAGACTTACATTGGTCGTACTCGTTGCACAGATCTGTCAGGTTTGCTTCGGCTTCGGTGAACTCTTGGTCGTCCCTTTAGATTGCACAACGTCAGCATCTCTGAATCAGGGGGCCCTGCCTCGGCACGATGAGTGTATACTTACATTCCTTCTCCAGTATACCTACAGGAGCAGATCGAGTCAGTTTCAAGGACGTACTTGAGCATAATGCAAAGAAGAAAGCTCACCAATGAACGAATGCGCGGCGCTTGAACAACGCTCTGAATTGCCCATGAGACCGCTTGAATACCTCTGCGACATGTTGTTATATTAGTACACAGTATTAAATCGGGCGTTAAGCGACATTGCTCACCGCTGATGGCAGTCGTGTTCGCGACTAAGGTGGCAGCAGCCGTTTGGCCAATTGGTGGAATGGTACACAACGTCGTCAACGAACTGTTGGGAATCTGTGCAGGTTCGATCAGTATTTGCCGAAATCATGCAGACAACCGACTTACCCATGGAACAAAGTGGGCAGAGTTCTGTATCATGTGTTTGTGGTCAGCTTCGCCGATATCATGACAGAATTTTGGAACGGACCTTGTTATGGAAGTCCCACACAGCATTTTCGACTATCGCAAACATTAGCGACGGGTCATGATCTTATAAGGGTTGAGCAACACACTGTCCCTCATGCTCAGCTTCCCTCTGTATGCCACTGATACAGTCAAGTACTTGCCCATGGCTGGATCAATGGCTGCTAGCAAACTTCGTTTTTGGAAGATGGCCGCAGTGAGCTCGTGCACATTTGTCATCTGAATGCAGCGTGAGCACTATGGTCGTGCTTTTGACGGCACAATTCCTGGTACGCACAGTGTATGACTTTGTACCGCTTGATACGAGAGGAGCGTAGCCCGCGGTGAAGAAGTGAAGTCGGGGGAACGGGACTGTGCTTGATTAGCAATGCTCACAGCGAAGGCATTATACGCACTCATGTTCACTGCCAATTTACGCAAGTCCGAGTTGAGCACACCAGGGCTGAAAGAAAATATTAGCATTGTCACACTGTCCATGGTGGACAGCTTACAATCGCAGAGTCGCTAGAAAGAGGGTCAGCTATGTACTGCCATTTAGATGATTTTACTCACTGGTGAAACCAGCCATGACTTTGGCAATCAAAGCGTTCAGGTCCTTGTACTCCGGCGAAGTGTTCTTCAGGTCGCTAACGCAGATGTTATACAGAGCTTCGTTCTGGAACGATCGAGCATCAGTCTCGTCCACCTCTGTTCGTCACGCTTCACACTCACATCGATACAACAGGTGATATCGCTGTTCTCCACCAAGTTATTGGTAGACAGCACCGCATTGTATGCCTCCACTACAGTGTCCGATACATTTGGCGAAGGGAAGACGGAGAACGTAGCAAGCATACGATCTGGGAACTCTTCGCGGATTTTGCCGAGCAGCAAAGAACCGAGACCGGATCCGGTACCACCGCCGAGCGCTATGTCGTGTGAGCAATGTAGTCTCGTGGAAGTGCAGGTGACTCACAGTGGATGAGTTGGAAGCCTTGGAGTGAGTCTGCGTTCTCCGCTTGTTGCCTCAGTACATCGAGGATGGGGTCGATGAGCTCGGCACCTGGTCTCGATGCATCAGTAAGGCTGCCGGTGAGTAGTCAGGACTTGACGCACCTTCGGTGTAGTATCCCTTGGCCCAGTTGTTACCTGCTCCACCTTCTCCATTGACGAACGTATCTGGTCGAAAGAGGTTGGCCAATGGTCCGGACCTCACTTGATCCAGAACTCCGGGCTCAAGGTCGACCTGGATCGAGCGAGGCACATACTTTTGATTTGAGGCCTCGTTGAAGTACACGTCGACTATGAGTGGTGTCAGACGACCAAGAGCTTCGTGTCATAAAGATCTGGACACATACCCTTGTCCAGCTGTTCTCTGTTGCTGCCGACATACTTGCCGGATCCTTCTCGACTCATCAGCTAAAGCAGGCTTTCCTTTCGATCTAGGACGTACTGTCAAGACCGTGTTCCTACAGCGGTTGGTAAGCTTCGAGGCTCCATTACACATCAATAGCTACTTACCTGTAGAACATTGTCCCAGAATGCAGTGCCGATTTGATTACCGGCTACCAGTCAAGTTCGTGTGAGTTGATTCTACTATCCCAAGGAAGAAGCAACCAACCTTGTCCGACTAAATCATCGAAAGGCTAGTCAGTCACGATAACACCCGGTCGAGAACATCTTCGGCTTACCTGATACGCTGATGATCTCTCTGCCCATTTTAAATTTATTGATAATGTGGAAGATGGGTGAAGGAGAGAGTATACAACTCAAGGACGTTCAAAACTAATGTTATTATGAACAGGATCAGTGCGCGATTTTAATACTAGTCAACACGCGACGCGACACGTGGTCCTGAGAAAATTGGCTATTAGTTAGTGATTATGTAAATGATGTATACAAGATAGCGTGACGTCAGCATTCATGTTGGAGACCCCATTACGAAGAGGCACATTTTCTATTGTGAAATAGGCGGTGATCGCCCCCGTGAAACGGTTCGGAGCCTCTTTTTAGTCTGTTCAAAGGAGCAGCAGGTCATCCAACGATGCAACTGCGCAGTCCAACACGACAAAGGAATAGGTGCATACGCATCCACCCCGAGCTGCTCGCATGCATACTCAGCCGTTGTGTATGCAGAAAGTCCGCGTACATGAGAACATTAAAAGCATATTGTTTCCACCCTAAACCCGTTTTCTTGGCTTTTTCAACTGCCAAGACGTCATTGTGTGAAACATTAATTTCCACCTCGGAATCACCCCACTCCCCGCAGTGATCAACAGTCTACATAGTTACATTAAGATACATCTTGACTCACGCGTCTTGTCTCCCTCCATCATATTCACAATCGCGACATATCTACTGCCTTTCGACTTTCTGCTCAACGCGCGACATAGAATAAAACACGATGATTCGCTTCTGGCCTTTCGCCGTCGCGTTCCTCCCTGCCATCCTGGCAACCCACCTGTCCGACTCGGCGCTGGACAAAGTGTACGATGTGATGAACTCCATATCTACTCAGAGGTGCGTCACTGCTTCCCATCTGCTTATCAGGCGCGTACTGACACTCAGTTCACTTAGTTGGGAAAACGGTACAAAGAGCGAAGCCATTCTTGAGAAGACATACCCTTCGTTATCGGTGTTTTCGCCCACGTCTCCCTTCTCCGCCTTGAGCTCCTTATCAACAGGACAAGTGTCACAAATTATCGATGTTGCCCAAGTCACCATGGAGAATCGTCCTGCTACCAATACCTCAGCAGCAGCCAAAGGAGGGAGCAAGCTCTTGACAGACGGCGCAGCAGGCGATCCTGCGAGCTTAGGTGTTGCCATCCTCCTCGCCAATGCGAGCACAGACAACGCTCAGGTCAACGGTGTAGGATACGGTGATGCAGCGACTGCAGAGCTCGATTACCTTTTATATGACGTGCCTCGCGTGAGTTGTACTTTGAGTGTTTGCTATGGGTCGTAAGCTCAAATGCACTCTGCCTAGACATCGTCCGGGGCGATATCTCATCGCGCAGATCAAGCTCAGCTGTGGGCAGACAGCGTCTATATGGTCCCTCCGTTCCTCGGTATGTCCTACCTAAGGAATATAAGCTCAACTAAGCTAACGCCTTGCATAGCATACTACGGCGCCGTGAACTCGAACCAAACATTGTTACAAATCGCCTACGAGCAAATCTCGCTGTATCGCGATGCGTTGAAGCAGAGCAGCGGCTTGTGGAACCACATCGTCGGTGGTACTGGATCATACGATCCCAACGTTTGGTCTACAGGCAACGCTTGGGTTGTGGCTGGTATGCTACGTGTGTGGGCGACCATCAAATGGTCATCGTATGCGAGCGATTTTTCGAGCGAGATGAGCGATCTGGAGAGTTGGATGGCGGAAATTTGGGATGCGACAGAGGGCTATATCGTGAGTCACTTATCCGGTCAGCCGGGCAGCACTGAACGGTTCGCAGACCAGCGATGGCTTGTTACGCAACTACATGACCGACTCAACATCGTTTGAGGACGCTTCCAGCTCTGCTCTCTATGCAGCCACAGGCCTGTGAGTCTTCCCATTCACGCAATCCGACCACACACTGAGCTGATTGCGTCATAGTCGTCTATCCACATTAAACATCACCAACTCCTACGTTAACTCCTCCCTCACTCTGCTCTCTGCAGTCTCGACGAAAGTCAACTCCACTGGGTATCTCACCCAAGTCGTCGATCCGAACGATTTCGATACGCAGGGAAGCTCGTCACCCGAAAGTCAGAGTTTTGTCGTCATGGCCTACGCGGCCTATAACGACTGGGACAGTCTCGGTAGAGCAGGAGGCAGTAATGACAGCAGCGGCGATTTGGGATCTAGCAGCGACGCGGCGCGTACAGTCCTGAGCTGGAGCGCTGCGAGTCTTGTGGGCGTAGTTGGCGTGCTGAGTTGGGTAACGTTGTAATTACCGTGTAAGCTGGTTACTGATCGTGAGGAAATTATAAGCTGATCTAATGCTCTTCTAGGAACGATCTCTATAGACATATACATATAATACATCTACGCCTTATAACGAACGGACGGAACCACACGGATGATGTCGACTTTACCCAAGAGGTAACCTTGTTGTTATGGTCTTTTGCGCTGCTATAATGCACTTGTTGCCACGCCTTGACCGAGCATTGCACCCTAAAAAATTGTGATGCTGAACATTGAGATGTCGACTTCTGAATCGGCATGTTTCATTAGTCTACGATTGCATCGGACAACGTAAAGATATTTGGCAAGATACCAAAGGCCAAGCCTGGCAGGTTCAGCAGTCATCGCTGCCTGTGGGGCTCATGTCTTGTATGCCATCTCCTCTGCACATCTACGCCATATCTGCGTATCAGCTGCACAACCTGCACAATTAGTATGCGTAACACGTTGTCGTACGCCTAATCGCCGGGCTTGGCAAAGCAGTATGTGCATGTTACGTACTGACTTACATACTGCACACCATGCTCTACATATGTCAGCAAGTTTGACCGCTGGATGTAGCCTCTGCTGCTGATTTAAGACAGAAATTCCCCTATCCCTATTGCGTCCGGGACGGGCGGGAAGGATCCGAGTGCCTGGCGGCTTGGGCCGGGACGCATATTGTGTTTGGCACTTTACGCATTCACACAGGTGGCCGGTCCCGGGACGGGTGGTCAATCCTGCGCAGACCCAAAGAATAAATGCGTTGCGTTGACAAGCATCATAGTAACGAGAAGGAAGAGAGCGGGCTCGTCAAGAATTGATCTGGATCAAGGAGAATATCTGAGACATCCGGGAACCGACCGGCGCCTCCCGCACGCCGCGTGGCGTTTGCTCCCCCTCTCCTAGCTTTGCACTCTTCAGTGCTCACGTTTCGTTCCTCGCTGTGAGCATGCATGCACGGGAGCATAGGAGTTCAAGCTTAGATTTAATGAAGAAAGAGGTCGACTTCTCTATTACTTGCCGTATCGCAACCCGCAAACGCTGTGATGCTGCGCATATAGATGAATTTGATTTTAACGTTTCGTGCAGTACCTCTCTCTGTCATATGGGGAGTATAGTAGTAGCGTATGACGCGGGACGTCGAATACCGCCAAGCTCAAGATCGCCATATCGTCGATCGGAATCCCTGCATCACTTGAGTCTCGAGTCTTGACACAGAGTGATGCTTTTCATTAAGCAGACAAGATGTGGAGTCGGCACGAATACGCAATACGCAGCCGCGTCGTCAGTGGTTGTGTTGTCGTGTCGCAGTCGAGGCGCTGTTGCGATGCAAATTATTAAGAAGTGGTGAATCAGGGTGGTGCAAGACCCGATCTGCGGATAGGAATAGGGATTGACGGTATGCGGCATGCCGTACAAGGGAAATGCTCAGCGAACCCGTCACAACCGAAGAACGAAGAATAAGCATCAACCCACGAACAGCTCGCAACGGACAGCGAAGAATGGCTCATGGCTAACGGCAGCGGGAGGAGGTGGCACGGTGTCACCCGAATGGAAGCGACAGCTTCGAAGCTGGCTGTCTGTCTGTGAAAAGACGGCTCGGAATATTCTTTCTTACTCGGGTATCGCCACTGCGCTACCCCTTTCTCGGCTTCTCAGGCACCACGCAACGTAATATATCAGGGCTGTGTCGAAAGCGAATCCAGTACAGGCTTTGATACGCGCTATCACCTCATCACCTATCTCTCGTTGTCACTGCGGGAGGCTGAAGGACCCTCCACATCGGCGCAACTGTCGATGCGTGAGAGTACACAAGAGCATGCTTGCATCGTCGTACATGTTACGCAGATGGTATGCTAGACGATCCAGCATGCAAATTGAAGACCCCGCAAGCCTCGAGCCTCGAGAGTATGAGTACAGTACCTAGGCACATCACCTGCAATGGAGGATTGGGCCCAAGGGAGCGGAATGGACGGCTAGGCGGTCAAGGGAAATAGAATTATACTCGTAATGTATCTACAGTAGAAAAAACATATGTTACGCAGGTGAACAGGGGACAGGGGAGGGTATAACTCCGGACCCTGAAGTCCTGATTCACACTGGTAACTAGTGCTAGCACAGTTAATAGAGACAAGAGACGATCACTTGGTCCTCCTTCCCCTTCCCATTCCCGCTCCCGCTCCCGGATTGCATTGCATCGCAACCCCCGTGCTTGGCCAAAGACTCAGCCAGCTTTCTCGCCACCGGCCAGTAGTCTGCAGCCACCACACTCAATCTATCACGGCTCCCCGACTGCCCTCGTCATTTCCATTTTGCCTTTTTCTCACACCGACTGAGCCGATCAGCACGTACAGTGCGTAAAAAGCAACAGCGACTCTCGCATCGTAGCAGCTGTCATTGCCGCTCCGACATTGCATCAAGAACAAGGCTGCTATGATTGTATCACCTACAAACATCTAGACCTCCGTACTGTGCACTGCACGCGACAAAGCGCATTGCGACAGGGTAGATAGACGGTAGTGGTACTCCCGCCGCAGTCAACTCATCAGCTTTAACCATCTCGGATCCCCACGCTCCGGTCCAGACCACCCCTTAGCACTCCTTGCCCGAACAAACGGTATAATTTTCATCCCATTCCCGCTTTCTTAAACAAGCTACCGTCGTGAATGAACTCGACAAGCATTGTGCATACCGCTTTGCATGCACGCCATCACCACTGCAGCAGTTCTCCGCTACTACTGCTTGTGTCAATAACATTGTCGCCACCGATCAGGCAATAGACTCGAACACTCAATACTGAGAGATCTGCAAAGGGCAACAATCAAACAACCCCTTGTCTCGTTTCAGACACAAACGACGCACATCGTCGACACACACAACACAACAGCATCCGACCATAGTCCAATCGATCTTTCGATCTCTCCCCCTTTCGAGCTCAGCATAGGCTATTTCACGCCTGAATGCGGTGCATACTCGATCATACAACATCCTCATCTCCCATACCCTCTCATCGTATATGAGCAGAGCCGTATAGCGGTACTTTGCTCTAGAGCAGCTTCCACACAAGCGGAAAGACACCGAGAGGAGGAGGAAGGTAGGGAGTGGAAAAGAGGAAGGACATCAGGAAGAGCTGCAAGTTTTTGCCAAAGAGCGAGGCGTTCAGGTATATCTCTAGTAAGCTACCTGAGTCAGCTACAGGCGTCGATCCCAAATTGCTCTGGTGCTGACACTCACTAGCCATGAACCCAACACCAGCAAAGCGTGCGCGGCGCACCTCGTCTCCCTCTTCACCATCCGAAGCATCGACGTCTCAAACGCAGCAACGTCCACAGACTGGGTCCCCTATTCACCCAATCCTACCTGCACCTGTCCCTTCAGGTCCCCCACTTCCACCTTTCGCAGCAGGACCATCAGGATGGCAGTCGACTTGGCGAGCTGGCTCGTCTCGACGCTCACTCGACGCTGGATCTCCTTCAGCGGGTTCCTCGCCTAGAATGGAACAAATAGGAGAAACGGGAGAGGTGATTTTCACTCGCGACGTTAACAGTCGTGCACCGCGCAGCATGATGGCATGCACGCGATGTCGTCGGCAAAAGTAGGTCATGTCTATCTGCAGATTGTCAAGCGACGTATACTTATAACTGTGCAGGATGAAATGTGACGGACCAAGCTCTATACCTTGTCGTGGATGCCGACAATCAGGCCAGCCATGCGTCTTCGAACCGCGCTCTCGTCCGAAATCCATTTCGGTCATACCATCTCGCCCACCCCCCTTCTATCCTGGCAGGCCCGGATCACCAGCAGGCTTCTATCCCGCTGGACCACAACCTGCACCCCCTGTGACATCACGCCCGCCCCCTTTGGGCAGCGAGTCGTACGCTATGAGACAAGCACGCGAGCCAATGCCGCCGCCGCCAGCCACATCAATAGCCTCATTAGCCTCACCGTACCCATCCGGACGGCATACACCGCCCAGACCTTCCACTTCGGCGAGCGTTGGGGGACCGCCTCCACCAGGACCTGGTACGGCGTATTACAACCAACCACCCATGTTGATACATCCACCGCCGTTCACTGCGACTCCTGCCGTCGGCCCACCTCATCCGCCCACGCCCTCCGCCGAATCTCGCTTACGCAGCGTTGAGTCTGTCGTGCGGTCTCTGTCGTCCGTTCCTGCTGCGATATCATCTTTGCAAAGCTCGATAAATTCAGTGCAACGTGCTATCGCCCCACGCCGCGTAACGGACGTGTCAGAGACAACTTGGGAGAACTACCGGACGCGCGCTTGGCCTTTGACCCCTTGGCTAGTCGGTTTACGAGATGCTACTGGTCTTTCTGGTCTGGTCGTTAGCTTGCTGGGCAAGCGCGCGGTCGCGGGCCGCGACGAAGGAAAAAGGCGGGAATGTGACGCGATGCTTGCCGATGTCAGCAGGGAGGTCGGGCGACTGATAGCGGAACGGTTGGAATGGTCCCGCGAAGAGATAAGAGCGTTAGGTGTGGTGGCGTAAGTAGCGTCATGTCTCAGATATGCTTACTCGGCTGACGACCAACACGTGTCACAGTACATGGACATGCAATTCGACCTTTGCGTCACTGGCGATCGCACAAGCTCGTGCCCTTAGTCTGGAACGACTCAAATTTCCTCGACGTACGCACGACGACTGGCGCGAGTGGATTTACTTTGTGATCATGGATCATTTGTTAGTGTCATCAACCGTGTTTCCGATAGTCACTAACGCTGAAACAGGTGTCACTTGCCCGATTACCTAAATCCGATCACGCGGGATAACCTCGCCGGACCATGGAGGGACAAGCTGGCCGCCAGCCCATCGAGTGATCCTGCTGTGCGGGATAGGGATCACAAGCTGCTTGCGTGGCTGGAATATGCAGAGATGCTATCAGAGGGTGAGTCCGCTTGTTGTGAGATGCAAGGTTGATTCTGACGCTTCCATACGATAGTCTTACATCTTCAGCAAGCTTCGCGGGCAGCTATGCTAACAGACGAAAAGGAAGAACCTGCCAGCGACGAGCGACGAAATCGAGCTCTTGAGCCTTGGCGGCAGCTGGGACCAAGGTGGGAAGCATGGGCGACGGGATGGGGAGCGAGGAACGATCCGTGAGATTGCTGCCTTGCAGCTCGTGAAGCCCACTAATTTGCGTTACAGCATATTATCCCTCCATTTCGATTACGCTGTGCTGTACACCTCATCGCCGTTGGCTTTGACAGACGAAAAGGTCTGGGAAAACCTTGCGGGCCAAAGTGAAGGTCTAGCGCTGCTAGAAAGGGGTCGAGATGCGGCGATCGGAGTGATTCAGGCGATCTGCTCGGTAAGCAGGTTTTATTGTGTGACTGAGCTGTCGTGCTGACATATATCTTCTTTTAGGTCGAAATTGGCCGAACATTGCCATAGTGAGCTCTGCGTTTCTCCCTTCCTGATTGCTTGACTGACTGTACCTTTAAAACAGCTCATTTGGCTTGTACCGCCCTCTACTCGCTCTGGCCATACTGCATTTAATCAACCTGACACTGGCCCTTCCCGGCTCACTGGTGATTTCCAGTACGCATATCCTGACTGTCCTACGGCAAGCGTATGAGACGATTGTGGCGCATCAACCTCTCGATCGGACGGGGGCTAGTTCGGGTTCAGGGATTGGATTAGGGCTAAGTATGGGACCGGGCATGAACCCTCCCAACGTCCTGGGGCTGCTTGGCGAGGTCGTCGAGAGTGGAAGACTTGATGTGGGTCGAAGGTGGATCGGTATCGAGCTGGGCAAAGATACGTGGCGGAGGATTGTGGGGTAGTCGCAAAGTCGAGCTGGCTCGATAGGCGACGAAAGATCGAGGATCGCAGCCTGGAGATGTTGCTCGGAATCGGTCGTCATACACGATCCGCCGGTTCGCGACATGGGGAAGTCCCGGGCTGATCTCTTTCTACTTTTGCTTTCCTTTTTGATTTCTCTTGGGTTTTGAGGGTAATTCGTTATAGAGCATTGTTCTTTTCTTCTCATCTGCCTTTGACGGTCTTAACGTTGTTTCTATCACTTTACGTATGCGCGAACTGCGGAACAAACATAGACCCAGCATAGTTATGAAAGATACCTTGAATGTAGTGCGTGCATCGTATTCGACGCGGGCGAGAGGAATTTCAGCATGGCATTGTACTGTATTAGTGGACCAAAATGGAGGAGATGGGTGAAAGTGCCACACGAAAATGAGGAAATGAGAAGGAACACATTTTGGCCATTGTGACGCGACGCGCTCAGCTCATATTCTACTCGTACATTATTGGATACATTACTTGTTTTCTGACAACATCACATCACAGACTCGGAACGCATTTCGTCATTCATACACTGGTTTACGATCGACGAAGCGAGCGTCAATAAGATTTATAATCGAAAGCACGAATAGTCGAGATACGTATCGAAGAAAAGTAGCGACACGGCGAGATGCAGGTGGAATACGAATCTCCGCCTGTCGGCGCAGGAGCAGATGTAGGAGTGGGAGTAGGAGTAGGAGGAAGTCTAGATCCTCAACTCGTCGCGTTTGAGCGGCAGGGAGATGGGTCTCCCTTCCAGGCCGGGGTAGACGCTACAGCAGACGAGAGTGACGAGGAAGAGGAGACTGAGGTGGTTGAGCAGGGTGAGTGGTTGTTTCTTTTCGATATCTGTTTGTGTATCGTTCGTCATTATATCGACGATTTGCATGACGGCTGGACGTATCTGCCTTCAGCCTTACCTCTTCCGTACCAAAAGACAGCAAGAGACGCAATCTGTGCATCTCCAGTCCTCAGCGCTGAATCTGAAGCTGACGAAGATTCTCCTTAGCCAAAGCCCAGCCGACTAAGCGGATATCAAAGCAACGCCAATCACTCGCCGACAAGCAACCTGGAACTACCATCTTCCCTATGAGCAGGATCAAGCGGATCATCAAAGCTGATAAAGACGTCGAAGCGATGAGTAACGAGGCTTGCTTCATGATTGCAGTTGCGACCGTATGTCACGTTCTCTTTCGCTCTGTTCTCTTGCCTATGTCGTCTGTGACCCGTCCACTCTTCTCATGGTCAGACGATATACGCTCCGTATACCTGTCCTGGCCGTCATCGAGCATGCTAGAGTAATATGATGCTAATCAATCCGGTATATAGGAGTACTTCATCAAGCATTTCATGGAGGAGGGCTATACCAAAGCACGGTTGGAGAAGCGCAAGATTGTCAACTACAAAGATCTGGGTGAGTTTCATCCTCATTACCCTTACCACCGGAAGAAGCATACTTTCCATGCTTGCGCGAATATCGATTGCCATGGAGGAGGGGCACGCGAGCGCAATCTTCCATGAAGTGTCAAATTTGGTCGATGCTGACATCCCTTCCGACATTGCAGCTGCAGTCGTTGCTCGATCAGAAGAGTTTGACTTCCTCAGAGGTGAGCTCGTGCTTCAGACCACTTCATCACTCACTTCCACGACCCACTCTACCGTGATGAAAACAAATGTATATGTCTTCAACCTTATGAGCTGGCCCATTCGTGGGTTCAGCAAGGAAGCGTAATCTTCTCCCTGATCACCTCGCCTTCCCGCTCTTTCAGCCATTTATGTGGCGGACTATGCTGATTTTGGTCGCACAGATGTCATACCAGCGCCTATACCCTTATCTGAGGCGCTCGAACGGCGAAAGCAGAGACGTGAGTACCCTTCTTGACCGCTTCAGCACGACCCTGTGGACTGATGTCGCTTGAACCTCCCTTCTTCCTATCACCTTTGTTCGACCCAACTTCACTATGCCCCGATGAATACGATACGACCTCGCAGTCGCAGCCGACGAGAACCCGTCGTTGCATGAGGACGCCGAAGTTCCGATCGCCGCATCACACATGAACGATGACGACCTGCCTCCACTAGTCCCATCCACCAACCCTTTATTTCCTAATGCCATTGTGAAGAAACCGCCAAACACGCATGCGAAGACTGCCGTGTCTAGACCCAGCAACGCAGATTCCACAGGCCCCAGCGTCGTGGCTGGATCCGCATCAGGATCGCCTAGTACGCCAAGGGTCTCGAAGACCGTACTCGTGAGTGTTCATTTTCGCACAGACTGCCATAACCGCCACATGGGGGCAGTCTCAGATTCTGCATGTGAAGTCGGGGTTGACCATCGCTGATTCTGCTGTTTGCGCTGCAGATAACACCCCATTCGCAAGGCACGCGCAGATCGGCCAGACGTTCACTGGCTAATACCGATGTGGACATGGGTGGTGTCGAGCAAGTGCGAGATGATGTTGAAGAGTATGAGGAGGGACAGGAGCTCGGGCATGTGGATGGCGAGGCGAATGGCGCAGTCGATGATGAGGCTGTTGCCAGTGAACCAGGGGAAGAAGCGGTGGATGAAAGGATGGAGTAGGTCGTGCTAGTTGTGTTGAATGTACGATGTATTTTATTGTATATTTGAGAGTGTTGGCGACGCGGACGTAAATCCAGTCGATGAGAGCACATCGTAACCCTGGAGCTCAGCTGCCTTCAACCACATTCCAAAAAGAATGTTTGTGGATTCCGCCGTATGATCATGACAGCAGGAGTGTTGCACCACATGTGGAGCAAGGTTGAGCACGCCTATCATTATCATCGCAGGAGCATGAAGATTGACAAGCCAATACATGATGGACGTAATGAAAATCGGGACAATGTTCGTGATGACAATGATGAAGTAATCGAATAGACAAAAAGGATACAACGATAATCGTAGCGATCGAAAGAAGCGCGACACAATGAGGTATGATGCTAACGTATGAGGATAAAAACTGGATGTAGGTATGAATGGTATCCAGAAAACTCTAGGTTGGCGTGACAGGTAGAATGACATATAAGTCGGACAACAGTGACAGAGACCGGTCGACACT
Source organism: Cryptococcus sp. GC_Crypt_6 (assembly GCA_026538315.1). NCBI lineage: Eukaryota > Fungi > Basidiomycota > Tremellomycetes > Tremellales > Cryptococcaceae > Cryptococcus > Cryptococcus sp. GC_Crypt_6. The sequence goes on from JALPBY010000003.1 coordinate 459,408, forward strand.
GGTTGAAGCGGAAGTAGGAGGGGTCAGGGAGGGAGGTCGATATGATGGTTTCGCGACATTACTTGGACGTGGTTTCGCTACCACGCTGGACACTGCTTCGCTCGACGCCCTACGCTGTCACGCCGTACATGCCTTGCTGAGCAAGGGGCACGCCCATCGAGTCCGTTCCTGCGCCAGCAACGGCCGCAGCGCCGTTGGCGAGTTGTTGTCGTGCCATTTGCGCTTGGTGCGCTAATGCTTGCGCTTGAGCGAACGCCTGTTGTTGTGCTTGCGCGTTGGGCATCTGAGCGTGTCCCATGCTCATGTTCATATTCATGTTGATGGGCATTGGCATCTGGCCCATCGAAGATGACATTTGGCTCATTCCAGGGATCGACATGGACATGGACGTGGACGTGGGCATCCCTTGTCCTGAAGCCATCATCATCGGTACTCTGCCCGCTCCCGCGCCTCCTGCTCCGCCAGTACCACCACCGCCGCTCGCGTTCGCCGCAGCGCCCTTTTGCTGATTGTTGTGTACAGGCTTGACTCTCGCGGCCAAAGCTTTCGTGAGCATCGATCCGACTTCCGTGTATTCGTTGGTAGTAGATCGCCACACTGATAAGAACGGGATAGTATTCCCGTTCCGACTGTTGAGACTGCTCGTACTGGACGCAGCCATTGCGGACGACGAGGAAGTAGACGGTGTCTTGCTCGTGCTCCCAACCGCGTTCCCGTTCCCGTTCGACGAAATAGCGCCACCTTTGCTGGATGCACCGGCATTTGCGACTGCACCTGCAGAGTTCTGCCTTCCAGGGGCAGGAGGAGAGACAACTCGAGCAGAAGTGATAGGCCCGAAACCGTGTCTCCCGAAAGTATTCTTGACTCTCTCGCCCGCCAAGCGAGTGATAGCGACCAGCTCCTCCATCTCTCTCTGGCCGTCCTCGTCGTCCCGTAGGCCTTCATCGCCCAAAGCGCCCGATCGACCTAGACCAAACTTCTTCTTCTTCAAAGCAGCCTTTCCGTCTGGACCAGAGGTAGAAGCCACAGCGACTTTCTTTTCCTTTTCGGTCTTTTCGCGCTTCTGCGGTTCTTTGTAGTTCGGGTTATGTGCGCGCTGCCACTCGATGTACAGCTCGTCATAGGGCCGAGTACGACCTTCCACTGAACGTTTAGCCCCGACAGTATGGGTCTTGCACGTAAGTGAGCGAGCACAAGGGATGTTCTTGTCGTTGATGACACCGCATTGACGATCGAGATTGATCGGGTTGGTAGCTGGGTGTCGGAGCAAGTATCAGCGATGGTGTACTAGCAGCGCACTCGCAGAAATGAAAAAGACCTTGCGACGAGAATGCTGTGTAGACATGATAGAAGTAGACAACGACTCACCCCGCTGGCGTTTCCGCTCGGCAATCTCCATCCGCTCCTTCTCCTTTGCTTCGCGCTTCTCTGCTCGAGCCTTGTCCTTTTGGATCTTCTTGATCTCGCTCTTCTTCAAACCCTTGTAGGACACTAGAGGCTCGTCATCCTCCTCGTCAACTGAAGCTTCAACGGGGACCTTGACGCGTTTCTTCGTCGGTGAGGCAGAGGCGGTTTCAGAGACTGCCAGACGACTTGATTAGCTCTGATATATATATGTAATACGCGGATGATGTATGAGGAGCACTCACCTTCGCTGGCTCGACGCTTCTTGGACGAATCCGTCGTCTTGCTGGCCTTTGCAGTCTTTTTCGTCGTCAGAGGTGCGCCGTCCAGCACGTGATTGCATATCCCTGCGTACGATAGGAGCCTCGTACATCAGCAATTATGGGGAGAGTTTGGTGATGATGGGACTCACGACGATGCTCGCCCGCGGCCCATTCGAGGCCGACTTTGCCACACCGCTTACACCGAATCAAACCTCTGCCGACTTCACCAGCGCCAAGCAATGGGTACGTCCCAAACATGTACATGTCTTTTTCAGGGATAAAGTCTGCCGGCGGACGAGGGGCATTTGCAAGCGCATTGATCGCGGCGCTGGAGCTAGCGTCACCTGCATGAGGCTCTGGTGATGAAGATAGTGAAAACGTGAATGGCGCCAATGGCGGTCGGGCTTTCAACGTGAGCGGCATCGCGGCGGACGAAGTAGCGCAGTAAACGCTATAGCAGTTGACGTTTTTAATATGGATTACCGTGCAGGCCTGACTACGTGCGTGGCTCACGCTGAAGACGAGGGGTGATAGAGGTGACCTCGAGCGGGTGGATGCAGATTTATGTAGGTGTGGATGGCGAATGAAATAGTCAATTGTGCTATCACTGGTATCGCTACATCGGTTCAAGCGGCTTCAGCCGGTGATCGTCCAATCCTGGCGCGAATCAGATTTGATACTACTCACCTGCTTGCTCTCTCCAAGAGAAATCTGTCGGGCCTACAACTGGTAGGAAGGTGTGTGCGTCGTCGAGGCTATCAATCACTTGAGTGTCGTTGTCTTGATCACTGTAAGCTGGATGCATATCAAGTTATGGTAGTCACTGCGGTCACAGAGGGTGAACAAAGGGTTAAACGCGTGTGAGCCACGTGAAAGTGCTGGTCCGGACCGGCTGTACGAGTATGGCGTCAACTCATTTCTGAATGAAATGCATCATGTAGAAGTAAATTGGTTGCATCGCATACACATAGGGCCCAGTATAATGTATGCTTGCTGATGAGAGTGCAGCGTGTTCAGATGGGCTAAGGCTGTGACTGATTACTCCCTACTGAATCAACTGTATCACCCATATACACGACATGCCTTTGGTCGAGGGGACATAGTGAAACATGCGCTCAAGTTCTTGAAGTTGGACATGGCTGACACCTTCCGGCTTCTTGATACTCATCAACCTCTTTGCTTCCCTACATATTACGATTGCATCGTCCAAGAATCATCGTTCTCTTACTATCACTCAAGCCGTTTGACGCTCTTTCAGCTCTTACACCATGTTCGCGCCCTTGTCACTGATCGCTTTGACTCTTGTCGCTTCGGTCCAAGGTATAGCTTCCTCACTACGACTCATGTGGAGTAAGGCTGACGCATCAATGTGCACATCTCAACGATGTGATAGCAACAATGACAATCCTCTACCCCACGTCGGATACCGTCTGGTGCGTCTCATATCGTTTTTGCACCGAGGCTCAGCACTGACAACAGCATTTGCTGTAGGTACACGAACAACACCGTCTCTCTAAATTGGACTACTACCTCATTCGATTCCGACACGTACTTGTTCCGTGCGTTACTCTCGAACACGGACCAAAGTGTTCTGAGTGGGAATCACAGTATCGCCGATAGCAGTCAGTGCTCCTCCTACCTCAGTCTTGTTCTGCTCTCCATTGCTGATATTGCCATACCGATGCTGCTTTAGCCAACGCGACGGCAGATTATGTCCGAATTCTCTTACCAAGCCTCACAGACTCGTAAGCTTTCTAAGCTGTTACTTCTACCTTCTCAATAAGCTTGTGGCGAAAAGTGGCTGATCTCTCGCTGTCCGCTGTACAGACAAGGATACATTGTCAACTTCGTCAATACGTCTGATGAGACACAGGTGTTCGCGACTTCCCAACCATTCGAGATCGCCGCTGGCATAGGTGCGCACCATACTCCTAATGCCACGAGCCGTAAGACTAACAGGCCGCTACCGTTTACTAATGAAATTGATCATAGTCACCTCGACCACTGCCTCTGGCACAGGCACTGGTACAGCTACAGGCTCAGCGTCGTCCACCGTCGATATCCCTAATGCCAGCTCACAATCAGCCTCGTACGTTCAGATTTCAAGGATTCTGTCTGATATTATGCTGACATCCGTCGAATGCAAAGAAGCAACCCCTTTGCTACTATCACTGCAAGCGCGTCGTCCGTTGCATCGAAAAGCGCGGCCGACGCTAAATTCCCCTCTCGTGGATCGGCAGTCTTATTAGGCCAGATAGCATTAGCGTTACTTTGTATAGGCTTTGGCTTCAGAGTAACGCTGTAATTCAACATCGGTCTCAAATCGAGAGCCCGTCGATCATGTGTATTCCCCTCGCTCGTTCATCTTCCGGTCTTTTACATTCCATTCTAGCCACAGCTCCGCATCCCATAATGATCCAACTTTATGCCAACTCTCGCAAGTTCATCCAGTATGCAAAACATGTTTATTCGCTATTGTTCCACCCGTGCAAAAACAATCAGGGCGACCATGGGACAGCATGATGTCTGTTATAGACTGTCAGTGTTGACCATTGGAAGCACAATCAGTATCCGCGACGAGATCGACGGTTCCCAGCCTTCATCCACATATACTCGCTGCACGAATCCGCACGATGAACCATTCAAGTCATCAAGAACCAGTGCCAAGGCCTCACAAGTGCCAAGTGCCGAAATCGTATCCATCTGCATGTACAAGCTGCGCCTAGCCCAAACTACCCTACATCGATCGTGGTTGTCTAAGCAGCGTGCTTGGCCTTGCGGACCTGGAGCTTCCTGTAGTAGAACTGATAGTGAAGAGTTCTGTTAGCATCTTGGCCTGACTTTTGAGCAATGAGAGAGACACGGGGCAACTCACGTCCAACTCCTTGCCCTCAAGAATGTAGCCGTCAGCCCTGCCGCTCTGTCCGGGCCTGCTGGTGATGATAGCGAGCAGACGACCGGCCTTGAACTGAGACTCGAGGATGGGGTCGATCTTGGCGTCCTTCTTGCGCTCGTCGAGGACACGCTTGACGTGGTTGGACTGCTTGACGTCGCCAGTCTCCTCAACGATCTTGCCGCCACGGTACACGGGTTGGGCGTACTAGAAGAGATATAGGTAAGCTTCAATTCTCCACGCAACGTCAGAAACAGCGTCAATAGACTTACGTGGGCCTCGTACCATTGACGGAAGGGGGTGGCGTCGATGTCGACAACAGCGGACTTGACGAGGGTCTGGGTACGCAAAAGCTCGTTGTTGGAGGCGTTGTAGCGCTACGACAATAGCAGAGGGTCAGTTGGTGTCTTCCGATAAAGATTTCCCCATCCATGCTCCAGCTCCCAACCGCTTTCTCTGTGATCCGTCGAATTCGCCTGCTTAGAGATGAAACGCCTACTCACGACCTGGATCAACCTTGTCTTCCTGGTGACATGCTCCGAACCCCAAGCAAAGTTTCCAGTGTCGAGACGGAGGGCCCTGTACTTGGTGTTACCACCGCGAGTTCGGACCTCGTGGATACGCTTGGAGGAGTCGAGCTTGGTCATGGCGGGTTGACGGCCGAGCTCGAACTTTCTCTTTTTACGGCTGCACAAAACTAAGTGTTAGCAGACTGATACACAAATTCCACCATATTCTCCTTCCGCCTAATTGTTCGACAAGAATCTTCTCCTCTTGCTCCTCCTGAATGATAGCGACGGGACACTCACTAGTGTGCTCGGCGGGCGCCGGAGGCGGCGCGCTTGTGGCGCGAATCACGAGTAATACCCATTCTGATTGAGTGAAAGACTAGGTCAGCACAAAGTATTTGGCAAAGTCGAATAACAGGCAGGCAGCGACGGCAATGTCGAGTAGTGTTATTGATGCGCTATATGTCGTATGTCGGTCTATCCCTCGTCGCTGCCTGATCTGAGAACGTGTAGCAAGGAGTGATACTCACTTTAATGTTGATGGCTAAGAAAAGAAGGAATGTACAATGTAAAGCACAAAAGTTGAAGTACGAGCCAGAGAGGCAGAGAGCAAGCGACAGTGCAGTGTGCTGCAGTGTGTGTGCACGGTGAGACTGTATGGGGGGAACCCGCTCGTAGTAAACCTTTACGGTGCAATCCACCATAGTAAGACGAAAATCAGATGTGGCACTCTGACTAACTCGAGGCGGAAGTAAGAACACTGCGTACCGATGTGGCACATCGGTTTTAAGACTTATCACCGACTGTACCGAAAATGGCTGAAATGCCACTCCAATAGTCTCAGGAGGGTTTTTTGATGACGTTTGTTTCATGCTTATTTACTTATGGCATGCAAGGCATTGATTGTCGAGATTGCATTTTGCTGTCAAGAGAGATACGAGAGTGTTCAGTGCATATATGGTCATTGTGATGTCCTTCACTCCGAGAATATCAGATGTATCGGTCAAGCACTTGTACGTCCGCGAGCTCAAGGTGGCTTTGTTCTCAGCACTGGCACTTACGCACCTGTGGTCCGTGATCGATCCCTGACAGGATGCCAATTAGCTTTTAAACGAGTGTTCCTCATACATAGTCGCATCGGTCAAGAGTCACTTATATGCACTCTAACACCTCAGTGGCTGGTGATGCCGCAGATGCTTATCTCGCTCTCCCCCATGTGCTGTGAAGCGGGCAACGGAATTACCCCTTTGGGCCAAGAACGACGTCTGCGCCGGCGCGGGGATGGACGGGCAGCGGCGCTTTCCCATGGCTTGGCATCGCTCTTCTTCCCACGCTGTTCTATTATTATATAGAGATATGAGTATCATCCCGCTCAGAAGACTCTTCTCTTCACTTGTTCGCAATTATTTGCAGGACACCAGACTTGAAGAAGAATGATCGCGACGTATGTCCTCGGCGCGCTCGCTTTGGCGGGCACCACCACGAATGTCGCCGCTCTTCCTTCGTTCGGCATCAACAAGATTGTCGAGCTGGCATCAGACATTGTCGCCGACGTCAATACCAAGTCCGATGCAGTAGATATCATTGAAAAGGAAGTCCCAGCGCCATGGGCGTGCGACATACGCGCATGGGTGCGAGCACCTGATCTCTCACCTGGCACTGCGCACCCTGCCGAGGCTCGATTGGCAGCAAACGGAAGTGCTTGTACGGATATAGTCGGGTGGCAAGTCGGTTTGAGGTTCAAGGAAAGGGCTATCGTTAAACTCAAGTGAGTGCCTTTCCTGCCTCCCTGCGGATCTCGTAAGGTGTCATGCTGATATAGCGATGTGGGAATAGATCGAGAAACGTCGAGGAATTCCCTACTAAGCCGGGATGGAATCATAGCTTGTTCGATTATGAGCGTCAAGACAGGATTGACCGGGAGGACATCTACTCTACAGGGCATTATGGTCGATCCGACCCGTACCGAGAGCGAGAAGAGCGCATGCTCACCTATAGTAAGTGTACTGCTTCCCTTTCAAGAAAACGATCACCTCGTTGACAACCTTACTTGGTACATTGTATAGGTCGCGCTATTCAGAACAAGAGCTTGTGGGAAGTCCACGGCGCAGAAAGGGAGGTGTTTGATATCAAACACGACCTTCTTATATCTGGCCGTACGTTTTTGATCTCCTTTTTCTCCGCTACCATATCGGATCTGCAAGGCTGATCAAATATGTAGTTGATTCGCCCGTCGTCGATATGGTGGAAACCTTTGCCATACACCTGCCCAACACCAATGTGAGGAGGCCGCCTCGCTAATCAAGTGTGTGCATAGTTGACAACTGCCATCCATTAGTTCCCGCCCATCCCTGCTAGCCAATTCAATAGCTGGTCGTCCGGTGAAGAAGAGCAGGTCAGTCGCTGCCCTTAACCATCAATCACGAATGTTAACCTCATTTGTGAATCAGATGGTGCGCACCGAGACTCAACTGGAGTATTACCACTCAGTGCACCTTGCGAACGGGAGTACGCTTGACATCCCTGCTGGCCGCGCGGGCTTCTTGCCCACATCACAACCTGTAAGACACACAACGCAGAACAGTGACGACAGTCTGCTATCCGACAGATGGCAAACCGTGACTCTGAAATCGCCAAGAGTGAAAGAAATTACAGATGAAGAGGCTTTTGGTCCATTTAGAGACCCTCGGCCTACTGCGCCTGAATGTGTGAGTGAGAACAACGGACCAGTTTTGGCGGCTGCTGACGCATTGTAAAGGACGAAGGGAACCTTGCACAGTTTGAGGTCCAGATTCGACCGCTTGCCCGTCCCGCAGTCCAAGGTAATTATACTTATTCATACGAATACGTCCACGGTATCGAAGAGCCGGGCTTACGAGAATTGACGCATCTTCAGGTCAAAATGTGACCCTCGACATTACGCTCATACGCACAGGAAACGGTTCTGAGCACCCGGTCAGTCTCGATATAGGACACATCACCAAGACCAACTTGACTTGGGTGTGGAATCATGTTCAATCTCCTGAAGAATACGAGAAACTCGTCAATCCGCCGAATCGAGGTTACGCTATATACCCTGACAGCCAAGCGAAGGAGATGTTGATGGTGCAGGATGACGCGGCCTTGAAGAAACATCGCCAGCGAATCATGGGAGAGCGGGACGGAGTGAGAAATCACATGGCGTGGGGAGATTTCGATGGGCCACGCAAGGGCTATGTCCGACATGCTTTTGCAAAAGGTGAAGAGAAGGACAAGTACGACATTCAAGTCGAACTGCCAATGTAAGTCAGACACGCATCTACTTTGCCTTTCGTCGATGTTGACGTGCTTGCGTTACAGTGCATACTTTGATTACCCTACTTTTGAGACTACCTTTCAAAGTTTCCGCTCCACACTCGACTTCAGGGTCCGCACGACATTCTTGTGTCTCATGAAAGAGGCTACTTCAGAGGACGAACAAGAGGATGGTTCCGCAGAAGCTAAGGCAGCTTCTCTAGCTGAGGACGACATGTGGACGCCGTATGCTCTGCCGATTCCAGCAGAAAAACAGTGCTGCCACACTGAAGTACCATACTATCGCGCCGAGTCGCACGTCGGGACCGTCTCTCTCGACGCGACGGTATCGTCATCCCCCACGGTGCCAAGCGGACAGCTTAAGCATTACCTCGACAACGAAGCGCTGGCTCCGGTACTTACGCGCCACACGACAGACACGGTCCAGTACCCTCCGCTCAACCAAGTGCTGAGGCAGGAGGAGGAAGACGAGTTGCGCAAAACTCGATATGGAGCTATGGAGAGGAACGGGAGGCAGTACAAATCCAAGGGCAATTCGGGCGGCGGGTGGATGCACGCTGCCAAGCTCTGGCAGAGGAAGGAGCGAAATGGTTCACTGCAGGACGCGTTCGCAGGAGATGCAGAGGCTGATCATTCTAGCGACAATGGGGAGATCATGTTCGCCAGTGGTTTCATCGGATTTTGATGTGCGGCGAAGGTCTAGTCGTTGTTATAGCTTTTCGTATCGTTTGTCACGTAATAGTATCAACGTAAGAATCTTTCGGCTAGCGTACAGCTGTTCTGGTCTTTCCCCGTACAGTAGCAAGTGCAATGCAGAATCGAGAACATCACTTTGTTCCCGGCCACAATGGTACGCAAGCAATCCCCATGAGCTTCCTTGCTACCTTCCCGCCAAACTTCCGAATGCCAGTACTGTAAGAACGCGACACTGTGTTGGCTCCCCGCTCCCGCTGCTACCGCTAAGCATCGAACAGATCGCCCCACCTGCCCACTTCGACTGCGGCGCCTTTCATCCCGCTCTCATCCCACCATCCTCTCATAAAGCCGTAACCGTCCACATACATAGTGGCTACTTCGCCAAAGACCTTTTTCATCTTTGTCACGTAAGCGCGAATGGATTTGAGCAAGTCGTTCAATACCGTCTCGGCATCTTCCTCACCCCTAATATCACTCTTACGTGTCTCATCGTTGCGTGGGCTGTCGCTGTTTTCTTTGCGATTGTGTTGGGCGGCGTATCGTTGGAGATGAGGTAGGATGGCATCTAGCACCATGCCCATAGCGAGGATGTACGCTCTAGTGATCCGCCAATCGAGCTCTCCCCCTCGCTCTTCTTGCACTCGCACTTGCGCTTGCGCATCCTCATCTTGGTTTGAAGTTAGGGCATACCATAATTGGAAACTTGAGCCGTCGCGCATCAGCGGTAATTTGCTTTTGGGACGACTACCTCTCAGTACTTCTCGCTCCCATACCAACGCTTCGAGGATGATGGCTAATGGCGTAAGGAGGCTGAGCGGATTCAGAATAAGCGACTTTGGGGGAGGCGGAGAAGGATGAGGTAGGCGTTCGGGCGGCGTGAGTGCTGAGAGAGTAGTGAGTAGTCTCATAAGACCTTTCTTCTCCTTTTCCCTTGTGTCTGCATCGAGATTTCCGTTGTGAAGGGCAGACCCAAGGTCCAGCCCATTGCTTTCGCTTGCTGTACTGCCACTGCGTAATGAGCCAGTGCGCTCTTTCCCCTCATTCGTCACTTTTGCGTTGCTCTTAGATATAGTGCTTGCGGGAGTTGACCGTAGTAGGTGAGGTCTAGGTTGAGATAGCGTGGTACCCTTCTTGAATGGTATTTGCGAGCTAGAGTGAGAGTCTGACAATGTACGCCCGTGTCCATGTCCGCCTGGCCCTTCTCCAGGAATAGAGCGAGAACCACCTCCGTTCGAGCCGACGTGCTCCATGGACGAAGTGCGCCTCACCATTCCTGGCCTCTCTGGTCCTAACCGACTACCAGCTTCGCCACCGCTCACGCTCAAGGGAACCGCTTGACGGACGGTCTCAGCGCTGCTCACTGACCAATTCCGACCATGACCTCCCTTTGTTGCTGCTCCCGTATACACTCGAAGGGCAGTTCCAGCACCGACACCTGCTCGATTACCTCCTGACCCAGATCCTACACTAGCCCCGCCTGTCGAGCGATCTTCAACCGAGGAGCTTCTCCGAAGCATATTCGGTCTGCCTACGTCTAATCCTCCCTTCTCACTTGAATCGTTGTTAATTTGTAATTGAGCAGGAACGGCAGAAGCTAATGACCGAGCTGATGGGAGTGTAATCAACCCGACTCTCCCACTCGCTGCTGAGCTTGTGGTGGTGGTGGATGGAAGAGGTAGACTCCGTCCCATCAGCTCATGATGCCCCAGCTTCCCTCCTAGAGGGGGTAAAGAGGGTATCAAGGACGAATCAAGGATTAGGTCAAGATCTAAAATCGGTGCTGATGCAGCGGTATTCTGCAAAGCGACGTGGGAGGCTGGCGGTCGGAAGAGGGTATGTCCTTCTGGTGATTTCCATTCCTTCTCTTTGTCCTTCGGAGGTACCCGAGGTGGAGACCGGGCTGAGCGGTGTGTCATCTCGGCACAGCGAAAAGTAACATGTAGACTAGTCATAAGCTCTTGGAGGAACCAAGCGATATATATGTTGATTGACAATCAGTGATATACCGTAACGCCTGACATCGGTAATAGCGTCGGCAGATCCTTTGTTCTCGTCAAACTTCATCACATCATGTCTCACCCGGCGGCATTTCATTGACTGCCTGACCATGCCTTTGACTCCCGCTCGCGTTTCCTCGCAGTCGTTGCTGGTTTCATGCACCACATCCACCAAACATAAAGGTTCTATTCGCTTTGCTTTCCATTATACCCTCTACTGGTCCATACGCGAGTAGCCTAGAGTGCCACTCGACCGGTGCCTGATGTGATAGACGGTGATGGCGGAGATGGCCGCTCTCTCCCGTTTTTCAAGACGTTGTCGTTCTCGCAGTGACTTTTCAGATAAGCATCGTTCCTAACTATATCGCAGGTTTAACCCAACATCATAATTCCTCTCCCTCGACTAGCACACCATGTCCGCGTCCACTAGTGCTCGCACGCTTGATCCGGCCAAAAAGGCCTTCATCGCATCTTCCATTAAGCAGGGGGCGTTACTCTTTGGCGATTTCACTCTCAAATCCGGTCGGTGAGTGCGCTACTCTCTTCTCGGGGCGGACTTATATTGGACGATTACTGACTAATGCGTCAACCTGCCTTTCCCACACGCAGACAATCACCATACTTCTTCAACGCGGGCTTGCTCTACACTGGCTCTATCCTCTCCACCACCGCCGAGGCTTACGCCAAGATCCTCACTTCTTCTCGAATCCCCAAATTCGATGTCCTTTTCGGTCCGGCGTACAAGGGTATCTCATTGGCTGCTATCACTGCCGTAAACCTCTCGCGGGATTACGGGGTCGAGAGTGGCTTCGTCTACAACAGGAAGGAGAAGAAGGACGTGAGTGTGCTCCCCGACTAGGCTGGCATTGCGCTATGTCTAGAGTCTGCAAATACATAGTTGCTAAGTTGACACATTGGCCGACGTAGCACGGCGAAGGCGGCATGCTGGTCGGCGCTCCGCTCAAGGGGAACATTGTGATTATCGACGACGTACTTACGAGCGGGAAAGCAATTAGAGAAGCAATCACGATCGTGTCCGCTCACCCTGAAGCCAAGTTGGTGGGTGTCGTGCAGCTCGTCGACAGGCAGGAGCGGGGCAAAGGTTCAGATGGGAAAAGCACGGTGCAAGAGGTCGAAGAGGAGTTTGGTATCCCGGTAGAGGCCTTGGTCGGAATCAAGGATATCCTCGCATATCTCGAGGAAGTCGGAGGGTACGAAAAGGAGTTGAAGGAAGTCACGGAGTATTACGAGCAATACGGTATCAAGGCTTGATCCTTGGATTGCCAACTTCTTGTTTGAGATAGTGATCAGTCCAAAAGAGCTGCTGTCATGCGGCTGTCCGTAGACTTCCAGCATGCACAGACATGTGAAGACTCGCGACAATAAGAGCTCACTCAAAATGTCTTGAGGTCGAGTGTGACGACTAAGTTTGTATAGAGCGTAAGACCATTCCTCAGAATGGTCATGAAATACATACATGCAATCAATGCCTGCTTATTGGCATACTTGGGCCGTCTTCATTATAGCTTTATAAAGCCATTTCGTAAATGGGTCGTACAAGTACAAGTCGCGAAAGAATCCCTTGCCAACGCAGAGACATCAAACACATCATCCCGTTTTTTCCACATCCTCATGCAATCCCCCAATCCACGCACTACTCCTCATCTCGGCCACGTCCCAACCGCCCAGCCCGAGGAGCTATAGTCTTCCCTCGTCTCTTCTCCTTCTCCCTCTCCGGCGCTACATGTATATGTCTATGCGGCATCGCGTCGAATCCAGGAACAACAGTATCCCAATTCCGATCTGCATCACCAAGTTGGCCGTTAGCTTTGACAATACTGGCAGAAGTCCAAATTAGTCGATATTCGACTTACCAACGAAGAAGGCCATATCTTTCAATTCGACCTTGTCGGATTTACGATGCTTTGCTAATCTCACTGCGCCACGTACTCCCTCGTCTATCAGACTGTCTAGTACGTCGCCCAGAACCTGCACCCAAAGGAGATCAGCAATAAACCAGAATACAGTGCATATGAGCCGACGTACCTCGTCAACACCCGTTTCCATCTCTAAACCAGGTGCGAGCTCATCCACGAATTCCCTCCACTTCCGTCTCCTTCTCACCGGTTCAGGCTCTGGCGGTGGAGGCGGCGGCCGAAGTGCGAATGCCTTGGCATCAGGCAGAGCAACTGCGAAAGCAGGCGTGGGACCAGTTGTAGGGCCAACGGCCGCTGTGATTGTGGATGGTCCGGCCACTGCCGGTTGTGCTGGTGCCGGCGCTGCAGCTCCGGCGTTGTTTGCAAGCGTCTCTTGTGGCTGTACCTGTGTGTGTGCTGATGCGGGTGCTGCAGCTTGATGAGGTACAGGGTGGGTGGTAGAAGGAGGGGCTGTGTCAGCTCCAGACTGAGGTTGGGGTTGTGATTGAGAGGCCGAAGTTGTATTTGTGACTCCGGACGTTTCTGTAGCAGGAGCAGCTGAGACGGCTGGTTGTTGCGCGGATGGAGCGGGAGCGGGAGCGATGGATGGCACGCCTGCAGGAGCAGTGGGTGCTGCTGGGCGAATGTTGCTATTCTGAGCTGCAGTAGGAGCGCTGGCTGGCGGTCTTCCTGGCGCAGCCTGAGCGCCAGCGTTGGGCGGGGCGGGTGATGCTGAACGATTGGCTGCTCCTGGGCCGTATTTTGTCCAATGTTTGGCGGAGAGCTGAAACAAAGCTCGGCGTTCAGGTTCCTAATCAATTATCGTCAGATTAACATCTTCACCGATTGTAAGTACGAATGATTATGACTGACCTTGTTCAACCACTCGTTCCTCGCTTCCGGTGTCATTTTCATCAGCAAGACAAGCTGTTGGTAGCTCATGATACCAGGTTGAGGGGCTACGGCGTTCACAGCTCCGGCCATGGAGGATGGCGCAGTTTGGAGTGCGGCGCCAGCACCCGACGATATCCCCGGTTGACTAGAACTATTGTTTGCGCCTGAAATTCCACCAGGATTGACCCCGTTTGAAGATTCCTGCGCAGCTTTTGCTTGTGCCGCCTGTACACTCGCTGCACGTTGCAGCATCGCCTCTCTGATGCCAGCAGTGTATTTGGTGATCAGGTCGAGATACGCCTCTTTAGCTATGAGCGGCGGACGACCATTGTACGGCATTGTTGGGTCGATCTCGGGCGGCAAGGTGAGGAGAGGATTTGGTCTGCCTTGCGATATTGACGAGCTGATCACTTGGCGATAGTGTGTGTGCATGAGTTGGCGGAGCTGTTTCCGTATATGTCATGATGGTCATGGATAAGGCAAAAGACGAATCGGGCGGGAGTAGTAGGTATTCACAGTCAGCTGTGCTCATACTGTGTCGGCTAGCCTCATAGAGCCAGCTTTGAGACGTACCTGGTTGATCTGCAGCTCTGATAACGTCCCCTTCGCCTGCATTGCAAAAAGGTTGGGCAGATTTTGCAGAATGGTCTGAATCGGCGTTCCAGCAGGGCCAGCACCAGCATTGGGCGGACGAGCAGCGCCGGGGGTTAGTGGTCCTGACCCTAGTTGCGGCGTGCCCGGCCGAGACGAGCTCGCTGGTGGTGGTTGAGCCATCTTTAGGCGAGTATGCGTGACGATCTAAAGCCGTACGGAAAGAAGATGAGCAGATAAATGAAATGGTACTTGTACGCGACACAATGTCCCGGGTGATGCACAAACAGTTACCGCTCAATTTATCAGGCTCACAATCCATGGATATCATCCCGCTAATCTATCTAAATCATGCATCTCACTTGCTCGTATGTCTATTTACGCCAGGAAGCAGCACAGCCTAGCCAGCGCTATGCATAGCAAACGATCCGGCCAACCCGTTTCATAGCACGAGGTGGTACCAGCGACAGCGACAGGAATTGTGGGAATGCCGACGGCTACTTCAAGTACCGAACGGTCTATGGCCGACCGAATTGCGAAAGCCTCGGTAGCGCTCTACGATAGTTTACCAGCACATGGAAAGCCAGCGATCAGAGACAATGGCGTGCCCGAATGGACGATGCTCGCTACCGTCTGCCTGCTTGTTCCTCTTCCAGATTCAAATCCTTGCTTAAATGAAGACAGGTGCGAGCATGATTCACTACGGATTATACCTGTTTCTCTAGGGACAGGCGTCAAAGTGTTACCTGTTACCCGACTACCGCCCCTGGGTGACGCGGTACACGACTCACATGCCGAGATCGTTGCTAGGAGAGGATTCATGCGGTGGCTGATCCATCAAGCAACGCTCTTGGCGCGCACGACGTCACCACCACGAAGAGAAGAAGCTGTCACTGTCCTTGAGGAGATCTTCGTTGAATGGACCGGGAGGGGGAAGGTGTGCATGAAAGCTGGAGTGGAAGTGTGGATGTACATCTCGGCATTACCTGTTCGTACGTCTTCACTTTGCCGTGCTGGTACTGCTTGTGATTTGAGCTGACCTCTTCTCTCGGGTCAACAGTGCGGCGATGCATCAACGCTACATACGGCCGTTCATCAACCTTTAAAAGACGCTGCACAATGGACAACCCCGATACCACCCATTTCAGCTCCATCGCTGCAGGATGACGTTGCCAACGATCCAGGAAGCGAAAGTACTAGCTCTTTCACTAGTTCTGACTCGCGGCCAGACTCAAGGGTCGACGTAATACGTGGCCGGAATGGCTATGCGACATTCTCCGCGCTGCGCACCAAGCCCGGTCGACCAGACTCCATTCCGTCGACAAGCATGTCATGCTCAGACAAGCTCGCTTCGTACTCAGTAATAGGACTTCAGGGTGGTTTACTAGCACGCTCTTTCGAGCCTGTTTACCTGGATGGAATAGTTGTTGGAGGCGTAGAGGAGCCGTCAGCTGCCTCAGCTGAGCGTAGTGGACTGCCAACAGGCGAGACATGGTTTGAGGTAGTGAGGAAGGAGGCAGAGAGAGCGCTATGGGGAAGATTAGAGGTGATCGAACGTGAGTCCGCATCATCTTGACAACTCTATATGCGTTTTCTACATCAGCTGATGTCGCTTGATTCAGCTTTTCTTCCTGCGCCATACACACTCCACCGCCCTTCAATACTTCTCACATCGATCGCCTTCCCGCACTCGAAGCCAAGCGTTCTGGCGAAACTCACCACGGCCGCGACGGAAATGGAGGCCAAGGGAGATAGCCTCGATCCAGCCCCTTCAGCCCTATCCCTTTCGCATCTTCCTTTCCTGCCTCATGCCTCACACTCGAAAGCCAAGCCTAAGCCTGGAGCGCACAACAGAGCGGAGATCATATCAAATGGAACTCGCATTTCCTTCCAGTGGAAATCTCCGGGAATGAAACTCATCCCGATTCAAGGTCGATCGAGGGTCTGCAAGTTGGAGATCATGAGAGCTTATCTGGATCTTATCGAGACTCACAACCCACGCAATAGCGACTCACGAACGGATGGTGAGATTGCTGAGCGAGAATGCGGGAAGGAGACGTATCACTCGCTCAAGCATCCTGGGGCTGAATGCAAGCTGGATGTGAAATCCAATATGCTTAAGGACACTGTGAAGGCGTTCTGCCCTGAAGACGAAGGAGCAGCAAAATATCAGCATGCCAAAGCGGTCTTGCGGGGACTACCATCCTTGCCCTCGGAGGGCTCGTTGAAGGGGTTCGAGCGCTTTCCCAATGTCCTCAGCACAAGAGGCGGATCGTCTGTGAAGGCTTTCTCCGACACGAACGAGTCATCACTTGAGGGCTCACTGGTCGATCGCGCGACATGTCAAGCACCTTTACCGCCTTTCGTTGGCTGGCTAGTCAGTGGGAAAGAGTACGAGTCGTTCACCGCCGAAAGTGATTATGTATCATCAGTATAAGATGCCTCTTACCGATGTTGATATATCTATCGGTCGACAAATGCATGTATAAGAGGTACTAGGACATTTCAGCGGGTCAATACTCGTCGTCGCTGTGGCTCGCGCTCAGAGTGGAGTAGATCGAGCTACCTGAATCAAAGGTGTATATCGAGCTCTGAGCCTCATGCCCAAGAGCTTTTATATTGTTCGACAGTGATTGCGTTGGCGAGTATGGGATAGCGATAGCAGGACGCCATTGACCGCCTTCGAATGGCGGAGTATGAAGTGGGACTGGTGTAGTCGAGAAGTCTGTGAAGGCAGAGGATGGGAGAGTCGGTGTATTGGCAGGGGAAGAGGACCGGAGCACGAAGATGACTTTATCGATGGTCGAACTGAAGGCTGGATTGTCCAGCTGAGAGAGCGCAATATTCAATAACACTTCAATGCACGTCAACAAGAGAACGACCGCTCACCACAGCCGCCACCTGGTCTATGAGCCAGATCACCCTGCTCTTCGCTTCCGCGTCCCACTGTTCCCCAGTCTTTTTGACTCGTGCTCGTTCAACCGCTATCATCCGTTCCAAACATTCAAATACCACATGGGTTGTAAGAGAGTCTTCCGCTGTTCGTCCGTGAAAGAGACACATGATCTCGGAAAGGGGTACCGAGTGAGCTGTAGGCGATACCCTGGGCAACACTGGTCCTGGTGCCGCGCTTATTTGGCGAGAAAACATAGCGAGTGGCGAGTCAAGTATGTCCAAAGACTCTTTGTCAGTCGGGTCGGACATGCCTGAGCCTGTGCTCGTGCTCGTGCTCCAATCGCCAATACCGACTTTACTCGTGGGCGAAGTATGCGGCGAAGGAGTCAATGGTCCCCCATCGAATATGGCGAAATTTCGATGCAGCGTCCGACGCTTTCGATCTGCTGCGGACAGTCGGCGTCTCTCGGGCGTTCGCAGGGGATGTTGAGCCAAAGTCACATGTTGGTGGTCTCTATAGTCTCCCAGTGGCCATGGAGGGTTACTCTCTATATCGGTCAAAGTCGCGGAGCATAGAGTGTCGAGGGTGGATTCGATCCCAGACGAATATGTTTCCAATGGTGATTCGAAAGAGCCGGGCGGACGAGATGGCCCTAGGGCATAGAAATCGTCCTTGCCCCATTCCTCCTCCTCATCATCGCAATTGTCGTGCTTAAAGGGATACGCGGACAAGCGGTATTCTACCGCTCGGGATTCATGAGGGTGTTCCACAGTGGCCTCGCGAATGGTATATGTGCTCAAGCGGGATAATTGTTCGCGTGGTGAAGTCGTGCGAATGCGAGTTGAGCTAGCAGTGTCACTGGCGCTTGTCGGCCGCTGGTCGTTTAGCGATTCTTCGAGAAGTGAGGGGTATGAAGCAGTGTCTGTGATCCGGTCTATAGCAAGAGCGGGTTCCTGCTGCTGAGCAATCGTATGAATCTCGTCATTGCTCGTAGAATCTTGAGGTACAGATTTAGTATCGCGCTCACTCGCCTCTCCTTCTGTGATGGACTTGAACTCGGGCCTTTCTGTCTGACTGCTCATTATCTCTTTGAATGACGGGAGGGAGTAAAAGGGGATAGTAGCGCTTGACACCAAGTCCACGCCAGTCAAGAGGAAGAATGGTATATTAGCGTCACAAAGCAGACACCGCATGCCGCCGATCCACCCACGCCTACGCCTACGCCCGCTCTTGCAGCCGGGCAGCAAAAGTCAGTACCTACAGATCACATTCAATGGTTGGCAGGCTTCGAGAGAGTACGAGTAGCGTAAAGCTAGTACATGCGAGTCCTGCAACTCATAGGTACAATGGGAGAGGTATGTCGCTGAGGAACTTGAATCGATAAGCTCAGTATGAACTCTGGCTCAATCAGTGATCACCGACAAATCACATTGAAGAAACGGGACAGACAGGTCACCCACGCGTGACTGACACGAGACTCGCTTCAACCATGTTATTGATGTAAATATTAGCTGTGTCAGTGCATGTCCAGACTTCGTCATCCAGCGTGAGACGCGATCTGAACTCAGTGTCGTCACGAGCATCGTGTCAGCAGAGTGTCGAGAGTGACGGTTCAATGATCGCCCGCGAAAGACAGATTTACAATTGCGACTCGCTTTCACACTCACACGAATCTTTGGAGTTTTCAAGCATAACTGTACATACATCATGCATGACTACCCACTGTCGATCGAAGATAATTAAACGCCACGGCGCCACCGGGACGCAGCGCACCGCAGTACGAAGTACGAGGCACGTATCAGATGATCCCTCTCACGCCTCCCAGTATTCACTAGTTAGTCGTGCAGGGTTGAGTGGTAAAGGGAACTTGCTGTACAGCTCAGCTCCGTGAATAGCGTCATGTCGGTCCTCCGTCCGCGGTCGGCTATTCGCGGTTGTCCGCGGCGCGGACAGATTCGCAGATTCGCAGATCAATGACATAATATTCTCACATGGAACAAGGATATAACGGTATTTTCTTCTCACGTCGCAACAAGCGATGTCCTTCTTACAGCATCTCCGCTACTACCCTGTTCTGACAGCAATCAGCTTTGCCGCGCGGCTCGCGGTGTCAATTCATCTTGATGAGTCGAGTCTACGTCGACTTTGTTTTCGACTTGTCCAACTGTCAGCTGTCAGCTGAACAAAATGACGCGTAAGTGAGCGACCCGCCAATGCGCAATGCGTGGAGCGAGGTGCGTGGTGCGCGGCGTGCGCATGTCGGTACCTCAGTACTAGAAACAGCGCGAACAAATGAAAGATGGCGCCAGCAAAGTAAAAAGTACTCGAGTAGTCGTGCTTGGTCCCGTAGATCTCGGAACGGGCTGTTCTTCCTTGGCTATATCTTCCTATTTCCTATGGCATAATAGTTACTAGCCTGTTTGCGTTTTACTCCCGCTAAGGAACACGTTTAAGCTTTTTCTTTTTCCTGTCTGGAAGATGAATTGGCCGACGAACCCGAGCCGATCTTCCGATAGCGAGGTGGCGAGACTGGACAGCAGTCCCTCGTTACCGTTACTAGGTATTGCTGCATTCCCACAAAACGCAGGAGATCCTACAGGACACACTCTGTCAGGGCACAAGTACAGCCTGGCATTGGCTCGCTATCGCTGACAGAGCCAGAACGGATGCCCTGCCTCGAAGTCTATTTGATTTCACGAGAACACGAGACCACGCAACGGTCATACTCAAAGTCCTACTACACCCTACTACACCCTACTACACCCGCACCGCGCATCCGCACCCGGTTTTCTCGGAAGGCGTAAAGACGACAAACGGAGGTACGTACCTGTTTCCCTTATTACACGTTTGCGGTTGGCAGTTTAGCCGAGTTGAGCAAAAGAAAGCATGAGTACAGATGAGCAAGAGTGATGTAGGAAGGATTGGTACGCGGTCGGCCTCTCGGCGAACGTCTGTGTACATGTGTAAATGTGTACCCTCCGTATCTTCCGTAGCTGCATATCTTGCATATCTGTTGGTCACACAAAGTGCTCCAGTCGTTGTTGTCTCGCACCATTGCCTTCAGCATCTTCCGCTCTGCTCTCTCGCTTAAATTTACATCCCTTCCTTGACATCATCCGCCATCAGACACCAAAGCGACATGTCGACACACGGTAAACCCACTTTGATCATCTACGGCGCGACCTCGTACACTGCTCGAGAACTGCTCAAGTATCTTGAGTCACACCCTGACATCTCGCAATTTGAGTTCATCCTCGCTGGTCGCAACGCAGGTAGATTAGAGACTGTTAATGCCAGATTGAAGAAGGAGAGGGAGATTGTCGTTTGTGATTTGGGCGATGATGTCGCTGTCAAAGCGTTAGTCGCCAAAGGCCAAGTAGTCGTCAACCTTGCTGGTCAGTCGTGTGCACCTGAGCTCGGATCTCTATGGGTATTGAGCTGATCCTCCTGTACATATTTTACAGGTCCGTTCAGATGGCACAATGGCGAAGCTCTTATCAGGTAACTATACGTTGATTTTATATCAAGGGATATAGAAGCTGAGAATAGCTACGCATTTGTGCAGAGCATGTGTCGACGCGGGTAAGCATTACGTTGACCTTTGTGGCGAGTCTGCGTGGTTGGCGAAAGACATTATTCCCAAATATCACTCGAGAGCGACAGAAACAGGAGCTTGCATCGTCCCTTCATGCGGATTCGACAGTGTCCCCTCGTACGTCTATTTGTACCATGATCCAGCTGCATGCTATTGTTCAAACTGATCATCACATACTTTACCCTGATAGCGACCTTACGTTGTACGAGGCTCTTCGGACTCTGCAAGCAGCCCATCCTGGCGCTGCGTTGTCAAGCTCAACATCCTTGTTCAAGCTCAAGGGTACCATGTCCGGCGGAACGGTGCAAAGCTTGTACTCTATTGCAGAGTTGCCGCCCGCCGAACGAAGGTCGGGCGAGTACGACTTTTGTCCTGAGGGTGAGTGGCGGCGAACTGCTCCTTGACATGTCACGCAGCTTGACGTCGGGCCGTGCATGTGCCGACCAACCTCCTCATATGTATTCTGGGCTTCAAACTGACTCGACATGGATGACAGATAAACGAGCTTCGACAAAACCCCGTCTAACCTACTCACTACCTTCGACATCACTAAGCGGAGAATCGCACGGAGCGTTCTTCATGATGTACCCATTCAACAGGTGTATAGTCCGTCGATCACAATACCTATCTCGATTAGCAGCAGCATCAAGTTCAGCAGGAACCGGACCAGAACCAGTACATGATCAAGGGATGAAGTACTACGAAGGCTGGGATTTCGGTAGATCGAAATTACGGTCGAGTCTAATCAGTCTTGGTTTTGTCCTTTTCGCTGGATTCTTCTTCGGTAGTAAATTGGTGAGTCACTGCACAGCTTGCATCAAGCTGGAGGGTTTGAGGTGTATCAATGCTGATTCTCGTTGCGTAGGTTAGGAATTTTGCAGCGCGCTACCTGCCCAAAGCAGGCGAGGGAGCCTCGAGCGAGTGAGTAGCTTCGTCCTCTTGACTTGGCAACAGCAGTAGTCCTACGAAAGAGTTTGAGCGGCAGTTGACAAAGTATCCTGATGGTTCGCAGAGAGCTGCACAAAGGCTTCGCGCACGTGAACAACCTCTCCGTCTCCGCCCCGCTCCCTTCCGGTGAGACGGTACAGATCTTCACGAAATACCGCGGTCATGGCGATCCGGGCTACTTGCACACCGTCTGTACGTACTACTCCTCCCTTACTACCGTGGCTGCATCGTATCAGGATTATTTACTGACTTGTGTCATACGATGTAGACCTCTTGACCGAGTCGGCCCTCGCTCTCGTCCTCCCGCCACCAGAAGGCACCGCCCTCCCACCACTGGCTTCGAAAGGCGGCGTGCTTACTCCGTCAACTGCATTGGGACAAGTACTGGTAGAGCGCATGAGAATCAGCGGGAAAGCTACTATCCACTGTGAGATTCTTGGCAGTGAGGGAAAGAAGCACATCTGAGCGGGACAATACTGGATTCGGCGCTTGATGTACGACGAGTAATAGATGATAGAACATCGACTGTATCGAATGCATATTTCTTGTTAATCTACATCACTCAACTTATGTGTTCTCGCAGTCAGACACCACAGCGTAACGCATCCCAAATAATCTCGTCGTCCCTAGCACATAGACATCGTTCGCAAATCAATTAATAGAAAGTATCCATCATCATCATCTCACTCTCATCGCTGCCAGTCAGTAATCATCTCGCCAAATAGTAAACCCTAGCTCCCCTCCATCCTTGCTGAAGAATCCTTCGCCCATTTGTCCCGCCGCATCGCCCACCGACTGAGGCTGTTGGACCGTTGCCTCCCTCGCCCCAGCCTCGTCACTCTCCGGCGTCATCTTCTGCGCTTCCTCCTCGTCATCCTCCTCCTCCTCGCGGATTGGCGATAGTCGCCTCTTCAAAAGGTCTATCTTGCGAGTGGCTACAGATGACTTGCTGTTTTGTCTCACCTTTGGAGATCGGAGATCAGGCATGAGTTGCGTCAATTTCCTCACTTGCGTCGTGGGTCGATCTATTTGCAGCGTTTCTTGGGCTTGCTGTTCTGAGTTCTGCTGATGATCAGGCGCCCGCTGCAGCTCTTGTGGCTCTTGCTGCATGGTCTCTTCATACATGGTGTCTGCATTTGGCTCATGTTCGTACGCATCAACTCGCCATTCGTCATCAGAAAACGCGTCAATTTCCTCCATTGGGCCGCCGTCAGTACTCTGAGACAGCAAAGCATACAAGCCGTCAGTGCCTTGACCTAACGCCATGGTCCGCTTCCGCTTTCTCGCTCGTGAATGACTTTGGTATTTCCGCTTCCTCGCCTTCTTGTTGGTTGCAAGAGTGTCCACTCGAGCATTCTCCTTGCCTCCTGCGCTCGGCTTGACGACTTTAGGGACAACGAGGGGAGCAGCGTATGCTGACAATGGTTTGACAGGTCGGCTGGCCGGTGGTTGTGGGCTCGTTCTTTTGCTCTTGTTTGAATGTTCGTCATCCTCGTCCTCGTCCTCGTCCTCGTCCTCAAAGCCCCCCGACTCGTCAGACGAGGCGGATGCCGTCGAATGCGATGGCTCATACTCCGAGGGAGACGCCTCAGACGGTAGTATGAGTGGCGGTGTCGGCAGGTACTCCGGACTAGCTCGTATTGGCAAGTGCTCATTGATCATAGGGCTTGAGGATTGATATGCATCGCTCTCAAGAGCGTCACGTGAACGAGTCAGGCTTCGATGCGCTTCGAGATCATGATGCCCCTTCTGCAAGGGCGCGATATCTTTGCCTTGCAACACTGAAGACGATGGACCACTTGCAGTCGATGACTCGTCATCGCTTTCGGCGTATTCGAATGATGAGTTTTCAGCTATGCAATCAGGGTCTTCCGCCATCGCTTCAAGACGCCTGACGACAGCGCGGCCCAGATTCCTCCTTTTTCGGACAGGATGGTCTTGACTGTGGCTCCGCTTTTGACAGCCCTTGAGTATCACTTGATACGCCTGCACTAATGTAGTGGGGACGTCTGTATTGACATTTCTGGCGCTGACTTGTGAACGATAGGAAGATGAACAGTCGTCGGGAGCAGCAGAATCGGCAGCAGCACTGAGATTATGTGGGTACCATCCCTGAGCCTCCTGCTGAGCCGCGGTACCGGGATATCGGTCGCGCATGTCGTCCCCGCTATCGCGCTGCTGGGAATCGAGCTCATAGGAGTGCGCACTGTCATCGTCGGGCCGCCAATGATCGATCAGTGAGGCGTGGGTTTCTCTAGCAGATGGAGGGCAGACGGCGATACCATCTTTTCCGTAATTTGGTTGTTTAAGCTCATGATAGGATGTCCCTTCTAATCCTGCGTTACGACGTATCGGAAATGGAGTACCGGGGGCCCGAGGTACCGTAGCGGACGCTTGACTCGTGGTGGAAGAGGAGTGTGCCGGGGAGAAGTACTCTAGTGGGGATGGTCGAAAGCGGACTCGATGATCAGCGATGGATGGTCGAGGTTGAATGGCTTGAGCTGATGGCTGAGCGAGGTTATGCCCATAATCTGCTTGATCGTAAGTCCGCGTCTGATCGTTTGCTCTTGCGTCACGCAAGCCGCCTTCGATATGGTCATCAATGCCGTTAGCGAGACCATAACTGTTCTTCATCACCCCCTTCTTGGTCTGGTTTGATTGCGCAGGATATCGGTACCATTCCCATGACGGGACACCCTCCAGCATATTGGTGCTAATTGTCGTCTCGGACACGTTAAAGGTTTGATCAGCGACCACGTCAGATTGCGCATGGTCAAAACGGTGATATGCTGAGGTCTGTGGATCAGAGTGGATTGGAGCAGGGTGGAATGGCTGAGAAGGCATCGGCTGAGGTCGAGATTGAGAGGATACCGCAGCAGCTGCGGGCGGTCCATCATCGGACTTAAGCCATTTAGGGGCGTTTCCGTAACCTTGTGCCTGCGCATGTATGATCAGCAACAGCGAGTCCCCAAGAAGGCAACGGATAAGACGTAAAATAAGGAACTCACGGGAGATGATGCTTGCAATGGAACAGTATGGTCATCGGAACGAGGCTGACTGAGGGGGTGTCGCGGGCTACACTGCTGCTGGTATTGAGGGAGCGGGTTTGATTTAGTTTGCGAGCGAGGAGAGCGTAGCCATGCCGGCGCACGACTGTACACTTCCGCCTAAATAGGATGATGATGATCAGCGGGCGGTATGAGCTCGAAAGAACGAGGAAGACTCACAGCCGCAGCGTTTCGAGCCGCAACTTGGTTCGGGTCGTCGTTGAGAAAAGGGTCATAATCAATCACGCCGATCTTTCGCAGTACGGCAGCTTGACGAGGTGTGATTCCTACACTTTGCATTGGCTGGGCAGTGGATACGCCTAGGGCAGCATCCATTCGTCGATTGAGGGATCTGCGCCGACGCGCAGGGAGTGTACCAGAGAGGAAGACTGCGATATCAGAGCTCTTGTCCGAGGGCGCATCTCTGTGCAACGACCAATAAGATACTGATCAGCGTGGACTACTGTGAGTGAAGTGGAATCGAGGAACGACCCACTTTTCACCTTCGGCTATACGGCGCTGAGCTTTGTCTTGCCTGTCTGCTTGAGAGAGCGTTCGAGGGAGCACATGTGTGCGGAGCATCCTGAGTGCAAATCACTATGACTGTCACTACGTAACGGATGTCATATTAGAGAGAGTAAGAAGAGTGGACGCCATTAACTGCTTATGAGGAAAGGAAAGAGTGATAGACAACTTTTGAGATGACTGCGCAGGGTGCGAGTGGCCACATGGTTGTAAAATTAGTCGCGTGCTAGAATGGATTAGATCCCTTAAATCTGAAACGCGCAGATCACTTTCTGGTGAATTGTTACAACGCAGCATTCACTACTAGCAGCAGCATGATAACATGCAGGATTCACATCTATGTAGTCTGGACCGATTGATCGTCTGCTCTCCCCTCAAGACAATTCAGCGCTAATGATCTTGGCGCGCATTATTCTCTCACCCACTATATAAGGAGGGAATACTCGTTCTCATCTTTCAGTAACCCATCATCTTCGAATCATAGCCTCACCACACACGCAGCATGTCGCACACTCCGGTCGACCCGCACTTCATCCAAGCTCCGGATCTCGATCCATTCTCACATCGTCCGCATAAGTTCGCCCAACTCCTCTTTCAAGCGCTCACAGCAACAGCCGTGTTCAGGATATGGCCCACATTGCTGTTCATGGCAGTATGGTCAAGTATGGTTGTTATAGTCAATATGAAGACGAGTGCGGAGATGACGGTGCCCAGTACCATGCTTACTGTCCTTGGTGAGCCCCTGTTCTACTCTTTCTACCCAATAATCTCTTATACTGATACTGAATGTTACCGTTTGCGATTAGGTGTCTTGCTCGGTTTGACTCTGAGCTACAGGCAAGTCTCCCCTCTCATATACCATGTCCTACACAGACATGTCAGTCAGCTATATGTATTGACACACCCATAGAACCTCATCAGCGTACGATAGATACATGGAAGGCCGTCGACTATGGTCTCAGATCATTTTGGCCAACCGCACCTGGGCTCGAGCCGTGTGGATCCACTGTAAGCTATAGTCTAAACCACTCTCAGATTGGCCGTGCTTATTCGTTGCGTCTGTTAGGCCCCGATACCCTGTCTGCTACATCTATCGAGGAGGATGAGGCTAAAGCGACCGATATGTGTCGCGCTATATTGGAGAAGGCCACTGTGGTGCGCATGGGCTTGGCATTCTCGGTTGCTGTCAAGCACTATCTCCGCGGAGAGGAGGGCGTGTGAGTCGCTTGAACCTCTATGTTTTCGTGCTGTATGATCAGAGCTACGCTTATGCTCGTAATTAGTCTCTATGAAGATCTATACGACCTAGTTCGGTTCATTCCTTCACTCAACTTGCCTTCCGGTATCCCTTCTTCGGCCGAGGCGAACATTGCCTCAGGACCAGTCCAACAACGCCGTGTCGTACCGCAGGACACGATATCGTCGTCTGGATCCAACGAGAATAGTCCCAAGATGTTTGACGCTGGTACACCACTTGAGTCTATGCCATCATTACATTCGCGAGCGCCTTTGCATGGTCGACCGTACTTGCATCCAGCCCGAGATCCACCCAAGTTCCGATGGTCAGAAACATTCCCTATACGATACATTGTTTCTCGTCGACAGCGACTCAAGGCCGCAGGCCGAAAAGCCATCAAGCAGAAGATGAAATCTATCCGCGCTGGCGGCGGCGTAGGCCAAAATGTTCCATTGGAAATCACCATGTTCATGTCGTCCTGGATCGCAGCGATGCAAAGGCGGAAAACGATCGATGTACCAACCGTAAACACCCTGCTAGCTGCTCTCCTGAGTATGTCGGAAGCGCTGAGCAGCTTGGAGAGGATCCTGACTACTCCGATACCGTGGAGTTACAATGCGCATATATGGGAAGTCACGTGGATATACTGCCTCGTCCTGCCGTTCCAGCTGTACGGCGCGGGCTTTGGCTGGATCACCATCCCCGCCGTCGTCGTGAGTCCATGCATTCTTCAATATAACAACAAGCAGAAGTAGGACTGACATATAGGCTGTGGCGCAGATCACGTCGTACATCGTTATAGGCTTTGCGGAGATCGGGCAAGAGATCGAGAACCCATTCGGATTCGACCGTAATGATCTCAATCTCGATTTCTTCGTGGAGAACATCATCAAGCAGGAATTAGCAGCAATCACAGCTAGACCATTCCCTCCGCCGGAAGAATGGGTCTTTAGCGCTTCCAACGAAACTCACGGTAGACCCGGGGTTGGAGCGGACGAGATGGTTCATAGAGGCGTGGACGAGATTCGGAAGAGTCTTGCGGGCTTAAGTAGAGGGAACGCAGCTTCCCATCTTCATGATGCTTGATCCTAGCGACTATCCTGTGCGGCAGTCTGCCAAGAGCGGAGACAGATGGCGAAGAAGTGTTGAAGTGATGAAGAGCAGGCCACACTTGTATATAGACGAAGAACACAGCTGCTCACTTTTGTATATACTGTAATAATCTGTACAAATTGTGTACCAGCGATGGGGTCATTATGCACTTGCTTTATTATACAGCTGCATGGTTTCGTTGTTCTTTCATATGAGGACGAGGCGAAAGGGAACTATGTGCACTCGATGTCTGTCTATCTTCATCATCTCCTCAAACCAATCTCTCTTCTTCTTCAATAACCTGAGTCCAAGCCACGGTATTCTCCTATATATATTCATATCCAGATCTGCTCGGAACATAAGATACGCGCTTCTGCTATGACTCGTGATGCTCGCTACACCCTATTCCGTCATCAGTTTGGCCCTTTCATGGCCGCTTTGAGAGCCTGCACAAGTACACTTCATTAGCTTGATCTCGATCCCTAACTGCAAATCTGCGCACCGTCTCCAGCTGGTCAATATCCGTGGCACTGCCCGCGTTGATAGTCTTCATCCGTTTACCCAACGTTTGCTGAATAGTCTCAACATCCCGACGAGAACGATCGTCGTGGACAAAGATGACCGAACATCCTTTACGACCGAAACGACCGGTACGACCTGAAAAGTCGTTCGCATCAGTATATATAGTAGCACAATCATGGAAACACTGGTTCGAAGAGGATCTCATACTCACCAATACGGTGGATATACGTCTCAACATCAGGCTCATAGTTGCCTTCTGGACCCTTGTCGGGAACATCATAATTGACAACCATGTTCACCTGCTGAATGTCGATACCACGCGCAATGACATTGGTAGTGATCAAAACTTTGGTCTTGCCGTCTCTGAATCCGTCGAGGATCTGGTCACGCTCTCCACTTTGTTTGTCACCGTGTAATGACGCGACCGAGTGTCCTTCTGATATCAGTCGATTTGCAATGTCGTCCGCCGTGGCTTTCCGCTACATTTTCAAGTATGTCAGCAAGTCACAATTATGGGCAGGCTTGGAACCCACCTTGCAGAAGACGATACTTTGCCCGATTGACATACAGTCGTACAATGCAGAGAGAGCGTCAAACTTCTGTGACTCATTGTCGCAATTGAGGTAAAGCTGTTTGATAGCATCAACAGTGACGTCCTCCATCTTGAGGAACAGCTGATTCGCTTCTGGAGCGAACATCTCGGCGAACTGGTGGACATCTTGATTGAATGTGGCTGAAAAGAGGACGTTCTGAACGGTAGGCGGCAAAGCTCTGTATGCGATATGTCAGTCGTTTATCAGAGCCGGAGTGAAGGGGCTCACTTTTTGATGCGGAACGTCTGATCACCTAGACCTTGCAATGCGATCATCTCATCTGCCTCGTCCAAAACGAACACCCTGATTTGCTTAGGATCGAAGACTCGCCCACGGCTGATCATATCAAGCAGCGAGCCTGGTGTACCGATGAGAACGTGCTTCTCGATCCTCTCCCCTCTCTTCCAAGAACCAGGAACGACCAGAGCAGTCTTTATCTGAGTGAATTGGCCTATCTTATCGATGACTTCTTGAATCTGACGAGCGAGCTCTCGAGATGGCGCAACGCAGATAGCCTGAGGCGTCAACATAGCCGGATCAACGCGGCTCAACATGTCGAGGGTGAAGGCAGCGGTCTTTCCGGTACCTGATTGACTTTGACCGATGAGGTTTCTCGGTCTGCAAGCGTCAGCAAAATGTAAGTGAAGGGTAACTCACGGGTTGGACAAGAGGAGTGGTAGAGCTCGTTCCTGGATCTTGGATGGCTTCTTGAAACCAACGGCGTAAATGCCCTTCATCAAGTCTTCATGTCTACGAACATCATCAGATAATTCTTAGCAGAATGTTATAAGACTCACAGTTTGAGTTGCTCGAAAGTCTGAACAGAATACAGTGGCGAGTTGGGGTCCGCTTGCAGATCTGCCAATTTGACCTGTACGACAACCGTCAGACAGATCGCTAGGCTGACGAGAGCAAGATACTCACTTCGACCTGGAAGTCGTTCGAAATCAGAGCACTACCCTCACTCATCTTAGCAGACTCGATCTCAGACTTGTCCACTGCGCCTTGGTCAGCTTGGGACTGATGCCCATCCTGAGCGGGTTTTTGTTTGGCAGGGGTAGAATCTCCCCATCCTGTAACATCTGTCAGCTTCGTTTGTGAGTAAGTTGCCGTTTACTAACCATCATCGTCATCCATAATATTGGCAGTCATTTTCTCCGCTTCCTTTTTCGGTTGAGTTGGTGATGAAGCAGCAGGTGCGGGTGTCGAGGACGACTCTGCCTGTTTCGGTGGGGTAGCTGAAGAAGCTCTATCTGACTTTACGCCTGCAAGAGCTCTACCGAACAACGGATTGCTCGTATTGGGTTTTGGGCGGACTGCAGGTGTGGAAGTAGGTGATGCGGGAGTATTTGACGTTGACAAGCCTGATATACGTGAGGCAAGAGAGGCGACTGGGGCGTCTTCTTCGGTAGCCGTAGCTGGGGGCGTGGTCAGTTTACTGCTGTATGGCGGATACAGCCATGGGGAGGGAAAGTTGCGTAGAATGGGTTGCTCACTATTTGTTTTATCGTCGTCGTTGTTGTTGTTGTTCATAGGAGGAATGGAAGAAGAGGAGGAAGAGGAAGGTAATGGATCATTGAATTCCACTTTGGCATCCTCTTCATCATCCAGATCTGCCCACGACTTTGATGTACTAGGCGCGTCACTCATCATACACACAGGCTACACAGGCAAGCGAGGATGAAGGTCTGTGCGTCAACCCAAGAAGGACAGTGGTCTGTGCGTCGTATTTAGACACGTGTGATTGGATCTGGCTTCACTAACAAGAAACCAATGGATACAGTCGTTGATGATCAGACTGTGAAATTGACGATGGGGCTGCTATGTACGATATTACAAGGCAGTATTGAGAATGACAGCTATACAGGTCATGAACGATGCACCAGCTTGAAATGTTGACCGACAAGTCTGTCCATGGTTTGCGGAGCCACGCTAAACCACGCGACGAATGTGGCATTACCGCTCAAACATGAGTAATTCTTCCTGAGACAAAATATGATTATCTTTGCTTGATGCAGCTGAGCAGAGGCTTATAATAGAGCGTACATTGTTGTCCCTATCCTGCATGAGCTGTAAGCATAAGTGGCATGGTATGTATTGCAGATCCGTCTAGACCAAGACTTTATAGGAACCAAGCTGAATGAGAGACTATGTGGAATAAAATCTGTTGCTATCGATAAGAATGGATCCGGCTAATCATGGCATCAAAATCGCCCAAATGTCCTAAAGCAATATGTCTCAGCCCGAGTTACTAGAGTAAGGAAAACACCGAACACCGGTTATGACGTCGTACCTATTAGCACCCTTCCCGCTTTTAGCCATGTATGGCAATTAATCTTCGTCAACATGACTTTTGAGGGCTGCCCAGACACATGACGACGCACCTGGACTCACACACTCACTCTCACTCACTTCCGTCCCCCGCATCCCCTTCCCTTCATTCTTGATATAGCTTATCCTTACTCCTCTCTCCCCCATCTTTCACTTCTCTTTACTGTCCCCGCCGTCAGCGACACAGCTCACCTTGAGCAACTAAACATACTTAGCATATAGAATTTTGTCGACAGCATAGAACGTCGATAAGACTATCGCTAAGATGGACGCCCTTCGCCCCGGTCACGCCCATCGCTCTAGCAGCGATCGACTGCTGAACAACTACCTGTAAGTAATGCCTCTTCATATCAGTATGACAGCTCGCTAACACGCCTCTCAGCGATGCACAAAAAGGTCTTTCAGGCTCACTGCTCGCCCTTCTCTCCCACTCGCACTCGTCCACCTCGTCGTTACTTGCATACGTCACCTCGTCACCGGGTGTCGTACCGTCCGTCCGACGATCAGTACGCCACGCTGCATTCGAGGGACCACTCTCCTCGTCCCTCACAGAGGATCATCATGACGACGAGCATGCTCATCAAGGCGGGTGGGCAGCATACATCGCCTCTCTCGAACAGTTCAGGAAAGATCTCAAGCAGATCCACCTGCTGGAGCAGGAGCTAAGTCGAGTCAAGCGGGATCGAGAAATCCTCGTCACAAGACTAATCAAGTCAACCAAGTCTCGACCGACCAAATCAGATCTCTCAGCAATCGCCCAATCATACAGCTCTAGTAATCTCGATGGACCCGCTGGCTCGTCTCGCGCATCCACCCTTTCTCTGACATCGAATGGATCTTCCGCTGTCAGCAACAAGGAAGGCAAAAGGGCCGGCAAGCTGGCCGATGCCCAAGCAGAGCTGTTAGGCTGTGAGGAACATTTGAGATCGTTGGAGGTCAGGATCGAGGGAGAGAGGAACAAAGTGATGATGCGGGGCTTGGAAGAGAGGTTCAGAGCCATGGAAGTAGTCGGAAGGATGTGGGTCACTCAAGCCAAGAGAGGACTGTCAGATCTGGACAAGATACATGGTGAGCATCACGCCAAGTGTAGGCAGGCACTCGCTGATTGTTTATGCAGAGCTTCCCGCAGACGCATACGAAGTGGACTCCAATGGATCCATTGCTCCTTCCCAATCCGCGTCGCAAGTCGCCTACGAGGATCATCCGTACCGTGGAAATGTACCCTTCCCGCGTCAGCTCGACAGCAGACACGGCCCGGGCTCTATCGCTGGAAGCATTGCCGAAGAAGACGAAGGCAGTTCAGGAGAAGACACGCCAGCGGGCAAGCTTATCGTGCACGAAAACAGGCCTGGATCGAGAGCCTCGCAAGCGGGAACCGCGAGAAACGGAAATGCGCCCGCCAAGCCGTCGCCCCTAGGAGTGCCCTCCGTCAACACTAGGGTCAGGCCGCTATCATCGACGATTGGTCCATCGCAGAGGAACACTCGAGGTGACTCGTCAGACGAGGAGGGTCCTACCAATTTCCGTCAAGGTGGTCGACGGGCAGCCAGTGACATCGGTGCCTTGCCTTATCATCCACCTACGGGTCGCAAGCCACTTCGACGCACATTTTCCGACGATCACGCCAACAATGAACGCGCCAAGCCGCGCCGAGCTGGATCCGAAACCTCTAGCATACACTCTGCGCGAAAGAAGAAGGGTTTCTTCGCCTCAATTGGGCGTTTCTTCAAAGGCGGCAGCAGCAAAAAGCGTGAGGGCTCTGGTCGCTCTGGACGCGATTCTCCGCCATATGGCTCTGGTGGAGGCTCAGGTGGCGCATGGCATACCCGTACTGATTCGAATATCAAGCGGGCAAGCACTCTTGGGCGCGGCCGTCGAGGTGACGATTCGAGCAGTGACGAAGAGGGTGGTAACCTTGTCAGTGTCACAAACAACCGCAACAGCACTTGGTCGGTGGACAATGTTGGACGAAGCAACAACAACATCAAGCGAAGCTCCACCATGCCTGTGGCTAGCGGACTTATTCCACCTAAACCGACCCGCTCGGATCTCGGTGCTACAAAACGGAACAGCAGTCAGAGCACGGTCACTGCGAAGAACCGCCCAACTTCGCCCACACCTGGCGCCGCTAGACCCTTGTCGCGCTCTGGTACGGTAAAGTCATCAATGTCTACAGCGACCGCAAAGTCTGCGGGCACTACGAAAACCACTGGGACCGTCAAATCTACCGGAACAGCGAAGAAGACCCGTGCCAACGGCAGTATTGCTCGCGCTTCTCTTGCCGGTCAACAACCAGCCACCGAGGGACGTAATATCATGGCGCTTGTCGACATGAAGACTCCACTCATGCCAGAGGTCCCCAAAGCGCCAAAGAGCCAGGTGACTCCGCAAATGGAACTCGCAAAGGCACCAGGATCGGCACTCATTGCGCCTCCACGTGCCAAGACCCCCAATCAAGCGAATGGTCACGCCCCAGTCACTCTCGGCCGATCTATCTCTTCGATGTCCAACAAGGCTCAGCCCAAGCAGGACACAACGCTGCGATCCCATACACCCACGCCCAGTCGCTTGGTCTCTCCTCCGCTCAAGTCCGCACTCCGCCCCGTGAGTCCCATGCCAACGTCAAATGCGTTGCCTGAGGAACCCCCGAAGCCGATGTTCTCAATCACCGCTCCTGGTCCAGTACAACTTCCGCGAGAAGAGCCTAAGCCTGCTCCCCCAGCCAATGTCAAGCGCAACTCGTATCATTCGATGACCAGTGACGCCGCCAGTATCTATGAATCAGCGGTAGAAGACGGGGGAGGTGACGAATCGTCATCCGAGGAGGAGGGAGAGAACGAGGGATACAAGATCGTCGAAAACGAGAAGGTCGCTCGGGCTGGCGAGATCGCTGCTGGTGTCGCGCACGTGCGACGCATCGATGACAACGAGTCTGTCGCAAGTGACGATACGATTCCTGCGGCACCTGCGCCTCCTCCTGCGCCCGCCAGCGAGGCCGGGTCTGTTGCGCGTCGCAAATCGGTGCGGATGGCCGTACCTGACTCGCCTTTGACCGAGACGCACGCCCCCCCTCCAATCACAGGACCTTCTCAAGACAATGATGGCACCAGTGTCGACCGTGCTGCCAGTCCTGAGCCAGAGAGGATGCAGCAACAATGGTCATCTCGAATCGGTCACATGCGCGAGGATACTAGCGACGAGGAGGATGTCGACCCGGACTACGCCAAAGCTCGCAAAGGCTTGAAAAGAAGCAGTGGGAAATGGGATGCGATGAAGCAGGAGGCGGACGAGAAGGTGAAGCGCAGGACGAGCACCAAAAGCAAAAGCAGCGTCAGAAGCAGGGGTGGAAAGATCTAGTGGCAATTGTCTGTAGGGTGTTTTTGATGGAATTATAATACACGTCGGTCAGATGCAGCGGTACAACTTGGATATAAGCGTAATCGGAGTTCTCGATGGCTTCTTTGATCTGTACCCTATTTCAAGCAAAGCAGACATTGCTTGTTACCGAGTCCGACGCTCTATCACCAGAAAGCATGTTGAGCGCGAGCACAATGACCGTTCACAGTGTTGATGCTATTTGAAACGGGATATCTGCCACAAACTGTTCCTAACCCAGTTTACTACCCCGTTTCGTTTCATCAACAAAATAAAATATCTTCAATCTTCATTGTTCTCTATTGACAAACAATGGACATATATCTTTCTTACACTCCTGCTCTAGCTAGTCGTGCATCGCGCATCAATGACGATCAGAGCCTGGACCCGTTCTGAGGTATTGTGTACACAGCAAGTCTCTTTGTTGCTGATACACCTCTTGCGTCAGAAGGGAAGAGTGATTGTCCCGCTCTCTCAAGTGGTATGTACACTGATGCATCTAGTGCGGATGAT
Organism: Cryptococcus sp. GC_Crypt_6; assembly: GCA_026538315.1. Classification (NCBI taxonomy): domain Eukaryota; kingdom Fungi; phylum Basidiomycota; class Tremellomycetes; order Tremellales; family Cryptococcaceae; genus Cryptococcus; species Cryptococcus sp. GC_Crypt_6. The sequence goes on from JALPBY010000003.1 coordinate 494,539, forward strand.
GGTGTATAAATTGGGTGGTCAACTGAGAGGAGTGACAATCTTTATCTCATCTTCCATTCTCACTCACACAGAACCATTTTACTTGACGTTTGCAGCATAGCGACAGTCTCAGCTCGAGAAGCTCTAATACCGTCTATCTCGTTGAACGAGATTCTACAAGTAGCCAACGACTATAGTATTCGTCAACACGACCACGTCTATATCAGGAGTATCTTCGCCGCTTCAAAATCCATTCTTGCAGCTCAATCGATACTCCATAATGGCACCCGAAGGCTCGTCTCGCTTCAAATCGCGCTTCTCCCTTCTATCCTTACTACCCTCCCGACATCCACCGCTGATCATCTATCACCCGCCTCTCCCACCAACGCAATCAGTCTCTCGCCACCCGACTGTCGTATCTTGCTCGACAGTGTCCCCAGTTCATTCCGAATATCCATCCCCCTCCACTCCTCGTCCCCCTACCCCACCAAGGAAGAGCAGTCCTCATCGACCTCCGCCCCTCAATCTCGACAGAACGCGTGTCATGTATCCTCCTTCATCAGTCGACGTGGTTGTTGATCCTGGTACAGCCAAAGCGAACCCACCGCTTGCGCCGCCTGTACCACCTAAGAAGGGTAACGAGAAGGACCTCAAGGTGAAAAGGAAGAAAGTGGTTCATGACCCATTCGAAGTCGCAGAAGTAGAAGCTGGACACAGGTACCCGTCTTGGCGAGGAGGCAAAGTCGATATCAAACCTGGTCAAGTCATACCACAAGGAATGATACCCAGTATGGCATACTCAAACGAACCCAGTCGTAGAAGTGTGGAGGACAATTACGAGAGTGTACTGCACAACGTGCTCTTGACACCCACGTACCTCGGACCGTCACCACCTATCATACCGACTCCTTCTCCCTCGCCGTTTCCTGAACAATCGTTCAATCCTAAGCGGCGCACGCTCGTCAACAGAGCGGCTGATACGCTGTACAATGCTGCGCGCCGATCGAGACACTCGCGCTGGATGCCAGGAAAGAGTATATTGCGGAATGGCGGGGACGTGAACCGCTCTCTGCAAGCTATGAGGGACAGAGAAGAACAGGAGATGGAGAGGTTCAGGAAGACGGTCGACCCTGTGCGACTCACTGTTTCTGACAGAACGCTACGTTACCCCCGGCCATACACCAGCAGTGCTTCTCCTGCACGGGATATGAACGGGACATACTCGCGTCGTTCACCTGGCTATATAGGGAAAAGGGAATCGGAAGCCGAGTACGAAGGAAAGCGATCACGCGTAGTTAGCGGAGAGCAAGGATGGAGAGATACTCGTAAGCGCGAGGAGAAAGCGAACAAGCGCCAGAAGATTTGGAAGGTGAGTCGACCGCATTTGGCTATCAGCTGACTTGCAGTACTCTATCGCCATCATTATTCTCTGCCTGGCAGCTCTGACTATAGGTCTGTGCACGTCGCTGCTCACGCGAGCTTCTTCGAGCAAGACCGATTCCGCCACCGGCAGTGCCTCGGCTACGACATCGGACACGGCTACAGCCACATCCGCAACGACCAGCGCATCTTCCGCCACAAGCACTTCGCAGACCCTCACAACTTGTTTGAATCTCTTCACGTCATCTGCGCCCTCATCACCCACATCATACCCTTGCTCAGACTGTGTCCCGCTCCTCACATCAACGACCAACGACTTTTCGGCCAGTCTCGTCAACGGCAATTCGACCGGTGTTGGTTCGGCATTACAGTTCTGTGCGTTGATGGACATATACAAGAAGACCGAGGGAAGTGGGTTGAGTGGATGGGCAAAAGACGCTAGTCCATGTGGAGGATGGTCTGGGGTTGCATGCGACTCTCGAGGTCGTGTAACGGGGTTAACGCTGCAATATCCCAACGTCCCCGACGAGCTGCCCACGTCTCTGGGCAACATCTATGCTCTGCAAGCATTACACCTACTCGGCAACTCGTCTGTGCCGACTGGATCATTCCCCACGGCGGTACTATCTTTACCGGACTTCACCACTCTTGACCTCGAGTATACTGCTCTGACAGGACCGATATCCTCCGTGATATTCGATGTTGCCAAAAATCTCACTACTATCATGTTGGTCTCCAACACAGACTTGGGTACCGCGATCCCTGACTTGTCGAGCAATACCAATCTCGTCACTCTGGCTGTGACTGGCCAGAACCTTACCAACGCCAACGTGGACAAGCTGCCGAGCTCTTTAACGTATTTGGATCTATCATACAATTCGCTTTCCGGCACCGTCCCTCCTTTCTCCCAACTTACCTCGCTCGCAACGCTGTACTTGGAGGATAACGCCTACACTTCCGCTCCAACATCACTACCGTCAACACTCGAAACACTATCTCTAACGGCAAACACCAAGTTGAGCGGATCTATGCCCGCAGCTATATGTTCTAGTACGACGTTGACAAGCTGCGATTTGCGAAGTACAAGCTTAACAGCAACTTCCGTCGCCGCTAGGTCTATCTCGACTAACAGTACATCTAGTGCTACCACTATTTCAGCGTCGAATAGTAATAGTAGCACGAGCACAAGTACGACTGCGTCTCTCGCTGCGTCTGCGGCTGCCTCGGCCAGTACAATCGCTTCGTGTGGAGTATGTCTTTTCACCTGAGATTCGTACATAGATATATACACGGAATGTATTTTTTAGGCCAAGAATGGATGAATGAGGGTATAAACAGACACAAGCTCCGGAGAAACGCTATGTGTGAATAACGCATCTAGTATGAAGGTTGCTCGCCACCAAAAGAACACAGCTCATGTCGAAGAAAGCTGCTCAAATCGTTAGGTATGGTTATCTACGATACACAAAAACGTGTATCGTAGATTTCGCCTCTTTAGCTCAGTGGTAGAGCGCGTCACTAGTAAATTCTCAACAGTTTCATGACGAGGTCAGTCGTTCAAGTCGGCTAAGAGGCATTAAGATTTCACTTTTTGTTTTTTTGTCTTTCGTTCTTCGTTTTTTGTTTTGATGGCATAGTGCTCATGACTTGCAGGCGCTCAGATATTATTGAAAGGAGCACCAGGATCCTGCAGAATGCATAGCGATATCAAAGGAGCTAGCATCCATCACTCGTTCTGCGAAGAGGAAAGATTTTGCAGTCGGTATAGCACGCACTGAATCAGTATTGAAGAGCATTGAAGAATGGGGATGATAGACAGTACTGTGCATTTAGACAAATACGTAGAAACACTACACGACGTATATGTACAAATTATAAGGAGTCCAACATTCTGAGAAACGAAAACATCATTCACCATCCGCCAGTCTCAAATGTCAAGTCTCAAGCCCACGTGCCCTGCGGTAGACCGAATGTCTCTCCTTCAGCCAGATGGTTGGCAGCGGCCGCACTCCCCCCTTGTCCATCGAGCGTCTTGGTGTAGACCGTATTGCCCCACCAGCCCTGCAGCTTGTTTCCAACTATCGCCAACTCAGTCAGTATGCAGCCGGTCATCAACATGAGAGAGATTGATTACTCACTATGCCCATTTTGTGGGAGCTGGAGACAGAAGAAAATGAGTATTACGCATAGCGCGTATCCGCACGTCCACGCTGCTGAGAGAGTGTAGTTGCTGTATCGCGCAAGGCATCAGTACTGCTTCAACACTTGAGCAGTGGGGCATGTGGTGCAGCTTACTATCGAGACCACCAAGCAAAGTGGCTTCGTCTGATCCAGTACTGAGTCACCCAGCCTACAAGGCAGAAGCTAATCACGAAAATCTGGTGGGATCAGCCACCGGTTCTTAGATGGTAGCAGTATAAGAGCGCGGGAACGCACCTGATAAAGTTGATGGGAAGGTACGGCGGCAACAAGCTGACACAGCTGAAGACGACTGGCCAACAGACGTATTTCCATCCTGCCCTTGGCCATCTTCTCGCCAGGAGATACGTGATCACAGGCAAGATAGCACCCAACAGAAACCCCCATAAGAGATGTTTGTACATTCCCTCCGACCCGAATAGCCTTTGCGGACCGATCAGGCCGAAAAGGATTGAAGCGGAAAAGAAGGTTTGAGTTGATGGGCACCACCAGCTAGTTGTAGTCGCACTCGAAGCTGTTGAGCAGATATCAGGTACATTGGCAAAGAGCCATGATTGTACGCCTAATTGTATGCAGGAGCCAACGATGGTGGCTATGACCTGCGCGAGAAAGACGGTCCGAGGAGGCAAGTGCATGTAGTGCGCGACTTTGAGGTCTTGTACGAAGCTGAGTGCTTGCGTGGTGGTGATATACCCATATGTCTACGAGTCGTTCAACGACCTCATCCATGAAATCGAACCCAGTCGTAGCCCACCTTGAAGATCATCATTGCCATTGGCTTCCCCGGCACGGATATACCGATGAGTAGTTCCGCCTGAACGAGATGTCATGGTCAGTTGGTTCCATCGTGGCAGGTACTTCGACAACTTACGACAACGTTCAGGCCGACTTGCATGTTCGTCACAGCCTGGATCAAACCTATGGGCAAGACCATGATCGCGGATAAAGTAAGAGCCACAAATAGAGCCCATACCGGTAATGCAGTAGGCCAGGCGCGAATCGAACCGATCGCCAAGCCTAGGTTGACAAGGAAGACGAGGAAATACCACATGTGTGGGACTGGACGATATGCCAGAGCGAGTTTTGCGTGAATGTCATTATGGGCTGATGGGTTGCGAAGGTGATACCATACTGCCAGATCGTCAAAATAAGGGACAACAGTCGAGCGACTAAAGCTCACTTTGCTTGCGAAAGAACAGAATGGCATGGACGAGTGCAGCGGTGATCCTGCGCATCATTGTCGCTCAACGTCGGTCTCACTCATACGCGGACAGATCTCACGCAGCACAATTGAGTCCATAGCTGAGGGCCGAGGACTGGCATGTTATAATCGCTATCAGCGCCTCCCTTTTGGCACCTCTCAATCAGGGTATATCCATCATGACTTACCAAGGTCATATATACAGGAGAGTAGGCCTTGTACGCTTTAACGTCTAGCTCCATAGTAACTGTCAGTACACTGCTTGCGTTGTATGTTGTCGCCCTGTTACCGTGTCAGCTCTAGCGGACTACATAAAAGCAGACTTACATATTGTCGAAAATCCCAGCATGCGAGAACGGCAGGTATTTGGCATAGAAAG